>OZ023213.1:27820989-27868489 GCA_963995525.1 Escarpia spicata
TATATATGGTAGCAACTATGATGAAATAAGAACTGTTGTCGATGTTGTGTGCACATTTTATTAAAATAAGTTACAACGGTTATTTAAAGCAGAATGCAATTTAAAAAAAACAGGCTGAAATGAAGCCTTAGGGTAATCTGAATGTTTTGAGATTTAGCTGCAACTAAGAGAAATTATTGTACAAACTATTTATTGTTTAAACACATTTTACCGAGAACTGTCTATAAATATTCGAAATATGCTGTTCATGTTGAGTATGTTCAGGTACACGCCTGAATAATGACGTTTTTAGAGCATGATTTCTTACAGTTTTTGTGTGAATGTGAAATTAACCTAGTGATGTGAACGCTATCCGTGTTACTACCGTTTAGTTGGCGAACATGTTTCCCACGAACACACCATTCAAACCATGCGTCGACAATCACGTGATAACGGCAACGCCAGGTGATTGGCTGGCAAACGGCGGTGACGTCATCTCGCAGGTGTACATGACGGGAATCATGGCCAATGAGTGGTCGAGGAACATCGGCTGGTTATTCTACGACCTGCTCATATCATATCCAAAGGGTATGGTTTATGATTTATTACATACGCATGCAATATATTCTATCCAATACTGGCGTTCATTTATTATTAGTATTACAATCTTTGTTCGGTTAAATAGATCAACAAATTAATTAGTTACATTTTGCAGTTCGTAAACCGCTATATTCGATTACAACGTCATTTGGTAAAAGAAAGTGACGCGGTCGTCGCGTGCAAACGACCTTTGAAAAAAGTGGCAGGGAAAATTAATTAACTTTCGAGATCACCAACCAATTAATGTATGTAGTTTCGCGGCGTCCCATTGACAATCACGACACCTAATTTAGGCACGGAAAGCATATTATCATATTTTGAGTTCTCCACGCTCATAATAACCCGCTGCTATTTTTGACAGCGCAGTAGCGACACAACCCGTCAGGGCGATAGAGAACATAGTCCACAAGTTGACAATAATAACATTATATATATAGATGAAGAAAAGTGACCTGAATAGCGAGGTGACTCTATTAGCGAAACTAATTTTCTATTCTTTACTGTTACAGAAATAATTTGGGACTATCCTAAGGTGACCTTACTTGCGAGGTGGCTGTATTCCCGAAGTGACTGTGCATATAGTGTTATCCAAGTGTCTCCAATTCAACGTACACAACTGATGCTAAGGACAGTACTAATAATAACCATCTCCGTCGTCATCGTGACAATAAGTTCGTCTGCATCGACGAAGACGATCATCTCCAAAACACAACAACCACCAATATTAATGTTCTTATCGTCTTCACTATCCACTTCCTCATCGTCATTGTCATTGTCATCATCATCGTCATCGCCATCATCGTCATCATCCATTATCATCATCATCATCCATCCATCATTATCATCATCTTTATCGTACTCGTTTCACATGATTAACTTCACAACGACAACAACAACAACAACTACAACGGCAACAACAACTACTACAACTTCAACAATGACAACGATAACAACAACAACAACAACAACAAATCGTCACACCCATCACCTTCACCGCCATCGCAACCACTACCACCACCAGCAAGAGAGGTCTCCCACAACTTAGCCTTCCTTGCGTACGTTCACAGACAATACGAACGATGGCTTCAGCAAAGGCATGCCGAGAGCGCTCTTTGAAGACGCCGTCAACTACGTCATCTGCAAGAAGTTCGGCTGGGACAAGATCATCTCTGACATGGTCATCTCGGAGTACACGGAGTGGACGAACCGCAGCGATCCTATCGTCAATAGGGACAACTATATCGACGTATGTACGATATACTAGAAGCTTTATTGAATTTCTCACCGGAGAACTTTGTTATGTGGTCTGTGTAATAATCACAGGAAAATTAATATAACTCACATTCCCACGGTTTTCAAGACAGTTACTCCAGCGCGTCCGCTATCCTGTTAACATGCAAAAGGGAAAGAAACACATTGGCTAGTAATTAGGTTAATGGTAGTCGTTTTAATGTATTTTGAAATATAATTTTAATATATATGATACAGGCGGGATACAAAAAGATGAACATTTATTGAAATCTGTATAAGCTTCTTTGTCCACGTGCCTTCTGAAACCTGGCCGGAAATTTACTAATTTTGAATATATGTCAGTAAGTAAGTAAGAATGTAAATATGCTACTAAAGTCACACCTCACGTGTACATGCATTGAAATACAAAACACAGCTACACTGTATATATACAAAGGAGGCATTACTCATGCGAATCACTCAAAGGAGATTTATGCCAGACCGATCAAACAAAATAATTAAATTAAAATAACATTTGCAAGTTTGATGTTCGTCTTGCGTACATAATGTTACGAAGGGACGAGTAGTTTTACTTATTACACATACATTAATATGTAAATAAATGAATAAATTAATCAATAAATACAATTACTTTGGTCTTTCATATTCGTAGAAGTTGGTTCCTTGTTGTCATGTACGACCAATTAATTCGTTTCGTTCATTAAATGACAAAGGGCATTTCATGCGCCTTCTGTTAATTTTTTACTTTTATTGCATTTTGTCATTTCTACTACCGTGAGATTTCTGATTAAGCGTGTTTTCAGTAGGGTTTGACTGGGTGTAATGTGTATCTTCCAGTTTCAACAATCTGCAAATGCGTAGTTGAATAGTTTATTAATAATTTTATGGCATCATATATGACTATTTGATGTACTATCTCATTGTAATTTAATTCATTTCCTTTGCATGTAAACATTTTATTGTATTAACTCTTTATATACAGCATTGCAGGTTATGATTGTTCACCGCACGGAGAGAATTCCAATATGGCGACGATGAATAACATTTTGTATTATCTTCATTAAAACGTGAAACTGATGTCCGTATGTCCACTCACCAGATGGTTGGCGACTTGACCATCGTTGCGCCCACGGTGTCGCTAGCCCTGCTCTACCACGGCCGCGGAGTTCCCGTCTACGCCTACGCCATGTCCTTGCCGCTGAGCGCGCCGGCTGCCGGTCGCTCATGGTGGGGCAGTTACCATACGATGGAACTAAACTATATCTTCGGCGGTCCGTTCGTCGGATTCGATATGGACGACGGGGCGGAACAGACGTTCTCACACGTTGACCGCAATGCCAGTCTACTCGTCATGGCCATGTGGAGCAACTTTGCAAAATTCGGGTGAGACTATTTGGTTTATTAGTGGACAGCTTATTCTTAGTGGTTGCAAAATGTCGGAAAGTCCCCCAAAAGGGTGAGACCACAATAGTTTTACATATAAGATCATTGTACCTTATCCTGCACTGGATGGTTAATTTATTTATACATTTTCTTTAAACTTGCTCAGCGCATGAACCATTAATTAACTGACGTAGTGTGAAAAAGTCATTCACTCACAAGAGATGGGGGATGACAAGTTGGCCCCAAAACGGGTGGTGTATGTGAGGGTGGCCCAAAAGCCGATGGGATATGGGCCTATGAATAGATGGGAGATGGGAGGTTACGCACTAAAACAGGTGCCAGATTGGCCTAAAACAAGTGGGATACGGGATGTTGAAACCCCTGCCACAATCTGTCAATTATAGTTTATACTAGTCTCAACAATACGACATATGTCGCCACTGTTGCTGTTAATTAACTTGATTTGTGTAGAACGAATTGAAAAGGTGAGGTATAAAGACTGCGTATGCAGTACTATGCACAGATGCTTGATTTATTTGATCAAATAACGTACACAAATTATGGTCGCCTCTTTTTTCATTAGGATTAATAGTATGGAGGATCCAAATGTTGGATATATATAGTCACAAGCATTTTTGCTGATATTCACGAACTGTAGTCTCGTGGATATGTCCAAAGTTAATCAATGTTTTTGGCGTTTTACTATTCACATAGCAACTATGCCGTTTATACACTTCCACGGCATCTTCGCATGAATGATCCATTCAATTAATAGATGCATCTATTCTACAGAGATCCTACACCGCAAGCCTTGGACAAAGGCACAACAAGATGGCGTCAGTTTATTGCTGAAACCACGGATTATCTCTCCATTGGCGCGAATGACGTGCAGATGAAACATAACTTCCGAACGGCTCGCGTAAAGTTCTGGAACGAACTCGTCCCGAACGTCAAGCGGAGAATCGAACAACTAAAGGTGGCGCCACAAGTTACGTCGGGCGCTGTGTGGCCACTAGGTGGCGCTGTCGCAGCGCTGCTTCTGTTGTTGTTGATATGCCTCGTTGTGATCGCCAGGCTGAAATTCAGGGCGCGAGAACGCCGTCACATGAACGCGATCCCGAGCAGACTGTAAAATAATGGCAATCGGTAAATAGTCTTCAACTTCGCCTGGAAGAGTTTCCTGATGACTGCCGAATTGCAAATATAATAGGATGCGGATTTGGGGCAACTGGATTGCAAAACTAAAACAGTGTCATTCAGGCGAGTTAACGAATTTGGTCACGATCGCGCGTTTACAATAAAAATACAAAGAATAACAGAACAGTTATTCAACAAACTTTAGTAAATGAGACAATGTTCGACCAAAATGTATCATTAAACATTATAACACACACACACACACACGCACACACACACACACACACACACACACACACACACACACACACACACACACACACACACACACACACACACACACACACACACACACACACACACACACACACACACACACACACACACACACACACACACACACACACACACACACACACACACACACACGCACACACACACACACACACAAACCGCCGTGGCCCAAGAGCGAACCAGGTGTACATTTTCTTCATTCAGTGCAATGTAGAAAATTTGCAGTGCGGGGGGAACTGATGTTGCAATGACACTTCTGACTAGTACGCATGTACGTAACTTCAAGAACTAGCAAAAACTGGCTGGATTTTGGCTACAAGTACGGAAACATCCAGAAATACACTTTTGGCATGTTTGACCTATGTACACCCCATGTACACCTTTGTGGTAAAATAATTGCACGTAATTAAAATTAATAAATATTCTGAGATGTGCTAAATAGCGACTGCGAGCGACGGTTGCATTGCTATCATCTTTCAACGCGGCCAACCGTTGATATAATGAGACTAAACTGTTGTAATGTATTCGTTGTATATCTAGTTAACTCATGCGATATTGACTGTTGTAATTCAGTATATCTACAACGATTCTAATAGTTGATTACATGCGTAATTCATGTTATGATGCTGCCATACTCACTGCCATCGGAACGTGGAGAATATTAGGGGCTTAGACTCATCAAAAAACCGTAACCCCTTGAGGCTCGCCAAAGAAACACCACAAGACTCTCCAAAAACATCGATTTGCGCCCCGCTCTTCAGCCTCGCCTAGAAATCTCACCTTCACGCTCTCTAAAATTTCGATTAGCGCCCCATCCGAGGCAAGCCAAAAACCCACCTCGTGACCTCAAAAAACTAGATTTGCACCCTTTATGAGGCTCTCCGAAACCTCAAACTGTTCCACTTTAAGGCGCTCCAAAAACCTATATTTGTAGCCCCCCAATCCCGTTGAGTCTGACCAAAATCATCAAATTGAACCCCAAAATCCACACATCTTTCCTAAATATTGGGGGAGGGGGCGAATAGTATATCCAGCCCCCACCTAAAATATTGTGTGGCTGAGCCCCACCCCTAGCTCACATCCCTTTTTTTGTTCAATTGCAAACAACACCTCGATTCCCTCCTACGATGGAGCAAAGTACGTTTTGTTTCTGCGCTAAGACAAATGGTGCCAGAATTATAAATTGCGTAGCCGTTAGATATAGTGTGTGTGTGTGTGTGCGTGTGCGTGTGCGTGTGCGTGTGCGTGTGCGTGTGCGTGTGCGTGTGCGTGTGCGTGTGCGTGTGCGTGTGCGTGTGCGTGTGCGTGTGCGTGTGCGTGTGCGTGTGCGAGTGCGTGTGTGTGTATTAAAGTGCTCGTGCGCACTAGCGTGCATGCGCCCGCGTGCTTGTAAGCGTGTGCCTGAGTGTGCGCGGGTTCGTGCGTGCGTGTTTGTGCGTGCATGGATGGTGGGGGGGGGGGCTTTCGCGTTATTTTGTTTAATTAATTTAGATCCTTCTCTGTGACATTCATACTATGTAGCGTAGTATTCAATAAACTCCATCTGATCTTACTGTGAGCACTTGTTAATCAATGCTAGCTGTCTACTTATAATAACATAACATGTCTTAGCAGTAACAGCTCAACTAGTGTACCGCTCACCACAGGAGCAACGCATTACTAATTTGGGCAGAATTCACGTTCCTTGTCAGTGACAGTTGAGAGAGAGAATAGACATTCCACGTGATGATGACCGTCGTCTGCGTCTGCTGCATTCAGTCAGTTCTCCGGCGTCTCAGAACGGAACGTGGACGATTGATTCAGGTGTATCGGTCATACATGCATGTAAGAACTTACCTGTTTAGTAGCCATATAGTGTCGTCGTTCTATGTCCAAATAATGGGCTACCGGGAACAAATTGTTACCTAAGCATATATGGTATCAATCAAAGCGCAGTTTTGTGCGCGTTAACATGGTGAAAACTCCTCTTCAATCCTCCTTAGGGAAAACAGTTATACGAGGGGTAGTCGTTTTAGTGAAGGACCCCTTTTCAGTAAAATGTCAATGAATTTCCATGTGGGAAACCACATACACGATATAAGCATACATGATCTGTGCCTAGATGCACTGTCAAAGTTCTTTAATCTTGGCATGTCAGAGTTCTTTAAGACTGTTTAGCGGATATATTATATCAAATGTATTATGTTTCTGAAATGTCATACCATGATGAGCTTTCTCGGCAGCATCGGCAGCTTGATGGAAGGTTCTGGCTTGTCGGACTTGCTTGAAGCTGTTTACGGTGTGAATGCTGTGACACACACGATGTCGGGGAAGGCTGTTTCAAGAGCTCTAAGAGGACACGTTTTAGTTGAAGCAGCACTCATGGCCAGACTCATCGAAGCGGTGCTTCCGAGGAAATCAGGTCAAGGCGACGACGGTGATTCTGTCGTGGTGCATCACAGGACAACCGTTGAAATGGGTGACGAAGATAGGGGGGACTTCACTTAAGAGGACGAAAGTGAGAAAGTTTCCAGTGATGCTGACTTGGAATGGCCCAAGGAGTTTGACACAACTTTGGATGAACTTGGCTGCGATTTACACGAGTCCACCAAGAGACTGAAGGAGACTGAAGGAGACTGAAGGAGAAGAGCTACATTGGTACTACGAACAGCTTAGAAATCATGAAATCGGTGTTGAGAGTACTGGCGAGTCACCAACTCTCGTGAAGCTGAAAGACTTCGTGGAAGCCATCAAGTGTGAGCAAAAGAAATGTTCAAGATCGGCAAAATTGTGACTGATATATATGAAATACATCGACACTTTAAAGCTGTCCATTCGTGCAGAGAGCATAAGCAGCTGGAATATGCATATACTTGCAGTTCGTCGTATGCTGAACTTATTTGCAGCCAGCAGCCACTTCAACTATACCAAAAGTGCTCACATCTCACAATTGAGTAAGTAATGATGTGATCTATAAAGAGCCGAGGAGGGCTAACTGGAGGACGAGGGATCGCAGAGGCGGTGAGAGTGTGCCGAGGTGCACGAGGCCATGACCAATTTGTCCCTGTTTTTTTTTTGCAATGTTGCTTGATCATGACCCTACTACTTTAGATTTATCTCTTAAAGAGCACTATGTGGGATTCCATATGTGCCCCTCACATTTTGATTCAATTGTAGTGTCTTCACTGACTAAAACAACATTTAGAAAATCACACTCATTTTCCTTTATTAATTCACAAATAAACATTTTATAATTGTATATAAATTAACTGTACTGATATAATGCAAAATAACGAAGTCTTCGCGCATTAATTGCAGCGTGGTTGAATGCTTCCTCTCTGCCCTATTGTACATAATAGCTGTGCGTAATTGTTCTTATATTTCATGCATGGTATTGAGTCTTATTATCACCTGAACATATATGAAAATATATATATACATTTCATATATGTTCTTCTAAGGCGGGACTTTGTCTCAATTTGAACATTTGACTTTCTTTGTAGTTCTCACCTTAGAGAGTTTGGGAACTGTTCGTTTAATTCGCTGAGGCAAAATAGTTCCGTTTTGGGGGGAATAGTTCCACTTGAAGGGAACTTCATGAGTTTAATCTCTATCCAAAACTATCCCCTCATCTAAAACACTGCCAGACACGGCCGCGAAAAATATCAAACATTGTCTGGAGGCTCTGGGTGAAACGTGATGTGAGGTTTGTAGGAAATGTACAATTCCAAGCAAAAAATTTCCATCCAACAAAAGTCAACCACGTTACTGACCAGGCAAACTTTTAAAACTGACTACTGTATTGTCGAATGTTTGATCTAAGAGAAGGCAAGCCGTAATAGTGATGTAATTCACATTTATAACCGTTATAAATATTACATGACAGTGGTCATGTGACACACACCTGACGTCATTTTGCCGATGAAGACTGCGAGATGCAGTCGAAATATTCAAAAGATAAAAAAAGGTTTCTTGTCGTATTTATGCCATATTATAACAACCAAGAAACTAAATCTTAAATCCATTCAAGGCTTATCAATATTGTTGGCAATGGCAAAGCTTAACAGAGGTCACGCGAATAATTTTGATTCTCATAAATCAAACATTCCCGCATGCAGTAGTCACTTTAAGCTTTGCCTAATGTTTTTGTTATAAAGAAAAAGTTTTGGGGGCCAAAACACAGCAGGTCACGTGATGGATAGGTCAATTTGCCTGCCAACGCAGGACATACCGTAAGCTTACTATCGCCGGATAATTGATCACATCCGGCGTTAAACACTTCTAAATATTGAAACACATTTTGTAATAATACGTAAGTCGAGTTTCATTGTTTTATTGTACAAATAGAAATTTGTGACATATGACATATTCTCTAACAAAGACATTTCAACAAGACCTAAACCCCGACTTTTCTGTAGTGGTGCCGACTGACTATAACAATATATTGACCTGTTCGGAGATCGCTAATTTACACTACTGCGCATGTGCAGACATGGAATAATTGGAAGATTTCGTTCAATATGTAAACAGAAGAGCATTGTCTACATTGTGATTGGACTGTCGATTCGTGTAAAGTGTATTCATTTGTTGCCTGTGCAACATCAAAGTCACTTTGACCGCCGTCGTCACAGCTGTTCTTATTACTGTTTGGCTAAATTGAATTTTGTGCTATACGGATGACCGCAACTATACCCAGAATACTTTGCGCAGAGCCGAAGTGAACCGATCGTCGAACAGCTCGTTGTTTCGTGAGGGTTTTGAGATGCGCTGTCTGCAACCAACCGGGGATGTTTTCAAAGCAGGCAATACTAAAGATAACTTGATCAAAGAGGAAACATTCAACGCTGAATCAATTGCACGTGTCATAAGATATCACCCCAGAACGTCGATAGTAGACGAAATTAATTTCATCTGTCCTCAGACGATTGTTTGAAAACATTGAAAAGGTGATATCAATTTATTAACAGTATTGGTCCGAAGCGCCAAATATCGATGTCCGACGCCAAACGAAAACTGTCTATGACCCCCCCTCCCGAAACGAAAGTAATTTCGCCTGATATCGGACATCGACGTTCTGAGATGGTCCCTAAGATGCATTCTCGACAAAAACCGGTGGTATCGGTCCTGTTTGCTGTAAACCAAAAGAAAACGTTGTTAATTGTTAACTAACATTCGGGAGATATTACGGCGCCAGCATGTTTAAATCAAGGCTGTTTGTTCCGACACCCGGAATCATTCAGTGGTGATCATTATTCGCTATATCAGTTGTGCATCGTCCCAGTTTCGGTCAGGCGTGTGAAACCATCCAACTTCAAAGGCATTTGGTACCGTATTATTATTGGCTATAATTACGGTAATTATAGCCAATATAGTATGTGTGCAATTGTAATGCTTTATGATAATGTTAGCCTTTTCAGGGCGCAATAGTCAATTTACGAAAATTGTTTTGGGTTCTGGCGTAATAAAAGCAATTTGGCGGGAAATAAACCTCAATGTATTTATTCTTATTCTAATATCAAGAACATTATATTTAACAATTAGGAATAGATGGCCTCGGCTTAAGTGTAGTCAAATAAGTAAAATGAAGAACGTTTTCAACATCTGACACCGTCATCTTCTCGGAGACAAACAGTTACGCCACCTAGCAGGTCATTTAGAGCAGGAGCAACACCTATCCTAGCGGTTGATTACGGGTCATTTACACGAGCAATTACCCGATTGGCGGATAACTAACTACCTGAGTAATAACTACTAAAGATCACAAAAAAACCGATAGGAGTCATTGAAATGTGGGTCTTGAGGCAGCCACACGAGAACGAACGATCATGAGGACAATTAGTACACAACAAGGAACAGTTATAACGAGAAAGTGAAAGTTAGATTCTTAGAATATCTAGTAACGAGAAGAACTATTAAAAGAAAACGATTTCAGGAGATGTCAGAGAATAAAAATAATATATAGTATGTCAACATGGTCAGGAAGGAGCGCAACAGAACTGCTAAACGACACATAACCGAGCGGTCCTGAGGGCCTTGATCGCCAACGCCTGCTATCGACACGGCACACAAAATAAAGGCTGACGACATACAGTCGTCCAGCCAATCAAATCATTCGTTTCTTGTTTCTATAAAAACAAACGACGCATACGATTGGTCGGCCGACATTGAATCGCACGACAATCGATAATTAATTGCAAAAGTGCATTAAACAAATCTCCCAGATCCAGTGATAAATACACATGATAACAGTCTTAGTCACAAATCATTCATGCTATTTTCTGAGCGATTTGATCTGTCAATTATTACAGCATTACACAATTGTCCTACATGTGACCGTATAAGATCTTACGTTATGGAACGAATGATCTCGTCTTGACTCTTCACAAACTACGAGGTTTTGGGGAACGACAACGAAATATCTTCACGACGACTGCAACTTGCAGCAGTAGCAGAACCAGCCCAACTACGAAGCCAGCAACGATGGGGCCGGTGATTGTCGGCTGTGTATAATTGCACTTCTGGACCGTGACGGGTGTTTCCGCTATTAGTTTGGGCAAAAGTTTGTTCCAGAATGCTACTTTATCGGCCCGAAGCGAACGTCTCATTCCAGTGCTGCCGTAACCGATATGGAGGTAGTTTTTCTCTTTTACTGTGTATTCATGCCAATGGACGGCGCCAACTTGCGAAGGCGGTGTCGGATGCCTGAAGTGGATAATAATAATAATATTAATAATAATATTAATAGCAATTATAATAGGAAGGTTCATAGCGCCCGAAACCACGTAAAATAAAATGCTATCACGCGCTTTAGATAAAACTATATACAAAATCTAATTAAATAAAACATTAAATATCACAGTGTGTGTGTGTGTGTGTGTGTGTGTGTGTGTGTGTGTGTGTGTGTGTGTGTGTGTGTGTGTGTGTGTGTGTGTGTGTGTGTGTGTGTGTGTGTGTGTGTGTGTGTGTGCGTGTGCGTGCGTGTTTTGTACGTGTTGACGTGCCCGTTTACGTGATTACGTGCAACGTATAATAACAACTACAAGATGGTGATGATGATGAAGATGATTATTATTATAATTATTATTCCTTTAAAATGTGCCATGTCAACAATACTTTTCTACCTAGGACGCATTAACTTAATCCACAAGCAACAACAAATATAACGTACCTGTATTTTGCGAAATTTGTCCACATGGTCATAACATGGCGACTGAGATCTCGCGCTTTCTCGTCGTAGTGCCCACTACCGTTGAGACCCATCTTCATCTCGTCCGCCATGATTCCGCTGAGTGGCGCTCCGAACACAAAATTGAGGTCCTCGGAATGATAGCTGTGGTCGGAGGAGAAGTAGTACTGGTACACCTCTCGAAAGTGCCTCGCCACCAGTGAGGCCATCTCATCAGAAGGGGCCACCATGTTCAAGTCAGACAGCAACTGGAAGTATGGTACTAATGTTAAATATTGCCATACAAAGTATTATGAAATGCTAATGACTGGAACCAAAGATTAGCATGAATTAGCGAGAGAAAGAGAGGGAGGGAGGGAGGGAGGGAGGGAGGGAGGGAGGGAGGGAGGGAGGGAGGGAGAGAGTTTGTGGAGAGAGAGGGTGGATGACAGGGAGGGGATATATATATATATATATATATATATATATAGAGAGAGAGAGAGAGAGAGAGAGAGAGAGAGAGAGAGAGAGAGAGAGAGAGAGAGTGTGTGTGTGTGGGGGGGAGAGGACGAGGAGGAGAAGGATATAACAGAGAGAGAGGGGGGCAGAGAGAGAGAAAGGGGCAGAGAGAACGAGAGAGACATAGTGAGAGGGAGAATGGGAGAGAAAGAGAGAGAGAGGGACAGAGAGAAAGAGGGGGGAGAGGGAGAGGGAGAGGGAGAGAGGTAGAGATATATATAGAGAGAGAAGACTGAGAGAAAGAGAAGAGAGAGAGTGAGAGTGAGAGCGAGAGCGAGAGCGAGGGCGAGAGCGAGAGCGAGAGAGAGAGAGAGAGAGAGAGAGAGAGAGAGAGAGAGAGAGAGACAGACAGACAGACAGACAGACAGACAGACACACAAACTGTGTGTGTGTGTTGTGTGTGTGTGTGTGTGTGTGTGTGTGTGTGTGTGTGTGTGTGTGTGTGTGTGTGTGTGTGTGTGTGTGTGTGTGTGTGTGTGTGAGAGAGAGAGAGAGAGAGAGAGAGAGAGAGTTTGTGTGCGTGCGTGCGTGCGTGCGTGCGTGCGTGCGTGAAAGAGAAATAGAGATAGGTGTTTGTTTGTCCAGAGGTTCAGAGGAATACTTTTGTGCGATCGTGTGTGCGTGCGTGTGCGTCTGAGTGTGTGTGAGTGTCATTGTACGCTTGCAAGTGGACACGGCCACATTTTCCACAGCGTAGTGAGCCTAGACAACCATTTGTAATGGCACTGTTTCTTATTTGTTATATTACAATCACAGTGCTATGTAAACTCATAAGGTATACATGTGATTAATATTTTTGCGTGATAGTTGGTAAATTCACAATTGTAAATCGTCACCATTTCTTGACCTCATAAACGCACATGTCAACCACGAATAAAACGAACCGTGTGACGTCACTCACCGCGCCTCTGTCGTATAAACCTTTCTTCCAATCAGTATACTCGTGCCGGATGACGTCAGTCACAATCTGTTTGTTGAGTGCCAATTTGTCTACGTGTTTGTCTAGAGCGGCATCGACTGAAGGATAGTACCGCGCTCCATCATTGAAATAATTACCTGCAGAGACAGAAACACGATGAGTTAGACCAGTGTCGGTTTTAAGATTGTGGAGGTCCTTGGGCAGTGATTGACCGGGAATCGTTTCAAAATAGTACTCACTCCTCCCTACTTTCTGCAACAGGGACTTCACTGCTATATACGACTTTTGTCAATTTAGAACACCAATTTGCATCATATTGAAACACTCAAGTTACGCCTAAAATGATTCAACCCACACATAAATTGCCCAAAAAGCGTTTTGCGAAGGACTTTTTATATATTATTTTGTGGAGGCCCATGGGCAACTGCCCCATCTGCCCTGCCCGGCACTCGTGTGAAAGGTACCTACATGTCGCGAATGCGGTTCTTTGATGTACAAATATGCAAAGTAAAATAAAACCAAAGGTAAAATCTTATACGGCGCGGTATCTAATCCTTAGGAATGCTCAGAACAATTTGCACTTCATTGCGTGACAGACCTGTACAATCGAACACCATACTGACTTCTCTGTGAAGTGTTCAGCAATGTCAACGAACTTAACCACTACTCAATTCAAGCAAATGGATTCGAACCCAGAATATCTCCATCGAGTGACTGGTGCCCAATGAACTACCAATGAACACGTAGTACGTGAATAGTTTAGGCAATATACGCTGTCGGTGTTAAAAAGATGTGTATGTGTGTTGAATACAGGAAGAAGACACATCTCGTACAACGCAACTTCTAAAGCATCTTCACCTGAAGAGAACGAATAAATACAAATGCCAATATAAATTCTACGAATCACCTTTACTGGTTACTGTTTATTGACAACCCGCCCGGGTCGTAGGGGCGCTATCTCAATGAACGTTGCTCGAGTCGACTCCAGTCTTGGCGGTTGTGTGCAAGTGTATGGATTTCTGCATATGTCCTCGAGGTCCATTCTTCTACATTTCCTCTGTATTTCCAGTCTTATTTTCTCTGCACTATTCCTTGTAGTATTGTTCTAGAGAGCCCGCTTGGTGTTGTCACGTGTCAATGTCATCTCAGCTCCCTCTTTTCCACAGTCACGCTGAGCAATGATTTTTGTTGATGTCCTCGTTGGTGATATGGTCGGCAAATGAGATGCCGGGGATTCTTCGGAAGTATGTCATTACAACTGCGGCGATTTTTCTTTGTAGTTCCGCTATGAGGGTTCACGATTTGCAAACATGCATACAGGACGATGGAAAGGACCAGTGCATGTAACAGTTTCAGCTTGGACTTCAGCACGATGTTCTTGTCTCTCGAAAATGGTTTCAGTGTCGTCAATGCTGCTGATGCTTGTGTAGACCTTGCAAGGATTTTTGTTATCAGCACAGCTTGGTTAACTGAAAAAATCCTAGCATACGCCGACATTGGTGTTAAACAATAGCTATCTTACCGAATTCATCGCGGACAGTCCCGAGGATGAGAGGGACTTTGACGAAGCTGCCCTCTTGGAAGAGTGTGCGCGGATGTTTGGTCAGCAGCGACCCGTCAACACGAGGTCGGAACTCGGGCTCGATCATGTCGAACATCGGAAACTGGCCGAGAGGAACAAACGCCAAGTTTTACAAATCAAATATCACCCATGTTACTTACGCGCAGCCGTAATTGGACGAGACAGTGGCGGAGTAGAACGAATAATCGATCAACGAGTGATCATTTGGGCTACTCCGCCACCCACTGAGTACAATTACAGTGGAAGGTACGTCGCATAAGTATCACTTTATTTGTTTATTTCTCATATCTAATGATTTATGCAAATGAAAAGTGGTGGACTATGTTTTTCCACCCGTCGATGTACGTTCCCTTGATATGACCCCCTGGGACCGTTTCACTAAGAAAATGAGTTTATAAAGAGAATCCATCATTGAACAGATCCGGTGTTACATTTAAGGAGCCTTATTCAAAATGCAAAGGACCGCTCCCTTATCACCGAGGTCACTATTTTAGTGACACACCGGCAAATATGTCCCGGTGGCGCGTCCTGTTGGAGACAGTTTTTTTTATACATGATCAAAAAATCGGGCTTACGTTATGAGCTCATATGAGTATTACCGAAATAGCCTCGATTATCCAGGCGCTGTGAGGTGGCAGCATAGGCCCCTCACTACGGCCTGGATTATTAAGCTCCTGCCAATGTTACTGGTAGGGGGCTTTACCCCAGATTCGCGTAGAGACGATGATTGGCTCTCAGGCCAACTATGAAATAACAAATTAAATAAGGATGCACTTTTATCAGATAACACTATACTATAACAACATATCAACATTAAACTTACATTGAAACATGTCACACACAAAATAAACCGACTTTAAATTTGTTTCGTAGTTTAGGTTTTTTTAATTACATGCATATTCACTATGTGGCAGCTCTCATGGCTGTCAACAAGTGGGCAGTCAAAACGCGACTCTGAGCCAGACTATCTTCCTGGCGAAGTCACGCAGCCAGGCGAGAGTCGGTTAAGCGAGACTATTACCGAAACGGTTCTCTGGCGTACTCACCAGGAATCGTTTGTGGATGAACTCGCGGTAGTCGATGGCACGGAGACAGTCCGCGATGCAGTCGACGGAACAATTGGGACAGTGGAAGATGCGTCCAACCTGGGGAGAAGTCAGCATCTGATTTGCACATGCAGAATGACGATTCGGATTTGTTTAAAGAGAGCCAGTCAGTTCGTGTATATGGAATTGGTGGGCGTAATAATTTGTAATAGGAAATCTGCTAAGTTGAACATGGGAAAATGGGACATCGTTGAACACCAAATCGCATTGAAGTTAACTCAGCCCGTCTCTGCCATATTGCCAATAAAACTTGTTTTGAAACTTGTTTACTATTTGAATATCCTGCGGGGTCGTACATTCAAATTGCAAACGTTTGTTATGGGCTTACTAAACACAAAGTAGCGGAAAATATACCTTCAACGTAGTTAGCATAGTCTTAAAAACAGTTTATTAATTAATAATTGAAAAACTAGGAACAGACTGCGTTCTTTTAACAATGGCTGCCATGTCACTGACATACTGTGGAAGTTTCGTCAAATCCTACAATATATTTCGAGAATACCAACGTGGGTGAGGCATCCTGTCTGATGTTATTAAGCATGGGGTTTTTGTTTACATCTATGCAGAGCATCCGTCCCTCGGCGTCATGCCCACATACAGCTAGCCAACAGGAATTTATGGCCATCTTAAGGCAGCCTCCTCAACTGATTTAGCCCATCGCCAGTTCGGTTCTTCCATATCCATATATGTAATGGGGGAATAGTTTGAATAATGTCAACAGTCGGTTTAATAAAAAGTGTATACATATGTTTAAATGGTGGCCATAATTGACTCTAGTCGTTTCATCTTGTAACTGCCCAAACACACCTGCCTGGCCAACAATAAGCCATCAACCCACTGAATTTGTTAATGACTTAGAGAGGGTAAGGAAAGTCGACAACAGAGAAAAACGTGCATACTCGTGGGAAGAATATAAAGAAACATATTTTACAGGGAATATGTCCGTCTACCATTTCCGCAATACACATGCATCATGCTGTCACTAAGCTAGGTGAAATGATGCAAAAAGAACATTTCCTATCTACCGTGCCCCGGTCTCCACTATCGCTCATTCACATGTAGATTCCAACCATGATAATCACTTGAATTAATTCCTGAGCATGAATTAAATAAGCTAATAGTTTATACGAAGATTTCATCAAAACTACATTAAAAGTTGCACAATTGAGCAAACACTGTGTGAGTACAAAACAATTTTATATTTTCGCATTATTAATTTAAAATGAGATGCACAAACTCGTTTAAAAAGGTTCTTTTGTTTGTTATAATCCTGTAATATATTTATTTTTATAACAATTTGGTGATGGTGCCATCATGGAAATATGGTAGCGTCATAAAATCGCTGGCACTTTATTCGTCCACCAGAAATGGGAGGTGAATTAATGCCCGGTCCCCACCTGTTTGATATATTCGTGTAGGTCTGTCGACGATTGGTGCACACTGTAGGAGGCCGTGGGAAATCCGCTGTGTACGATCACTCCGCTGAACAAACCTGCGCCAATAAAGAACGTAAGCCACGTGCGCATAGCACCACAAAATGTGAACGTTATATGAGAGGGACACAAACGGCCTGTCTTCAATTTACCAGAATAACCTTGTTGAAGACACGTAATTTAAATGGACGGCGCCATTGTGATAGAAAGTCTGACGTCACCAATGCCTACGCTTGCCAATTCACCAGTCGCCTAACTGAGTATATTACTCCAGTTTGTGTCGCTGAATTTGCTTTGGCGCTGTAACCGCAAATATGTTACGGCCGCATTGTGCACCGTATGGCGTATAACAGTTGATACGAGTACTCTGTACCTAAGGGAATAAGAGAAACCAACATATGAGCTGTCATGTCCACATGCACGTCTAGGAAACAGAGGAACTCGACGCGTAACCACAATGCCATGATCATGAAGCTCTATGCGCTTACTGATCAAGCACTGGGGACGTGTCTCGATATGTCAGACGACGGGAACTGAGGGATATCACTAGAATTTCCCACTTAAAAAAATAAATTCTGAGTAAACCGCATGCGTGATACTGTTGATTGTAGTTGCAAATGGTTAGGTTGTACCAGCTCTCTAGGTGTAGAAGCCAACACAATTGTCTTTTGTTGTTCTTTAACACGCCCAAGCTACAGGGTACCCCAAATTGTACTGAGTATCCCTAGTATCAGCGGATGCCCCAAATGGTCATGCCCAAATCGCAATACTGTCAATCACCTGCAGTCTTGCATGTTAGCATGAGCAGTCCGACAGAGGCGCCACCTGCGCTCTGGCCAAACACAACGACCCTATCAGGGTCGCCGCGGAAACTGGCGATGTTGTCTTCTGTCCATTTCAAGGCGGCGATCTGGTCCAGTAGCCCGTAGTTGCCGGGCAGTGTGTCGTCACCAGTGGTCAAGAACCCTGGGAGCAAGACAGTTTTACATTCATCAATAATTTAATATCATAAACTCATTAACGCGCGCACGCATGCACGCACACACACGCGCACGCATGCACGCACACACGCACACACACACACACACGATAGGATCTAATAAATTATTGAACTTACACCACCCACATAAAGCAACAAACCAGTCGTATAAGAGGCACCTTCTTGACTTCTCTTGGAAGTATCCAGCCACGCTGCAATTAATGCGCGAAGACTATTCGTACACAAATATCCACCACTGTCTATAGCCGGGTACTCATTCATGCAACAAAAAGATGCAAAAAGCAAGGATTTGTAATAATACTCGTATTTCCATCTTCCCACCAGATGCGGTAGTGTACAAATAGTGGTTGCCACACTGGCGCATGAACGAAATTAATATTGGGTGGTGGGCTGTGCCGGAGCTACACTCCGCTGTCGGATCATGACATCGGAAGATGGGGGAAGGTGCTGGTGAATATTTTTCGCGGCGACGTTCAGAACTCAAAAACCCTGATTTGTACCCCCTGAGGCTCGCAAAAACTCCACCTTGAGCCCCTCGAAAACCTCGATTTGCACCCCCAGAGAGTCTAAAAACCCACCTTCAGATTAATTTAACAAGCATCTTAAATTTGGATTTACTGGGAGGGAGCAAAACCATATGTCTGACCCAAGCTAAATTCCTAGGGGGAGGCAGCTGCCCACTTCGCCACCTGTTCCCGCGCCACTGGGTTGCCGCGGGCGTGTGGAGTGCACCTACCGAGGGCCCCGAGACGGTAGTTGATGGTGACGACAACGACGCCGTGTTGGGCGAGCACCGTCCCGTCGTAGATGCTCCCACCGCCCACCTCGAACGAACCACCGTGGACGTACAGCATCACAGGATACACCGCCGTCGGGTCGTCGACCTGCCACATCCGGGCTATTAATTTGCAATACCAAGTTACCAACCAGCAACATTCGGGGTATTAGTGTGCAACATCCGGACTAGCTATTTACAACACCCGAGTTACCAAGCTGCAGTACCCCCCGCGTATCAACATGCAACATCCGGGTTATCATAAAAGATCGCAGGCTGCGTCCGATTATTTGTGTTACTACGCCACCGCCAAGTACAGTTACGCCAGAGTGCATGTCTCAAAGGTACCACCTAATATTTAGATCACACTCCTAATGATTGAAAATAACTAAACGAAATTCAATGTTGGGGACTATGTTCTCTATCGCCTGATCCAGTTGTCATGCGGTTTTAAAACAACCGGATTTTGCGCGCGACATCATCATGACGTAACGAAATAGTTTCGTTCGTAATTGAATGTGTGATTGTGAAATCGGAAATACACGTATACAATTCTCACACAGAGCCACTTTTTAAGCAAATTAATTTGTTAAAAATAGAAGATTAATTAAAATTTTACTTTAAATACGTTCATATAAATCTACCTGGTTACTTATTAAACTGGCAAATTACTTCAAATGTTAATATACACCACCACGACTAACAGTCGGTTATCTCGAAACATATATACTACCAGAACTAAACATAAATTTGCAAAACAATGTCTTAAACATAACTTCCATACATTATAAACGACACTCCTGAAATAGGGACATAAAATGTGTATACTCATAGCCTGCGAGGCTTTGCAATTGCTGAAAAAATACAATGATACATGTACACTTCTAAATTGTTATACATGTCACCAAAATCAGTAATGTTAATTGTTAATCTATGGCCGAACATTTTAGTAGTTTACTCCCAGTTTTGATTGTATCAGTCGTTATAAAGAACATTTACTGTAATATAAAATTAGCATATTATATAATTTAGATAGACACATCATTTAAAAGGCCATCATATATTAAAACAAAATAATTTGTCATAACTGCGGTGGCTCCTGTGATAGCGACAATATGTCTTAATCGGAGCCACTGACCCCTGTTTGTCATAACATTTAAAGGTGATTTTATGTTAATTAATTAAAAAAAATTGTGAATACACATATTATTATGTATGCATATATATTTTATTTGTGTAAACGTATATACCTGATATGTATATTGTGTCAATGTATATATATATATATATTTTTGGGGGGGGTCAAAATAAACTTGTTTTTGGGCAGAGCATATTGCATACGTATGTAATAATTATTGAAACAGAATCATAATTATAGTCTACTTCAACAAAGTCAATATAGTTTATATATCACAATACGATATCTTTTTTTACTTTTTTTACTAAGACACAATTACATTTGACGACGATGATTTTATTAATTTTGTTAGGGAGGTTACCAATGATTTCGCACCTGGAACGGGGAGTAGACGTCGAGGTAAAGACAGTCTTCCCGCTGGTAGAGTTGCGACGTCCGGTTGTCGACGATGCTAATTTGTGGACACACCCAACCGTGGCGAGAAGCGTAACGCACTCCGGTCCAGCGATCTGGCGGACGGGGCGGCTGTAACAGGAAGGGCCGTGTGTGCGTGCGTGCGTGTGTGTCTGTGTGTGTGTGTGAGTGTGTGTGTGTGTGTGTGTGTGAGTGCGTATGTGTGTGTGAGTGCGTGCGTGCTTGTGTGTCTGTGTGTCTGTGTGTCTGAGTGTTTTTTGTGCGCTCGTGCGTGTGTGTGTGTGCATGCGTACTTGTGTGTATGTGTCTGTGTGTGTTTGTTCGTGTGTGTGTGTGCGTGTGTGTGTGTGCATGTATGTGTGCGTGTGTGTGTTTGCGTGCGCGCGCGCATGTGTTTGTGTATGGGTGGTGTTTGTTTGTGTGTTTCTGTGTGTTCGCGCGTGCGTGTGTGTTTTTATAAAACTTTAAGTATACGTTTGTGTGTGCTGTACTATGTAAAATACATGCCTCTGTGACCGTTCGCAATGCTTTACGTTTTAGGGACCTTTCAAACTGACGTGACCAACCCTTAAAGTGATGTACACTTTTTAATGTCTTTGAAACTTCGTATACGTAAACTTAATAATCTTATCAAGTAATGTGCCAAATATGAATCCTGTTCATTGCGAATGCATGTCACTAGGCCCGCTCAAACGTGGTCATTCGCGTGTTCCAAAGCAACAAGACCATCAGATGTTGGTGACGTCACCACAGGCAATGTCGCTGAGCGCGCCCTATGCTTTAGCACGACGAGCGACGGTGCGTGTTGTTTCAGATTGTACATTGAAAATTGAAATATTAAATTAATATTTTATATCACCGTAAAGATAATAATCTTATCTACAAATTTGTAGCTGGATGTACAAAGAAATTGTGCTAACTTGTTGAGTTATTGCCGTTTGAACATCGCGAATGCTTAACCTTGCATTATATCCGCTAAACATTCGTGATGTTCAAACGGCAATAATAAAAAACAAACAATAAATCATGGGTACTTCCAGCGGTATGTTTGAATATACAATTATTATCTTTATTGTGAAATCACAAACTTTTAAATCCCATTGCAAGTTTGAGCTTTCGCAATGTTCAAACGGCAATAACTCATAAAGTAGAACAAAAATTCCTGCGTTCATCCAGGACACATTTATAGGTAAGATTATTATCCTTACGGTGATATAAAATAATATTAAATTCCGCGATTACAAATTTAGGTACGGCCTGAAACACCAACCCGCATAGATACGCGCCATGCTAAATCCTAGCGGTGCTACCTGCGGTGACGTCACCTCGACCGCTAGATGTCGGAAAAAAACAGAAAATGTGCAGAGAAGCGCAACCAAAAGGGGCCTTGAACAAAGTGACGTAGGGGGTTAAAAAATTTATTGAATATCATGACACTATTTTTAGAGTATATATATATATATATCATTCACATTGGGAATAACAAAGGTTCATTTCGCTTAATCTTTGACGGCGACGAACCTTGAACCGTAGACCGCCAACAGGTGGCGCTGCGTATGGTATTCCGTAGAAACGATCGACAGTTTCTGTCACGGCGCCTAAGAACAAGTGAAGAGAAGAATGCTCGATCTATTGAGGCTTCATGCGAAGTTACATTTTGGTCAATCTGGGAAGTGGACATGCCATTACGTACTATTTCGTTACGCTGCAATTCTGTATACATACGCAGAGGATTCTACCGCCGTTGACACTTTCACATAATAAATGCTACCAAACAGTCACAAGAAAATGTCACATTCATCAACAGTTTCACACACCCCCTTGCACACAGACACACAGACACACAGACACACACACACACACACACACACACACACACACACACACACACACACACACACACACACACACACACACACACACACACACACACACACACACACACACACACACACACACACACACACAGACACAGACACACACACACACACACAGACACACACACACACACACGCACACACACACACACACACACACACACACACACACACACACACACACACACACACACACACACACACACACACACACACACAGACACACACACACACACACACACACACACACACACACACACACACACACACACACACACACACGCACACACACAGACACAGACACACACACACACGCACGCACGCACACACACATACACACACACACACATACACACACACGCACACACACACGCACACACACACATACACACACACGGACACACACGCACACACACATATACACACACACACACATACACACACACGCACATACACACACATACACACACATACACACACACACACACAAATCGAAGATGGCCGCCGTCCGGAGCAATAACTTGAGAACTAAACGTAGTAGAACTACCATAAATGAGACCACATTTTAGGGATTTTCAGTCAAGGTCAAATTTGTTAATAAATGCGTAAAAACCATGTATATGTTGATTATTCAATTATTGATCTTACTGTGTGAAAAGGTTTATTATTATAATGTTGGAACCGATACCGAAAGGCAAAGGACGATGTAATATAAAGAAGATGAAAGTCAACTTCAATATAATCGTTTATTACAGAAACTTCTCATTATATACAACTGGTAATGTAGCCCAGTCCAAAACCAGGAACGATATTATTATTCTAGAAAGAAAAACTGACAATCGCACTTAATCCCTCTGACATTTTAAAACTCAAGTCCCTGGTAGCAACGTTATTGGTCCTCCTGTCGAAATCAACAAAAACGACCTTTTCGTACTTGTTCATACAACTGGAGCAATGTGGAGTGAATGAAGGTTCGACACGGCAGCATATGATTCGAACCAGGGTTCTCTCAACTGATAGTCCGATGCTTTATAGCCACTGCGCAACCGTGCATCTATCAAGGATGAAGGATGAAGGATGACGCAACTCCTTTCGATGATGAATATATTTAAACATCATGCGAATCAGTACGGTATATTATATGTAACAGTAGCGGGCCAGACGAAAGATTCCCGGCCCCCGGACCACCAGTTATGATTAACGCTTCATAAACCACCATCAATTATGTCCCTATTTATATTCCAGACTATCCCAATGATGTAGGCATTACAGACAATTGGCTGTGTATGTCGGTCACTGGTATGTATGAAACGGAACATACAACGATTAATTGCTCAACTGAACAACGGTATTATAAGCATTAACGAACGTCAACGAACGTCTTTCACGGTAGGCGAAATCAACTGAGTGGGGCTTTTTAAAGTGTCAACATAATATGTTACGCTGTCTTTGGCCCGCTATTCCATAAGATTGTTGCTGCGGAGATATACCGTAAACGACCTCTCGAAAGGGCAAGGGTGAACAGCCGAGAGTTGGAGAGAAGGTCAAAGTGTCGTGATAGATGGAGACGACGCGCTGAGAAGGTGGAAGAGATTAATTGATTTTGAACTTTACCACGCAATGGATCAAATGGAAGAAGAAGATGCAGACAAAAGGAACAAGATTGAACAAGATTGCCATTCAAAGCTTAAACCCTATGTGACAAGTGGACAAGGAAATCTTCGGCTTACTGAAAGTTCAACAGGGATATTTGTCAATTGTTTTATTACAATGTGCATGCTGTGAACATTTACACAATCAGCTGATAAATGGTTCCATTAATTTATATTTTATTTGTGAGAATGAATATGTTTTTTACATAAAATACACATTGTTCCTTCATTGCTGTTTTCATGTCTTCTATATATTTTGTTCTTTCTTCAGCAGTGAGAACAATATACTCCAATCTACCACTAACAATTTAATATATCGTAAGATTCTTGTCATTATGTTGAGCCCATCTGTCGAAGAGAAGTACATGAAGAAGAAGAAGAAGAGAAAGAGAATGAAGAGGAAGAATGTGAAGAAGAGGACGAAGATGAAGAAGAGGAAGAAGATGAAGAAGAGAAAGAAGTTGAAGAAGAGGAAGAGGAAGAAGGTGAAAGAAAATGAAAAAGAGGGAGAGGAAGAAGAGGAAGAGGAAGAAGGTGAAGAAGAGGACGAAGAAGAAGAAGAGGAAGAAGCTGAAGAAGATGAAGAAGAGGAAGAGGAAGAAGAAGACGAAGAAGATGATGATGAACAAGAAGAAGAAACAGGAGAAGGAAGATGAGGTGCTAACTAGAAGACTAAGAAGAAGAAAAGAAGTGTTGTGGGATGTAATGTTACCTTGACCGATATTGTAGTCGATGCCGGATGTTCTGGTTCCTCGCAGGTCACCATATATGGTTTTTACAATTACGTCATCACGGGAAGATAATGTTGGAACCGCCAGACAGACGAGAGCATACAGCAGGTACACGTGACTCCAGAGTGATGCTGCCCACGTCATGTCTACAACACAGAAACCTAAGGGGATAGTTCAACATTCCTATGAGCTTATAGGCTTGATTTTGCTCTTTAAAATCGATTTAGTTCATTAACATTGATCGTGTATACTGAAAACTGTCAACACCAGGGTGCGCAACCGGGCAATTTTCGATGGTGTCTCACAGAAATAGTGTCCTGAGTAATATGGCGGTGTTTTTTGCATTTAAAGACACGCTCCTTGAATTTAACGATAGCCTTGTTTCATTTGTAAATATAATGCTCTTAATACTAGAATACATTGAAAAAAACATTGTTGACTCTATACAGGCCGCACATTTCTTTTAAAAAACCACAACATTGTTCGCAATTTCATTTGAATGTTGTAGCCCCGATTTGGCACTACTGGCCCGATTTCCGCAATCATGTCGACAACTGGGACAAAATACAACCCATTCTGCGTACTTCCTGCTAATAATTGCCAACCCTGGGAACGAAACAGACTTGGTCGCTTTAATGAACACGTCAGCCAGTTTTTTAAAGCAGTCTTGGGCATTTATATATGTCACGAGTCGCCTATTCATGATGCGACACGTTCTAGTGGTTTCGACGATACCACTCACTGTCAGCGCCTAGTGGGTGGCACAGTGTTGACAACTGACAACTCGAAAGGACAACGACTCGTAAATATTGATATTTTTAGAAGACCCACTAAAGGCGACCAGCATTGGGCCAACAACTAAGTCAACAACTGATAACAAAGACCAACTCAACCCCACTGAACTATCTATATAAAATATATTTACAATTCCGATCGTGAAATAATACCAAATAAAATGCCAGTGTATCGATAGGAATTTCCTAACAAATAGTCTTTGTGGCGTCGAATTGAACTCAGTTACTCAAAATGATAATTGGGCACGACACACTACGCATTTTTAAAAGGGAATGGAAATGCGTGCTCGTAAATTCGTGCTTCTTCAATGAAGACAAATTATTGATGTGCTGTGATTGTTTTTTCTTGTCAGTGCTGCGCAGGAATTACCACAGAGCAACTGCGTTCGTAAATTTAGACGCGTGCGATAACCACAACAACAAATCACACGAAAACGAACGAAGATAGATTACAATCGATGTCAAATCTAATAAATACACATATGGAATGCAAACCAACCCTCTCGGACGTTATTACATAGACAGTAAAGACCCCCCTGCCATTACTACCTAGATATTGATAACACCGATGTGTAAATAGCTCCCGTTTTCGATGGTGTACAAACCTTTGAAGCAACCTTCACCTAAATGTGCAAACTCGAGACTAAAATAGTTGACTAACTTGAATCATTTGAAGTGGTTTCAAAAGTGATTGTCGCGTGCCATTGTGGTCCTGTCTATGCGAATGTTTCTGTAAGGCAGCCAGCTAGAGGTGTGCTACTGCTCTAAGTGAAAGCACATTACCTCGTTAGAGGCGCTACAACATTGTATTGCATTATCTATCGGTCACATCAACACGTCAATACTGTCGTTGTGGTGTTAGGCGTGTAGTATGCATGGTTTGCATACTTCTGTAATCTGTTGATGTTGAATTCTGGTGTCACGTAATTGTTATATTATGCGATACAAAGTATATCAGGGGCATTACTATTTAAGAAGACCGACGGCGTGCATACAAAATATATATACATGCATATAAACGCACACACGCACACATGCACACACGCACACACGCACACACGCACACACGCACACACGCACACACGCACACACGCACACAACGAACCCTCAACTGCTTATACACTATAGTTGAAAACCCAATAAACCAGACGGAGACAATACTTACCAGTACTTTACTGCGAAACTAGCCTTTCCCTCAATGGTAATGCTACGCACGTAAATGAATTTTTGGCCTTCAGGATGAAAATAAAAATAAAAATAAATGTGTGTAACAACAGAACGAGCGCCTAGCGGTTAAGCTAGGTGGTTATACAACCTGTTCCCCCTCATAGTCTGCACACCCCCTTTGAATCGCCTCAACGCTTAATAAGCTGGCCCAAAATACCCATTCCGCCCGTGTCAGTTACGCGGCATCCTATTGGCCAGCAGCGGGCGCGGGGAAAAAATTGTGGGCAGGAGACGATGCAGGGTTTCTCGTCACTTCATTTCGCTTCGCCATCGTGACAACTTCAAATTTGACTACGAAATTTTGAATACCACCCACCCACCCGTTGTATCTGTTGTACGTATAGCGTGTGTTAGTTACTTCCATATTAGCATACATAATGCAAGATAACTAAATAGGGATGTTACATGAATGTTGTAAGATAGGGGGATTTTTATCCCCCACTTTTGTATATATCAAGCTGAATTACTGTAGCTAGTACTATAGAAAGGTGTGCAGTCTGCACACCAGGTATCTTTTTCCCTTGTGTTTTATATACTGTAAGCATATTACAGTCGGTATGCTGTAATTTAATATAACAGCAATCAAGGTTTTTTTGGTAAATGTCTAGTATGATTATTCTAAATGTACAACATGTGTCGTACATAACATGTGTGGTCCATCACTCTGTAATCTGGATGTACCTGGCTGTGCACAAGATGTGACTATTGTATATATTATATGTGCACAGTGGCAATCCCTGTGTTAATAAATTTGATTGCCCAATACCAACCTACCCAATAGTTGGCGTAAATTCAGTACAAACAGAGAAAGGGCTGCATGAACATAACACGGATACACCGGGAATAGGGGGGAGGGGGGGGGGGTACCGAGTAAAGTAGTACACGAAATAACGTTATTATATTAATTACCCGTACACACGTATTGCACGTTGCGCTGTACTTTGGGAGACGCGTACGATAATCGTGCAATCACGGTGCCAAGCCAAACGCGGAACGGGCAATCACGAAACATCCGGCATCAAATGACAGCTGGATGACATAATCAAAATGTCAGATGCGGTCCAGTTGTTTATACTTAAAGACGGGAACGAGCTATGCCCTCTAGCCCGCTTGTATACGTGTGGTTACCGCTAGGATAAACCATCTATGACGGCTTCATTCGGCAGCACGAAGGTTCCGTTAAATTATTGATGTCAGATGCACAAAACGACTGCATTGTGCCCTAGGTGAACTGGTCGTTTATTAACACGTGGGTGCTAGTTACTGATCCGTTTACAGATAAGCCATGTGAGTAGTAATTTGTAAACACGCTTGCTTTGCGGATGGCACGACTGAGGTCGCAGGTCGATATCATATCGCGACTATTTCAGGCGCAGAAAAAGACCCATTGAAAGCTTAAATATGGGTCGATTTCCAAATAACATACCACCATTGTGTATCGCTTGCAATAATACCAGCTTGTGAACAGGGGTTTTTGGCCCGCGGGTGTGTGTGTAAGTAGAAACTAAATACTTTGTCATAATTATTGAGGCTGTTGTAGTAAGCATTGCTGCTGGTTTTTTGTAAAGAAAAAATGCTTCAAAAACGTTGTATGTGTGCGTGCGTGCGTGCGTGCGTGCGTGCGTGCGTGCGTGCGTGCGTGCGTGCGTGCGTGCGTGCGTGCGTGCGTGCGTGCGTGCGTGCATGCGTATGTACGTACCTGCATACGTGCATGAATGCGGTGTGTGTGTGTGTGTGAGTGTGTGTGTGTGCGTGTGTGTGCATGTGTGCATGTGTGCATGTGTGCATGCATGCATGTATCTATGTATGTATCGCCAAAATACCTATAATAATCAAACTTCCACCGTCTCACAGTATCGATATCAAAACATACCTTGCACGCGTCAGACCTATCCCCTGCCGAAGCAAAGCCAGCCATCAAAACAACTCAATCGAGTCTTACCTGCAAAGCCGGACACGAATAATGTTTACGTACTGCACGTCAGCGACGTAAGCCGGACACTGAGAGCCAATGTGAAGCCCCGGTAGCCACGCATACCTTCTCGTCATATCGCTCACTTCATCGCAAGTACCACTTATGTTTATAGCCTATCTAAAAGCTTCTAAGTGGAACGCGGGGCCGAGTTTACCCCCCACTAAACTGAGTTGCATGATATCGCGGGCTGTTGCAAAGACGTTGACGTTATCTAATCGCCGCAGTGTGTTGGCGCGCCTAATTGTTACTCGCGCCAAGCCGGTGCTGTTGCGTTCTATTCACAGCAATGAGCGCAGTAGCGTAGCACGTAGGACATCGGATTCTCAATAGGGAGAATCTGTACTCGATGTAGGACTCTCAATCCATATTCGAATCCTCTTATTGCAATTTCGAAGTTTGAGCAGTTTCGTTCACCCCACATTGCATCACTCAGCTGTATAAACGAATACCAGTCATGAGGACTTATTGTGGAGTGCAGCGGCACAGTGAGTAGAGCATCAGATTCTCAACTGAGCGAACCCGGGTTCGAATTCTGTGCTGCCGTTTCGAACCTTTGGGAAGATCGTTCACCCTACGTTGCTCCAGCAAACTCAGTTGTATGAATGAGTACCTGGCTATATACAGTGGTGGATATTTGTATACGAATAGTCTTATAATCTGGTATGAAATCTCAGAAATGTGCTTCTATAAAGTTCTAGAGGCATTTTTGGGGAAAGTGGACAGACCATCTTTTTAACATAATTTGAGGGTGCTGAATCCGATTTTGCTTCATCATGCACCTTAAACGTCCCCAAACGTCCGCCTTACTTTTATCGGTATGTATGGCGGCCATCTTGGATTTTAAAATGATGACCATGACCAATCACAATTATTAATATCTGAATATCTAAGACACATAGAAATTTGATTGTACGTTCGTCACACCCCCTGAAACATGCTCCAAAGCAATAATTATTTTTATTAGTTTTTTTTTCATTGTTTATGGCGTCCATCTTTATTTAAAAATGGCGACTATGTACAATCACAATTTGTGTCATATCTGAACTAGCAGAACATTTATTTCAGTTCCATCACACACCTACAAACATTCTCCGAAGCCAGAAATGTTGTTATCAATATGTTGGTTATAGTTTAAAGCATCCATTTTGGATTTCAAAATAGCCTCCATAATAAATTACTGTTTTTCTCATATCTGAACTTCTAAGCCACAAAGGTATGTGATACTAGTGGCTACACCCACATATTAGGGAGTAGAGATGTTTTTTTAAACATAATTAAAGTGAATAGAGGTAGCCATCTTAGATTTCAAGATGGCGACATGTTATCAATAATTCATTTCTTATCTGAATTGTGTCTTTCACTTGGTGGGCATTTGATAGAGGTACTATTCTACAATTAACACATTGCTGTGTTACAGAGTGAGCCCTCAAACATTTGTAACATAAGTACCTTTCATTATTGTCATTCGAGCAATGTCCTGGTAGCCGAGGAGTCTCTCAGTTCCATCAGTCGTTACAACAACTGTAACTGTCTTCTTTGCATTTGCACTGTGGCGTAACGGGCAGGTGAGATTTCCTGCATCTGCAGCGAAAATTCCTGCAGCCAGCAGTGCAGTCACAAGAGATCAAATCAAGGCAGGATTGGGGTACAGGTGGCAATGACATCAATATTGGCACTAGTTTGTTTCCCGCGTCTTTTCTCCATTCCATGCATTCAGGAGGGGGCATATCTGGTTAGTTGACACGGGCCTATCTCCACACTGCTGTCTGGTGACGTGATCGTTTCAGGCGGCAAGATAACGCATCACTTGTTTTTGGAAGGGACTCGGGAGCATGCGATTTGACGAACAACTGTGACCGAGTCTTGCCGACTGTATCCATACCTTAAGCATTGCCTAGTCTGCAAAAAAATTGTTCTGCATCATTCACGATGTCTTCACTCATGTCACCTTTCACCGGAGTTTTAAGTAGCTGTTGGTGGTACTCAAAGACCCTCCATGCTGTTTTCTTGCTGCGACCTGAGAAGAATGACGTCACATCACACCCCGTCAAAGCATGGAAGGCTGGAATAGTTTCGAATACAGGTGGGGTATAGGACATGTGTTCCAGAAGGGTGTGTATTGGGAGGTATCTCCTATGTTTAGCGGTGCCAGCCTTTAAGCCCACGATTTGGACAAGGCATACGATGAAAGTAAGCCAGAAGAAGAATAAGTTCATCGGTATCCCGATGGCCTGATCCACTATTCTCTCAGCGCGACTCTGAATGCAGTGCAGAATTATCATTGTGTCGGCTTCTTCATGCCTTGCCTCAAGCATGGATGTGTCCACATCCGGATTTGTTGATTCCACCCCTTCTCCATTGTTGAACCCACCGACTATTACTATTGTTTTGCCATCTTGTTCTTGTCCAACAATTTGGTTTTAGATGAATCTTGACAAATCTGCGTTGTTCTCTACTAGTGCCAGAAACTTGTTCCAATCAGATGAAAACGACACTCCATATTTGTCTTGCTCCTTTGACACGCCTCGTTCTTGTTCCTGACTTGATAGAGACTTCGTAGTATCTGTTAAACACAATGTCTATGCGGTCAAACAAGGCTCCGGCACGAAGGACAGTACGTTGATATAAACTTGACAAATCTCCCAATGTGGATATTCCGTTTGGTTTTCCAACATCAACCACCAGCGGCTGTCCATCAGATATGATGGTTGGATCATCACCGAGCTTTGCTGGTGCCAATGTTGGTGGGCAAGGGCTATCTGCAATAAGAACTTCGACAAGAATGGACTTGGATCCTGTACGAAGTTCCCCATTCATTTATGTCAAAGCAATGGGAACTGGCAAGAGCTCATGACAAAGGATTTGATCTAGATTGATCTTTCGTCCATCCTCATAGACAATTATCAGAAGCGGTCTGTCTTTAGGTTATTCTATTTCCCTGATTTTGACTGTTTTCTGTCTGTGTCGTACAGTGAGGCAAATGTCAACGCTATCTTCTTGCGCAAGAGGTCTCGGATTCTTCCTTTCGTCACGTGGGAGAAGCCTCTCTTCAACAAATGTATTCAATTGCTCAAGTCCTTTCTCTTTGGTCACAATAGATCATTCTCAATATCTTGTGTGGCTAGGTCTCTTGTTGCAATGTTTTGCAAAGTTGGAGAAGTGTCGCTGGAAAACATTTTGAAAGATAGTAGTGTTGTCATTAAGTTGTCTTCGTCTAGCCGGTCTGTGTACTGTCTTCCTGTTGTGGATTCACTTTAAACTGGCTCTTCATCTAAGCTGAGACGGTACATTTCCCGTGTTTCAAATGACAGGTGTGATCTTAGGTTGTAGGACAAAGTCCATCTGCTCAAGGCTGTGGATGTCTTGGTCATGTAAACAATGCCACCCCAATTCTTCCCGATCCTATTTAACCGTTCTTGGCTCTGGCCCGGGTCTACCGGATTAAACTGAAGTGCTGATCTCTTCACCACAAAAAAATCTATTTTGGAATTCCTGTAGCACATCAGCTGGGAGTTGGTGCATTTCGTTCACACAGATTGTCCTCCAGCAGGCATAATTTGTCTAGCCATATATCATGAAGAGGGCGGCAAATGCGTACAAGTGGAGCTCCCAATTTCAATCTTTTTGTTCACGGGTGAAGATGAGACCATTTGCATGTAACTCCATATTAACCCCAAAATGCCTCTAGAAATCTGATTTTCTGATCATCCAACATTTTTTTACTTTTTAATTTATATGCAAAATGTGTGCCGAAATCACCGCGGCGGTGGCCATTTTTCACTTGCCATTTTGAAGGGACGCCAAAATCGGATTCAGCACCGTCAAATTATGTTAAAAAGACGTTTGATTTTCTGAAAATCCGACCTGTCTATAAGCGCATTTATTGCAGTGTGGCTGAATAGTTCGCAGAGAAGTCGAGATGGTGCTCTATTGAACAGGTTTGCCAGGGAGTAAAGTGTAGGGTGCTTTGAAGGGCCCTAATGACTGGATACTGCGCTATGTAAGAACTTACCTTTTGGATATCGCGCCATATAAGCATTACCCTTTACCTGTTACGACGGACATTCAATTGTTGACAGAACGCAGCGCGTAGCGGAGGTATTCTGTGAGGTTGGAAGATGACATATTACCTATGACGCGTCCACTGCCGATAACCTTTATGGTGCTTTCACCGACTGACGATATATCGCAGGCATTATGCACAGCACAGAGTCTCTCAAAAGATATGGAAATCGTATGAAAATTATTTCCTATCCGGGGAGACAGTAATACCAGGGGGACTTTCACCCGGTGCCTTGGGTCCTATCGTCGTTCCTCTGTCTGGAGGTTTATACGAAGATTCCTACATGTCGACGGTTTTGTCTATAAAAATCGGCGTCATTTTCTGACGTCCAGTACGTTTGAAGCAGATGCTGTTTCCTAAATATTAATATTTGTAATGTTGCATATCCTCCTTTTCTTCTGTAAGTAACAATCCCATCCATTTCTTGACGAATTTTGCTAAGTACATGATAGTGTTATTATTATTAAATCCGATGACAAGACTCGGAGGCTAACCCTTTGATGCAATCACATCGGATACTTGTTTAATCCGAATAAAAGCAACCTTGTTTCTATGCATTGAAATTTAACTTACAAATGATTGCCGTTTACGAATTAGATTTATAATTATCATCAAACACCAACATCTAATTGTGAACAATAATTATATATCACTATAAAAACACTTATTGTTTATGTTCTGTGATCCTGGCACGCAAGTGACGTCATCATGACTTGTTTAACACGTGTTGCAGTTGCTGCGCAGATAATCAAATTGGCAATGAATTTCGCGTGTTTGATCAGATCAGGAAACTGTTTTGTTGCCAAATACATATAGTAGCACTCTACAAACGTAAACTCTTTGGCGATAGCTTTGAGAGACACACATCCGTTTTCTGTCTGTGTCGTACAGTGAGGCAAATGTCAACGCTATCTTCTTGCGCAAGAGGTCTCGGATTCTTCCTTTCGTCACGTGGGAGAAGCCTCTCTTCAACAAATGTATTCAATTGCTCAAGTCCTTTCTCTTTGGTCACAATAGATCATTCTCAATATCTTGTGTGGCTGGGTCTCTTGTTGCAATGTTTTGCAAAGTTGGAGAAGTGTCGCTGGAAAAATTTTTGAAAGATAGTAGTGTTGTCATTAAGTTGTCTTCGTCTAGCCGGTCTGTGTACTGTCTTCCTGTTGTGGATTCACTTTAAACTGGCTCTTCATCTAAACTCTTTGGCGATAGCTTTGAGAGACACACATCAGCATTGTAGTTTTTAACTCTATCCGCACAGCTTCTGGCGCTTCGTCGAGTCGCACGTGGAATGGGTTGAAAACTAAGGCAACTGCGAATCCTAATGTTGGCAAGACGCTTGCATTTGGCAGTTGTGTCTCAACGTGATTTCAAAAGCGGAAAACGAACTGGAAAAGTTGACTGATGATATGTTCTCGCAAATCCATTTGGAGTCTACAAATTCTAGTACTTCTGCATCCTTCCGCTCCATGGACACCCTGTAATCCAGTGTCCCAGATCATAGTGCCTATGTGCGGAGGAGGCCTTGATATTGCGCAGTCATCTCGGCCAGAAGGTGATGGAACTGCCTGTGGTTTAGGCCACGAGCGCGAACGTAATTGACGGTCTTCATTGTGGCGTTCATTGCGTTCTGCATTTCCATTTACCTGGCTGTCAGGCTGTCTTGAAGGATGATGGAGCAGCTCTTCCAACCACGGAAGTTGAAACTGCTGTTGTTATCCAGCGGACCACGTTGTGTACAAGCTCACTTTTAGTACGCAGGCCACATGAAATAGTTCATGGGCCACATTTGGCCCGCGGGCCGCGGCTTGCCGAACCCTGGTGTAAGCCATTTCGTTCTGCGCATGCGCAGTGAGCAACTTGACCTTCTCTTTGACCTTTGCCCATCAGTTGAGGTACCGTGCTATGAGTACGTGTTGTGTTTTTTAATTGTACTTTATTTTATTTATGTACGTAAGGCCACACGTTAATAGATATATGATTATGCTATGAATTAAAACAAATTAATGTTAAACTTAAACGTATTACTAAGTCAAACCATGTTATTATTCGAAGCTACGCCTAATTTTGACACGGTCCGTCCCAGTATTATTTAGGAACCTGCTATCGTGAACTATTTTTGGCACAAATTAATCGATATTCCCTGCGATTGCTCACTGTACTAATTAATACTACTGCAAAGCCAACCATAATGAAACTATTGCTAGTATCGCAGCTGCTGGTGTAGTTCTGGCGTCAATATTGAATTAAAATACACTAAAACATCACTGCAATCACAATGTATTATTTTTTCTGAAACAGTTCGAATTATCACGGAGACAAGATGTGAGTGACAATTGATTTCTTTCATGAAGCGTGCCTGACAGGTAATTCGACTAAAATATTGCTTACAGAATTTTTTTTTGCAATATCGGCGTATACCAGAACGGAGAGTATAATACAGGACTGAAGCTTCATTCACTGGGAACTTGATATACAAAAAAAGGAACTAAATAATCCGTTTCAAAGGCTGTCTGCACGCCACAACACAATAAGAAACACTATCGCGTAGCTTATCTTGGGAAATGTTACGAATTCTACACTTATCTAGGAAGCATTAAGCCACGCCCCACGAACTTGCCCAACGTTCGAAACGGCGGCCGGAGGATTCGAATCCCGGATCTCTCGATTGAGAGTCTAAACGTTATGCTACCGCACTCCACAAAGTTTTGCACGATTTATGCAATTTAATATCAACGGAGCATTATTTCTGGGAGAATCAGAATATATATATATATATATATTTATATATATATATTTTGGAGCCATTCAGTGACAAAACAGATGACGATTCGTGAATTCTTAAGCCACGTCCTCTTGCTACAGTGAAGATATAAATAACATGTTTCCGTTAAGGATTGGAACTGTGTGAGCTTTCATATGTGGGCGTAAGCATGCTGCGATGTCAAGACGTTCTGACCTACGACAAAGCGACCGCAAATAAACAGCAACATGTGTTTGTTTAGAGCCTAATGTTAGCACGTTTCTGTCGCAGCCACACACTACGTTGGGTTTCCTTTTAATGCTACTTCTTAACAAGATTTAGCCCATCGCGAAACAGACTCGCTTTTGTCCCGGTGTGTACTTTGTGGATACTTTAAGTAATGTGTTGCTTTCCTTATTTGTTCATGTTGTACGGGGGGGGGGGGGGTCGGGTACACTATTGGTGAACCAGTCGCTGTGTTCACTGTCCATATTGAACATTGTACCCTTACCCCCTTTCGCATTCGTTCATCCCCCGATGTTCTCATGTCCCTCCTCAAGCAGTTCTCCCATCTCAGCTGTGGCCTCCCCCCTTTCTCTGCTCTGCAAGATTTCCTGCATCCATCCTTATGTCAAAAGTCACCACCGTGCACAAAGTCACCCCCGCGTACAAAGTCACCGCCGCGCACAAAGTCACCGCCACGTACAAAGTCACCGCCTATAACAAAGTCACCTCCGCGCACAAAGTCACCGCCGCGAACAAAGTCACCGTCTAGAACAAAGTCACCTCCGCATACAAAGTCACCGCCGCGATCAAAGTCACCGCCTAGAACAAAGTCACCTCCGCCCACAAAGTCACCTCCGCGCACAAAGTCACCGCCGCGTACATAGACACCTCCGCGCACAAAGTCACCGCCGTGTACAAAGTCACCTTCGCCCACAAAGACACCTCCGCGCACAAAGTCACCGCCGCATACAAAGTTATCTCCGAGGGTGTATTTCTCGATATCCCAGAATACAGGCAAATCTCCCGGACTTTCGCTTAAAATCTCCAACACCACCCCCGTCTTCCGATGTCAAAATCCGAGAGAGCGTGACACGGGAAACGTGCTGAATCGCTAATGAATATGGATCTCCCGAATTAAACAAAAACGGTGGCAGGTATACGCTCGTCGCTTGGTTAGATCTTCGCTGACGTAACTCGGCTGTCCGTCGTCGTTGTTTTCACGCAGGTGATGTCTCGCTCGAATGACCAACCCGCACTTGCGTAATGGCAAATCTAACGACTACCGGTCGCGGTCACACCCTGCAGCAGACGATGGTTATTCTTGACGGCAGCACTGGTAATAGGAGGTGCTACTGTCTAGTTGACTGTAGTCAGCAACTTGGTCCTGCGCTGGGATTCCGAAGAATCGCAGGTTTGATTGATCTACGGGAGTACAATTGCCTAGCTGGTCAAGATCAGCCTCCGAGGAGAACAGACTGGGCAGTCTTTCCTCTAGCGCAGCAATGATCATGTTTATTTAATTGTTAATTTATAAAAGATAAATAAAAATTCATATATAGCGCAGTATCCAGTCCTCGGGACTGCGCAGAGCGCTTTATGCCTTATCTTCTGGCAAACCTGTTCAATCGAACACCATCTCGACTTATCTGGGAAGAATTCAGCCACGCTGCAGTCAATGCACGAAGATTATTCGAACTGAAATATCCACCCCTGTCTATAGTCAGGTACTAATTGACACATCTGAGTGGACTGGAGCAACGTAGAGTGAACGAACTTGTACAGAGTTCGACATGGCAGCACATGATTCGCACCAGTGTTCTCTCGATGTAGAGTCCGAAGCTCTAGCAACTGCGCTCCAGTAGTTTAGCTGGTAATTGCAGTGGGTAATGCATCCAGCTTGTCCATCAGACCAGAATCACCTCTAAGGAAAATGTCGGACTTGACAATGGGAAGACTTTCCATTTGACATTTGAAGGATTTCAGGGAAGAACTCAATAAACGCCGGGTGACATTTCTGACTGGGCGAAATTTCAGAATCGAAATGTACAAAAAGAGCTCGACCTTTGCTAATAGTCGTTTTGGTTTTGTATTGTAAGATATGCCAATATTATGTAGACGTTTTCATTTACTACCCGAGGATTAGGCACATAAATGCGAGTTCTTTTATTTGGAAATAATCTGGGACTGTCCTAGTGTGACCGTACTTGCGAGGTGGCCGTATTACATAGGTGACCGTATTACCGGGGTGGTCGAAAAGGAAGGCCGACCGTGTTGCTTCCGGTTGTAAATCGTGGAATTACTCTGCCACAACCCGACATGTAAGTATGATTTAACGGCTTACGCTTTGCCCTGTCACTATTTCTGCTGTCTCCGAAGGAGTGCAGAAAGCGGCGTGCCATTTCCGGAGTAGCAAACATCCATACCGTATATCGGCAGGGGGCAAATCCCCAGTACAAATACATTGTTCCGGTTGAACTTTGATCCGCAGGGAGAAAGACCAACGCAGGATCAATACACGTAACTGCTTCGTGACCCATCGTAGAGCCACAACGAAAAATGCGATAAGCCGAGGCTTATAGTCGTAGTCCGGCTACTGAGCACCACGATCGTCATCGTCATTGTCACTGTCATTGTCGTCGTCGTCACCTCCGTCGCCGTCGCCGTCGTCACCGCACCGTCGTCACCGCCGTCACCGCACCGTCGTCACCGCCGTCACCGCCGTCACCGCCGTCACCGCCGTCACCGCCGTCACCGCCGTCACCGCCGTCACCGCCGTCACCGTCGTCGTCGTCATCATCGTCATCATCGTCATCATCGTCATCATCGTCATCATCGTCATCATCGTCATCATCGTCGTCGTTGTCGTCGTCGTCATCATCAGCACTAGCAAAACTCGCAGCAGCAGTTGCAGCAGCACTAGAAACAACAACACCACCAACAACAACAACAGCAACAGCAGCAGCAGTAGCAACAACAACAGCAACAACAACAACAGCAGCAGCAGTAGTAGCAGTAGCAACAACAACAGCAACAAAAACAACAACAGCAACAACAGCAGCAGCAGCAGCAAGCAGCAAAAGCAGCAGCAGCAACAGGATAATACTGATGTCTTATATAACTCCAGTGAACTACTAAAACGAGCGAGAGACATTTATATGAAACGTTAACAACATGACGATACAACCAAGACATCACCGTTATCTTTACAACGGTCACGTTGTAAACTCTACACTGCCCAGGCACCTATCAACGACCCGTGTGGGGGGTCGCATTCTGGGAAATGTTGAATTTGTTTTTTACGGCGCAATATTTCGACGTAACGTTTATATTTTGTCCAACGGATTGACACATTAAACGTACTAAATGACCCCGAGGTTATAAACTAACATTCAAGATGTTGAATAATATACAAAAAGGAAAATATACACTTTGCATACCATGGGAGAGAATTGCAGCGTTGGGAAATACAGGGGAAGCCATAAGAAGGCAGAAAGAAAGAGACGCGAAACAAAAATAAAATTGATGAGTGATTCAGCGTGCTTTATATATATATTCCCGTTACGTTAAAGTTGTATCCTGAGATCGTACATCGTTTAAATACAAACTTCCACTAAATCAACACAATATGTAACTTTTGTTAATTCCATATACACTTTTGTTCACATCATACATGCAATTTCAAGATAACACGGCTCAAAAGACAAACAGTACATCCGCGTGCCATGCGTTTATTACCCCGCGGAACGTACCTGGCGACCGGCAATTGGGCAAAATCATACTTTATATAATATAACAAATCAAATGCCAAATTGACTTTATATCATATGGTAACAAGTATGATCAAATAAGCAAACGTTGTTCATGTTGTACAGGTTCTTAAAAACATATTTAAATGGTAGTTTAACCCAGATTGAAATTTTTAAATGCGCCGCTTAACATAATGTATTCCGCCGATTAGTAAAACATCCAGGCTGAATGCGTGGTTGATTTGATTTTTTTGGGGGGGACGGGGATTGTGGTGTTTTACTAAAATAACAACTCCAATTATATATCCATTGAGGCTCCATAAAACCACCAACTGCACCCTCTCTTGGGGCACTCCAAAACATCCATCTGCACCCCTTGATCCTCTCCAAAATCTTCACGCATCTTCTGTACCACCTCGAAATTACCAGTATTTCTGGACTTCGTCGAAAGACACGAAGATCTTATGAAGAATGAGAAAATGAGTGGCATTGATCGAGTAAGATATAATAAAGTTAACCATGACGATTACGTAGACGATGGACTAAATGATTGCGTCTATGACCGAGCTGGGTAATTTATTAAGTGAGTAAATGATTGAATAAAGATTACCTGGATTTGCATGAAAAACAGTTGCGTAAGGGAAACTCGACCTAGTCATTATATGCACCGATAATTTGTTGCACTCAACGCCCTCTTAATGCGAAGATGTCTGCATCACGGTTTTATATAATTTAATATAATATTCTTTGTGCTAAAATAAACATGTTGAAAATATACTGCCCTCCAAATAGCATTTAGTAAACCCGAAGCAGTATTCGCAATTTGAAAGTTTCGCCGGTGTAGCGTGACAGAATACTTCGTGAGGGAATACCTCGAGGTATTCTATCACGGGCCAGGTGTAACTTTATAGCTATAGTCCTTATCAAAACTATTGATTTCATACGAGAATATGTCATGTACTTGTTTTTTAAATATGTAATGTTTTGTTTGGAAATATAATTATTTCTTTGCCTAAAATAAAGATGATTTAGAGGTGTTTAGCGGTGCTGAAAAGCCTCGCTGGCCAAAACCGCTATGGCTGATTGCTTGCGGCTGGCCATGGCGACCTATAGTTTAATATGGAGCGAGGCGTTTTGGCACGCGACACCGGTGCAAAGTTCAGTGTTGCAGAGGCTACGCGTCCCCTACCTTTGATGTGCTTCGTTACCGTTAGCTGTATACACACACCAGACCACAACTCATGCTAATGACAATAGTGTCTCTTAAAGAGAGGTTGTCCATTTTTTTATTGTGACATCGTGTTACACAGTATAAGCTATATGTATTACAATATACTTACTGCCCACATCTGTTCTAACGAAGCCTAACAGTTTTTTAATTCAACAATTCAATGTTTATAAAATTACCGAGCTGTCACTCAAATCCCCGAATAACGACATCGGGTAATTCCGAGAAAGGTCGTGACCCGACGTGGGCGTGATGTCGTATCACGTGTTGCATTATCTATCTCATTAGTGATCGGAATCGGAAGATTTCAACAACAACAAACGGATAATTAAAACATATTTCGCCAGTCAATATGTTTAAATGTATATAGTTTATATTGCACCACATGATTTAGCGATAAATGATTGATTCCGGGTGACGGTACAGATAACACAGCCATTAACCCTTACTACTTCACACTGAACTATGTTTGGACAAGGCTCACGGGGTCATGTCCTATGTATCAGCCAGAAACAATCCGACCGCAATGTTTATTCGCCAGACCACAACTTGTTACCCACCCACGGGCTCGATTAATCTCCTCCGCCGATCGCTTATGCATGTCATCGTAGCACGAAATACCAAGTTTTCTTGGAAAGCCTCAAGGTTATTTGACGAAAACATACACTATAGGGGAGACGGTGGCAAAACGGGCGGTCGGTGTAAAAGGTAATGAATCAGTCGCTCAACAGTACCATGGCACTCATGGAGCAACGAACCACTCGTGTATGGTGGCGCCGTCTGATGGATTGATCACCACTCAAATTGATTATGTTGGAGAAAGACCCTCTAGGAAAGCCATGCATATTAAGAAGATATAAATAAATTATATATATAAATAATTGCCCTGTGTTTTCTGAAATGCACCGCTTATATAAATATCGGTAGATCAGAGACCAATGATCCAGTGTAGCAAAGGAACTTAGAAAGAGGCGACTAGACGTCGGCGCCTCGGAGGTGGTGCACTTAAGGTTGTGACAATTGGTTATTTCCTATAAAGTCAATTGGCGGGCCGAATGTTGGCATTCATACTACTGAACTTGTTAGCAACGTGATTTTCAAGAGAGAAAAGGTCCGGGAAAGGCCTACAAAGAAACACAAGCATAATCGGGAATTGTCCAGTTTTAGAATCAATTGAACTGATTTAAGCAAACATAATTTGTCTGGCGATTTCACCCAAATTTTAAAATGTTGAACAAACGAACTAGCATATCGTAATGAATACCACAGGTAGGTTTGCTTCTACAAAATGAACATATTTGGGTCTCATGTCAATGAGATATAATTTCACTGCTGATCGGATTGGTAGGCTGTCCACCGTTATTGCGGGTTATGGTAGACACACAGACATGCGCAGATGTAGGCACGCCATATTGCCTAGCAACAACGTCCGTCAAGCCATCAAAATGGATACCGAACATGTGGATCTCTTGGACATTCCGGCGTATATTGTGTCGTAATTCCGGCTCTAAAGTGTTTTTTTCAAGTAAAACGTAGGGCAACGTTGTTTAAAGGAAATAAAAACAAGGCATTAGCTAAAATCCGTTTTCCATGTGTACACAAAGATTAACATTGTATGTAACATTTGACAACATTAAAAAAATACAGAAAAATACGTTTGTAGACAAAATTCTATTTTAAACCCGTCTGTGTAGAGATTCCCGCAGAAAGTTGAAATTTAATGAGCTAGGCGATCACGTGGTATCGTGACGTCAATCCTGACTCGCGGCTTTGTTGACATCTATGCATCGCCATTGTTGTTCTCTCCATTCTCTTGTAACATCATGGCTAGTGGGAGTTTCCCAGAGTTTCAAGTGAAATCATACGATTTTGAGCCACTAGCGGGAACGGTTACAGCGGATGATTCGTCTGATTCCGCTCTTTCCGAGCGTTTCAGCGACGGTAGCGAAGAAGATGATGCGGAGTCGGACAGTCATAATGTTCGCTCATGCAACACCGACTGGTAAGCTTCAACTTCATTATAATGACACATATGGTGTGAAAACTGTCGACAACAACAATTATATCGTTTTACTACGACGTTATATTATAAAATGCGGTGTCAAAGCTGAAAGTTAGCTAGAGGTTGTAGCTAAGTAGGTCACCGGACGAAGTAATTGTAAACAGACTTGTCAAAGACAAACTTCACAAAGTTACGAACCGTCGAACGTCGTAAGCATGGTTGTCTGGTTTATGCGGATCGAGTTTAGGACGTTATAGCTACTTACGATATCACCCCTCTGGACAAAACCCACACTTTTTTATATGGACAGTTGTTCGCGAGATGACCATAATATCATATAATGACAGCTCTAGATTATGTCATTTATGTGGAACAATGATTTGTATTACTCTGAGTCTGACACATAACAATATAGCTACTATATAATCAAAATAAACTAAAATAAACATTAAAACAACATGCAGAACAATTGAATAATTATGGTAATGGGTTATATCATGAAGGGTTATGTCCTAGACCTAGGGGTTTAGTGTAACCTTAGGGGTCTTATATGTGAGATGTTACCAGTGGGTATGTATGTGCCCTACGACTATGTCCATAAAAATCATAAGGACATAGCATTTTTAATCACATTTTTTGTGTGACATATTTATTACAAATTCATCAAGCAAGTTTCAGAACACAGTTTTACTGGGTTGAATCATTACAAATTCATCAAGCAAGTTTCATAACACAGTGTTACTGGGATGAATTATTCCAAATGTTGGTAACTGTGTAGACCTGGTAACACAATGTGAATCACCACACGGTGCACAGACAATGGTTATAAGCCAAACAACACCCATGGGAATACTTCCCCTGCAGGCAGATGAGAATATGGCTTCGATGGCATTGATAAACAAGTTATCTAGTCCATTTTGTTGATCACTTTACCTATGACATACTAATACTAATGACTTCACATCTACAGAGCAATTATCTTTACAGGGCAACTTCCCACTGAGCTGAGAAACTGCTGCACTACGACATTGGTTTGGCCAGTGCAGTTTCGGCAACGTGCGAAAAGATGACGAAGTGAAGACTCTGCCACCAAGAAGTACCTCTCCTGGGAAGGGCAGCAATCTTTCCTCAAGGGAGTCTTGTTTGTAACAGCCTCCTCTGTGTCAGTGTACTGGTCGACGTGGTCATCGCTGTCACTGTTGCTGCTGTCACGACTAGTCGACTCATTGTCAGAGCAAACATACTCTGGATCTGCAGCAGATGTCACTTCCTCCCCGTTTGAGTCACTCGAGTCACTAATCGGACCAGTCAACAAACTGCACTGCACACTCACTGACCTCACTGCTGATGTCACCTGCACAGCAACCTGCTCTGATGCACAGACTGCTTGCACTCTTCTCGTGCGAGTTGATGGCCTGTTGTCAACCTGAAAGCATTTGCTGCTCCTTTTTGGAGTGGAAGCTGTGACTGACTCAGGTGTGGAATACTCTGTATCACAGGAATCCGTACGAGAGCTGTCATATTCACTTTCTGTATCTTCAGATGACCCAGTCTTGGTCGACGGTGGACTATCTCGAGCTGCTGCCAGAATGTCAGCAAATAACTGAAATAACAAGTGACCCTTATAGAATTTGCAAAAAAATTAATTGTTGTAGATTTCTGACAAAAGCAAACAAAATCCTGTCTTTTACCATCTTGTCAGAAAGGAGTACATCCATTTGTCTAGTCATTTGCCCAGCTTCCAAGTGTGAAAAGACTTTGCCTAGCTGTGAAAAATACAAATTAATAAATTAATTTCAAGTTGCAAGGTATGTATTGTTTATTCTATGATAAAAACATCATAAATAATTGATATCACGCTTACAGAATCTACACAGAGACATAGTTACTTTTGTTATGTTACACTTTTATGCAAACAATTACCTGGAAAATGTGACAATATATTACTTGTGAACATTTTATTTTTGGTTATAACTAAATCTACTAAATATACAATAGATAGGTTTGCAACTTGCATTGCATTTATTGTTATTGTTTCACAACTTGGCAAATTACCATTTTCACACTTGGTAGCTGGGCAACGACCCACATCCGAATGTGAACATATTTAAGTATTGCTTCTTACGGTTTAAAAAACTTACGATAACAGACTAACCTGACTCGGCAACGAGTATAATTAAAATCATTATTTCTTATTTGCATGTAAAAGTACATAGATTAATTAAATGCATAAATAACAAACTAGCATCAATTAATTTGTTGACGTTTTTGTTTTATTGCCTTACATTCCTGTAACCATGGTAATGATAAAAACAGTCGCCTGAATCGATTTGATTACACTATCAAATTTTCCACAAAACTGAGTATATGTAGATTTATTATAGTAGTATCGTGCATAACTACAACATTTAGAATATAAGATACTTAGGAAGAGTTCCGTGATATGATTGGAACCAATGGGTTACAATGACAATAAGTTGAATAACTTATTTTGACACACATGAGACCGTCCAGTCCAAGCATTATACTAGACCTACAGAATAATAATAATAGCAGAAATCACATATAAGAATTACCTTGATTCGTTGCCGCTTTCGGTAAGCAGACCTCGTAAATTCACCACTCGTAGAAGGAACCTGGTACCCCGAAGAAGCGATGGGTGTAGTTGCGGAGCCGGCTGTAGTGACAGCGGCAGCGGAGCCTGCAGCGGCGACTGCGGCACTGAAACTACGCTTGCGAGACCCGCTTGCCTTTGACTCGGGCAAAGCGGCCGTCGATCCTGCCCGTGCCGACGCCTGTCTTCGGCGGATTGACGGCATCAATGCAGCTTCTACTGCCGGGAATATTGTTGGGACTGCATCGCTTTTCAACGATATTCGAGCACCAGGATATCCAAGGGTTGCCAACATCTCCGGATCGCGATCAAAACAGTTTTTCTCAAAATGACCGGAGCAAAGCCGGCTGGGTTTCGTCGTTTGCATTACAACCGAACGCCGCGCAATGAACCATGATGATATTCGCATTACACAGCCACCTCTGCCGTCATATTGCTGAGAACGAATGTAAACAAGCAGTCGCTGTACCGGCAGAGTCATGTCTGACGTCACATCTCAGCATCTCAAAAAGCGCGCCAAAAATATGCATATTCGAAAATGTCCGGATGTACAACATAAAATGTGGAATTTCTAATTCTTTGATTTTTTGGGATTTGTTTTGGTTGGTGGACATGGAAATATATAGCAGGATCTAATTTAACATGAATTCAAGCAATAAATGTGTGTATTCCCTTTGTTTAAGCTACATAACTACGTGCGGGAAAGATTAGTTTAGTAGATGCCATGTCGCCCGTGGTTTGTAATACACATTTGTAAATATTTTATATTGGCAACACTTGACGTAGCTCAGGCGGATACTTATGATTGCCACGTAGGCAAAGCGTGGTGTACTGGATCCGTTAATTATAAAATCATAGACCTAACAGCACTACAGGGCACAATATTATGGGAAGGGTTGTTTAAGTATTTTTTCAATTTCTATTGTAGTATTGTTGAATTAAAATAGACTTCCCACAGAAAAGAGCACTCCGTCTAGTTTTAAGATTCATTCGACTGAACGTATGTGTTAATGGCACTTCATCAGCTGGTTTGCTTATTGCAAAACTGGTTATTTTATGTCCAAATGTGTTATGTGTGAATAGTTTAAGTAATGTGCGCAGTATGTTTATTAAAAAATGCGTAAATGTGTTTTAATCGAGCAGTCACGTGACTTCAGCCTCTCGCTGACTCAATCGAATAATTTACTGTACACGTAATATCAAATTGGCCATAGTTTTCCGGTTCTTGTATCATTTGTAAACTACATAATACGTCCTAACATGTCTTAGAGGATATTAGGTTTGTTTTAGTATTCGCAAAGTTTATTTTAAACGCAATGAAAAAAACGAGCGGGGGAAACTTCTTTAAGTGGCGGTTCTGTTGGCTACTTTTTCTGCACGGCTTCCTCATTCGCTTCCGCAGTATAAAATAGTTCTGCCATAATGTGACGAATTACTCAACCTCTGTAGAAGTGATTGGTGCCCGATGAACTCGGGTATGCTTAACACGAATCAGCAGAACCTCTTTAGCATCAAACGACTGCCGGCGTAATGCAATACTGAATACATTTAAACTGCCGCGTTTGGGGTTTATTAACTGTGCCTTCTTTGAAAGGATAGGTCACGGGTGACGCGAAATGAATTACTAACACATGTGGTTGAGTCATGCCACGGTTCTCGCGATGTGGTTGAGACATGCCACGGTTCTCGCGATGTGGTTGAGACATGCCACGGTTCTCGCGATATGGATGAGACATGCCACGGTTCTCGCGATGTGGTTGAGACATGCCACGGTTCTCGCGATGTGGTTGAGACATGGCACGGTTCTCGCGATGTGGTTGAGACATACCACGGTTCTCGCGATGTGGTTGAGACATGGCACGGTTCTCGCGATGTGGTTGAGACATGCCACGGTTCTCGCGATGTGGTTGAGACATGGCACGGTTCTCGCGATGTGGTTGAGACATGCCACGGTTCTCGCGATGTGGTTGAGACATGCCACGGTTCTCGCGATGTGGTTGAGACATGGCACGGTTCTCGCGATGTGGTTGAGACATGCCACGGTTCTCGCGATGTGGTTGAGACATGGCACGGTTCTCGCGATGTGGTTGAGACATGCCACGGTTCTCGCGATGTGGTTCAGACATGCCACGGTTCTCGCGATGTGGTTGAGACATGCCACGGTTCTCGGT
>OZ023213.1:27870989-27873298 GCA_963995525.1 Escarpia spicata
CGTTGATAGACCTGTGTCGGATCTCATCAATGCAAAGCAATAGTCGATGTCACGACGCGGTATTATCTCTAGTAAATTTAGCTGTCGGGAGTTATCGTCGATAATACATTGAACTAACAATAGTACCTCTAGTTGACCAAAGGAACCGGCTTCGCTACTTGTGCTATTGTCAATACTGTTCGAAAACATGTTTCTTTATAATTATGTTATTTTATGAATTGTACAAAGTCATATTCATCGACCTACGACCTAACATCAACGATTAACGCAGCATCCTTGATGGATTCACCATTTTGAGTGAACTACTTCCAAGGCCATGCGGCATAGCGTAAATTATGGTATGGGACAGGTTGCCTTGTCATCGCTAGTTCACGATACCACCGCAATAATATCGGAAATAATCATGAAATCCACGATAGTACTGCCATGATAATACAGCTATCGCAACACGATCGCAATGGTAAAACTTTCCCCAATGGTTACCTAATATTCCATGTTAAAGAATCGTGATTTAATTAACTTAAGGCATTTTTGTAGATGATTAATCGTTCGGTTATTGCGGAACTCATAGTGCGTGTGAAAGACAGGGCGTATTGACTTATATATCGCGGTACAGCCGCCAAAAGCCACACCTCCTAGCGCGATACCTGCGCCAGGTGAACGGATTAGGTTTTTAGCCCCACAACACAGTTTGCAATCCCCAGTAGACCCAAGATCCTGACGCTAATTTTGCCACTGGCAACCGCGATGTGGTTTGTTACACGTATCCCAGTTGGCGCATGTTGAATTACTAACAACATTCGACTCACCTTTCCTCGTAAGCCTTCGTAGGTATTCCTCTCTCTGTGGTGAAACGCACAGACCGTCTTAGTCAAACGGCGCAGTCTATTCAGAAGCACGCATCAGCGTCTAACAGGTTAACTCCTTCGCCACGACAACGCCATTCACCGACGTCCTGACGACGGGGCTGGTTGCCTACGCAGGCGTGCGAGAGAAGCTAGCGTCGAGGCACATACATGTCCACACGTGCCGACCCAGCGCGCCCGGAAGCCCAGCGCTGTTTCGGATACGGGAGCCCTGTTAGGTCAAAGCTCGTCACTGCTCGTCGACCGACAGCTGGTGTGCTTAATCGCGGCGCGACGAATCGAGTACTCCGTCTCGACACAGCGTGTCGCTGCGGTGGGTGTTTCGCCTGTAGGCAGCGCCACTGTATGTACGTTTCTACTGCGCAGATTCACTGCGCAGGTCGCTGTTTTAATTTATTTCTGTTGTCGTGGTTGTTAATTAAAAAAAGGGACGGGTCATTAATTAATTTCCATGGAATGAATACGGATACAATGGCGGTGACTTTGAGAGGTTGTAGCTTTTCTATGATGTTTTGCACACTGAAGCTCTGTTAGGAACAGGGAAATAAACGTATTGGTGGACTACATCAGTCATTCTGGCCAGAGGCTTCATGTCTGGTGATCAACTGTAGCTGAATGATGGCTTCCTTGTGTATGATGACATTTTGTCCTTGGTTTTAGCAATATGTGGCAGAGAGCATCTCCCGGATTGATTTTCTAGAAATACATTTTTAGAGGCTCCACATGCAACAAATTGTGACTTTGCTATGAAATCTAGATCGTTATTTTGCGGTCAGGACCAGAACGTTTGTCTATGGAAACATAACTAACGAACTGTACGCAATGAAATTGCGGTGATTTTTGAGACGGTAACCTGACTTGAAATCATAGGCAGTGGCAAAAGTCTTTTGAACAGATAATAGGACGTTTTCGGCGTTCTGGACTGAATACGCAGGTAAACATCCAACAGTTGGATGGTAGCGTGTTTAGCAATTTATGTGTCAGCCACGGTAGAATACACACACACAAGGACGACATTTGTTTGTATCTGGCGATAAGTAACGGTTAATATATGTATGAAAAACGAAATCTGTCGAACTACCACTGAGAGGCCAACGATGATATATGCTGATGTCACGCAATCCGTGCGTAATTGTGCATAATATTAGCCTATTTGGTAATGGCATTGCTATGATGAATAACTGCTGGGCTGGCATTAGCGGTTGTAGTGATGCATTTTATTACATGCACGCCCACGCACGCGCATATACACACACACCACACAAGCACTCAAATACGCACGCACACACACACACACACGCACGCACAAACAGAAGCACGCACGCACGCACACACGCACACACGCACACACGCACACACGCACACACGCACACACGCACACACGCACACACGCACACACGCACAACACGCACACCATCAACGAACTCGTTCCATCAGCTGTTT
>OZ023213.1:27873498-27938498 GCA_963995525.1 Escarpia spicata
GGTAAGTGTGTAAATGAATGGGTGGGTGAGTGAGTGAGTTATTTTCGATAATTAATTAAACTATCGACAGTAGCAACACTTGCCTATGAGTAACACATATCAACATGGCTACAATTCAATGTTCGTATTCAAATGGTGTGCTACTATCACTACTGAGATCTAAGAGATGCAAGACTCACCTGCAGTTAGAGGCGACAGGTAAAGCAGCCCTACGCTGGCGCCCCCGGCACTGCTGCCGAAGATGGTTACACGGGTTCGGTCGCCACGGAAAAAGCCGATGTTCTCTTGCACCCATTTCAGAGCCTCGATCTGATCGTAGAGGCCATAATTGCCGGGCAGCGCTTTATCACTCGTCGTCAGAAAACCTGATATCATAATAATTATTATCGTTGCTATTATTATTATACAAAAAAATAATAACAACTAATAGTAACGGTCAACATCTATTTTCGTACATTTCAATTATAACATTGTGTTAAGTCAAAATGTCACCAGAATTGGCATTTATCGCGTTTTGTCCTGAAACGTTTGTAATAAAATATGTATATATCTTTTAATAATCAATTAATAAATATTTGATAATTTTTTTCACCACAGATACATTAGTGTCAGAATCGTAAAAGATGTATGTGTCTTAACTACATAATTACGCATATGCTGTAATCAATATACAACTTTGTACGAAACGATACGTTAATGCCCCTTGGGGGAGATGGCATGAATCACGCAAACAACCGGAATCCAGCCACAGTTTTACGCAAACTGCGGAAATAATACATAACGACAGATAGGGCCTACCGAGTAAACCGAGTCGGTAGTTGATTGCAACGAAAACAACGCCCGCCTGCGCAAGCGCTGTCCCGTTGTATCTGTTTCCGGTTCCATAGAAATATGATCCTCCATGTATAAAGACCATCACGGGATAGGTGGCTCGTCGGTCGGACATCTGAGGTACGAAAATATAAGCAAATACTGTGTATTGTAAGAACAACACTAGCAAATAATACATACGTAGGCCTACATATATACATACATACGTTACATACACGCGCAGACACACATGTATCTATCTATATATATTAGACACGCCACACACAAACGCCAGCACACACGCACACACGCACGCAAGCAGACGCACACGCACGCACGCACGTTCACACACACACACACACACACACACACACACACACACACACACACACACACACACACACACACACACACACACACACACACACACACACACACACACACACACACACACACACACACACACACACACACACACACACACACACACACACACACACACACAAGCCCCGAGGAAGCGCCCTCACCTTGTATGGAGAGTAGACGTTCAGGTAGAGACAATCCTCGTCCTGTAGGTTTTCCCTCGTCTCTGGGAAGCCTTCGCTCTGTGGACACGCTGCCCTGTGGTGCGTGGAGTCTCGCACGCCCGACCATGGATGCACGGAGCTCGGACGCTGAGGATTGAATCGCCTATGTAAATGTATGTTCCTATATAGCGCGTTATTCAGTCCGTTGGACTGCTCAACGCGAATTACACTTCATCCCTGGCAGAACTATTCATTCGAGCACCATCTCGACTTCTCTGTGTATAGTTAGGCACTCATCATACAGCTGGATGACCTGGCGCAATGTAGAGTGAACGAAATTGCCCAAGGTTCAAAATGGCAACACAGGATTCGTACCCGGAATTTCTTGATTGAGTGATTGAGTGAGTTATCCTCGATAACACACTGAACTGAACAATCGACATTAATGATGGTTGCCGAAACAAATCAACAGGGCTACAATTTAACATGTGTATTCAACATTATTTTGTAATTCAATTATTTGCTGACGAACATCAACAATCGACCTCTATAGCCGCCCTATTGACGGATCCAGCAGTATGTAAAACTCCGTTTGTTCACTAAGCACACACATGCTAAATTGTGTACAACTAATTACCTGAAATCTTCTTTCTCCGATAGGCGGCGCTGCATAAGGTATTCCAAGAAACTCGTCAACGGTGCTTGTTTCGACTGAAAACGGAGACAGAAGTTGTAAAACATCCTACGTCATTCGAACGAGCTTCTTCCGCAGTCTGCGAACTCAGAAGACATCTCACTACATCATTTGTTACAATGACCGTTCTGCTACGTTACCGCATTTAGACATTATTGGGACACAACCTGCGTATAATGGGCAATATCCAGCCCAAGACCTGGTCAGTTATTGATTTAATCTTTCATGACCCCGTAAAGCATAAGGTATGCCTATTTCAAGGATCATTTAGTAATTATTGTATGCGTCCGGACAGTTCCTTGCGTAGGGCACGCAGCTGCGACGTCTGCTTTTGAGACTTCACCGCCTAAAACTATATTACCAGAAAGGTCAAATGAAGTAGACCGCTTCTTTTAGTAGGCGCCTGATTCGTACTTAGGAATGTTGTAGGGGCGTAAGTCGTCCGAAACCACAAATACACGTACGATATTGATATATTCGGAGTTCGGTTAATTTCGGCTCTACCCACAGTATTCTGGGTGAAAAATGCGTTCATCGGCATAGCACGAAATTCAGTTTAACCAAACAGTACTAAAACATATGTGACGACTGCGGTCAAAGTGAGTTTTATGTTACACAGGCAACATAATTAAATACATTACATAAATCGGCAGTCCAATCACACTGCAACACACATAATGTTTCCTTTACATTATTCTGTTTGCATTTACAATTTGAACAAAATTATCCCCATAATTTCATGTTCACACATGCGCAGACGCAAAAATTGGCGATAGCCGAACAGGTCAATTATAAGAAACTCATCTATCCCTACATAATTGTCTAATGTGTACTACTTGTTCAATGTTGACAACGTCACATCATAATAATCATATCAGTCATAATAGTCAATAGTAAAAACGTTTTACGTGAATCCTCATGTAGGTCGTTTGCATCCGGACGATGCGATATAATTACTTTGTAAAGACTAGGACTAGAGCCTTGGCCAGTGCATATTGATTATGCACTTGAAAATATCACTTCAGTACAGCACTATTGTAAAGGTACATCGAAGCTATTTCCTCAACTGATTAGCCCATAACGGATCCGGTTCTTTTGTGTCAAAACATACCGTGTGTGAATGGTTTTTTGTTTTCGATCGAATGCCAAAGACAAGAACTGAGATGATTATAAATAAATAAATCGACTGTCACTGAATGTGATGACCATCTCATCGCCATCGATATCGCAACTTGAAAGTTGGACTCACATCTGCTACGCCTACGCCTTTGTCAGTGTGATCATGTTGACAGTAGTTGTTTCGTGAAGGATACAGCAGTTTGTGAATTCGAATAATGCAAATACCAGTGACGTTACCCATCATCCTGACTATTGTCAAGAGAGCCACCAAAAACAAAACGTAGGCGTAGCTGCGATTAATTTGCTACACATCATTTGTATTTATCAGTTGTACTTCATAGATATGTTATACGTTGTTAACCTGTACAAAATTACTTAGATTATTTCAATACCAGCAATTAACTCTCAGTTTTTGGAGCGCACCTGCGAATGGAAAGGGACCGTTCGTTAACTGAAGCTGAGCACTTCACCTTCGCTTCAAAGAATGTCGTTCAACTCCTCGGCTCGACTGTTGTTAATTACTGGCTTGGCAATTCGCGAACATGTCTTTCTAGCATGTTTGCAATATAACATTTGACCATGTTGTTGGATATTTATATTTCTATAACCTGGACTGTTACTTCTTGTTTTGTTTCATATTTGGAGTGTGGGTATATTATAAATGTGTAGAACTTTACGTGTCATACCATCGCATCCAATGGCAATGCTTAATTCCGTGGCACCTTTGTATTGTGTCGTTCCCCCCCCCCCCCCGTCTGACTCCTCCGGTAAATGTCTATGTTGAACTGGCAGCTACCATTCTTAATAAACCTGGTTGACATGTCGTCATTCAGTGTACAATTTTTATGGGAATATATGTTTGACTATATTCACTACATCGTCGTAATTACACAAATAACAAGGTGCAACAGAACTGTACACTGAATAGTTACTTTCTGCGCTGCAATAAAACTATAAAATAATATTAAGATAAATTTATTTTAATTATGTATTTCTTGACTGCAACATACAGTACGGTAAGGAGATACTTATTTCAATCCAACAACAATTATTATGTAGTATACCTCTGTGTGCTCAGATTTTAGCAATACCAACAAATATATATGGTTATCTGTTTTATTATACTGATGTATAGTTGGTTTGTATTTCAGTATTGCTATTGGCGACAAGTCAAGCGATGAGGAAACACTATCGTCTTCAACTCTTACATGTGAACCCTTTCACATTCTCCATTGTGCGTAGAACACTGTGCATCAGATACATGTTAATTTTCAGAAACGCCAATCCAGGAGATTTATACGTAAATCAGAGGGACTCGAAAAATCGGGCATTTATACATAAATCAGAGGGTCTCAGAAAATCGGGCATTTATATGTAAATCGGAGGATCTTGGAAATCAGGCATTTATACATAAATCGGATTAAAATATGACAAAAAAGGATACTTTCCATAGACATTAATAATCACGTTATAATAAAACGTTAAGTTTCAGAAGTGCCAATGCACGAGATTTATGCGTAAATTGGAGGGTCTTGTAATATCAGGAAATTGTGTGTAAATTGGAGGGTATTATGGAATTGTGTATAAATCTGAGTATTTCATGTTATGAAAATTGTCATAGATCAGCTTTATTTCCAAATGCATTGCACATGTGTTCTTAAATCAATGGCACATAACCGCATGTTAATATGTATTTAATGTGTTACATTAAATAAATTACATGTGGACATAAAATAATTAAATAAATTATATGTAAATTAAAATGTACGTGGCTTTATAGGTATAGTAGAAAGAAGAAAAAGTGTTGGTCCAAGCCTAAGCCTGGCTAAGGCTAAGTCCCTATTCATGAGATTAATTTAGCATGGTGTCTAACCGATTGCAATTAAGTTAACGCGCGTATATAACACTGGTATTGACAGGTTTTGACCACTTTCTGTTGACCCAGAAAAACATACTCGAGTCAGCTAGAAATAAAACCCAGTTAGGCCATGCCGAGTTCGGAAATAAGATAGAAAAAAATAGTTTTGGTTTCACTGAAAATCCAGGAGATTGGTTCTCCTTTCCAGGAGATCGGGGGATTTGATGGATTTCCAGGAGTCCCCTGGCGAATGGAGGAGACTTAACATGTATGTAGTGCTGACTACGAATTTGGAGACACTTGCTGTGACAGAGCAGTCAAGCATACATGATTATGTATCAACAAGAACATGAAATGGAAAATGACAACAAGCCTAATAATATTGCTTGCTTCATTGGACTGTTATATTGTAAAATACCTTGTATATATTGTATAGTAAAAACGCTGTCGTGTTTACACGATTCTATGAATAATATTGTAGTCCAGTAAGTCAACAAACATTTGAAATTACCTATAATTCTGTTCCATCATACATTATATATTATCATGATGTATAGCTGGTATGCCAAATCGTGGTGTGGGTCTTTTGAGAAATGTTCTTGAACAATTGTAACTGAACTGACATCATGTATATTTAGGATTTTTTTACGTAAATCATCTAATTAAAATGTGACTTGTAAACAAGCTAGCACATTTACGAACCTATTTTGATAGATGTAGCCACTGATGAGCAAACTGGTGTGACTAATTACACTGAGATTGGATATTTCACAAGTGTACCACGGATTATGAACATACACAAATAACAGTCGGACAAAAGCAATGCCTGCTCCCGAAGCTGTCAGCGGCGAAATGTCGACTCGAGCGTGTCGGTCCAGCTTGTCAAAATACACGTTGCACTACGGCTATTGTGATGAATATAGGTTCCTGTTACCGAACACTTTATCATCTCTGGGTGACATCATCGCAGCAGCTCAACAAAATTATTTAGTGTTTTAAAAAATCGAGCCGCCTTGTCGTCTGAAATCTCTGAATCACTCAATGACAATGACATTGTCATTGACAGCGACAGTGTCAGTGAAATCATTGAATCAGTGAATGGTTGGCATACACAATTCTGTCAGTTGCGCGCATCATATTAATACTATTACAATATTATACAGCTGTACGTATAGACGTTGTATTTGACGTTGACAATAATCCGTGTGATTCTGTATAATGTCATGAATGTATTTTCCGTTTCCAATAAAACTCGATGTTCGGTCCGTGAATCTAAAATTGTCGTTTGTCGCCGGCGACAACGACAGTAAAAATGTTCCTTTTTACATCGTCGTCATCATCGTACATGTCATAAACGTTCCTGAGTGACGTCTATTGCCAATGGTTCATCGCTGTATGCGGCAACAGTCCTACAAGTCCTCACATTTACCACACAACTCTCCAAATCCGAATCACAAGAATCTTACGCCGTGTCTTCCATGTTTCCAGCAGTGAGACAGATTTGGGCTATGGCACATATTACGTCACAGTACTTTACCAAGCGACAGTCAGGCACACTATTTCATTCGGAAATGAGTCCACATAATTAATTCGGAAATCGGTCAGATAGGCTGATTTTTATACATTAACCTGCGTGTTTATATTAAGTAAGGAACCTGTCAGGTATTACACCTATCTAAACAGCGTCATGTTAGTATGTTATTTACGTGGTTAAAATAGAAAATTTATGTTCATGTCATATTTAAGATAATCTATATATTAATATGCTAACTTGGTGTCACTATACGTGTAATTCCTCCGAGGCGACGTGGTGCAGTCGCATCTTTCTATGTTCATTCGATCCCTTGGACCATAGGCGCCTGATCTATCAACTGGCGATTCTTGAAATAAAACACGAAGGGGATTATTTAGAGTTGTTTAAACTTCTGAGAAAGCGGACTATGCTGGAAAGTGTAACGAAAAAACAAACATATCTACGTAGCGGACACGCGCATTACCGGAATGTAGTCCGATGCTGGCTGAACGTCTTGTGCCCCGTAACTGTCCACTGTTGGCTGTCACGAAGACGTCCGTAACATCGTTGATACCCGGCGACACAGCACTGTTTGGCCCGAGTAGACTTATACTCAGGCAAAGGAGGAACATGGTTGCTTGCCCGGACTCGGTAGACGGTGGCATCTGTGAACACATAGAAGGAGTCCGTAGAGCTGCTGGTGGTATGTTATGTAGACATACCAACGTGCGTATTATTTATGCATAGGGATGCATTTATGTATATATGATCGGTTATTTGTAGATACAAACATTAATACGTGCATAATTAAGTAGATAATATACCAAGGTAGGCAACGAGGTAGGCATACATGCATGCATGCGTGCGCGTGTATAGTGGCACATGCGCCTGCGGAAGTGTGCGCAAGTGTGCAAGTGTATAATTATTATGTGGACTGATTTCTGTGCAGTATTACAAATCACCTTTGCGCAACCGACAGGTGCCTCGTTAACGTTAGTACTTGACGATAACGCGTTTCATCCTAGAACATAGCGATCAACCCGGGTGAAAGATCGGCTGTCTCGTTCTGACAGGCCGCGTTCTACAGGTTTGAAGTGACTGATACTAACAGTCGCCGCGAACTAACGTTTTCATATGAATCATACAGGTATTATAATCGCGCACGTATTTGCATCGTGAATAAGGTAACGACTGACGGTGCAAATGGCGTAGGTGTGAAGTATCGCGGTCTCTTGGTACATCATTGACATTTTTCTCGGGTGTAGGCGCCGTTCGTTGCGTTTACGACGGCGCGCTCCAAAAAACCTCCATCTGACTAAGGTTTTAAGATATGAATCATATACAGGTATTATAATCACACACGTACTTGCACCGTGCGTATGGTAATGACCAACGGTGCACTATGGGCGTAGGTGCAAATTCTTAAGATCTTCCAGGACACCTAGTAATGACTGACGGTGCAAAATGTCGTAGGTACAAACTCTCTGGTCACGCACGGATTTTTTAACGCTTTTTCGGGTGTTCGTTGCGGTATTTTGCGGTTCTAACAAGGCTTGGGACTAACACACTAAGACAAATGCGACTGTACCCTTCCAAAAACCTCCAAATGTCCCCTTTACCCCTCCAACCCCACCCCCTTGCCGTTCCCAAAAAATATATTTAAGCGGAACTCTTTTCTGTGAAGCGGAACTCTTTCATCTTAACGAAGAAGACAACCACACTGACCACATCCCGGCCTACACCCTTGGCATGGACAAAGCAGTTATTTACTTTCGGTGAATTCCTCGAACAAACTTGCATAATTCCTTACCTGATCCGGCATATATTCGTTAAGAAAGTGGCATTATTCTACGTGACGTCACAAAAAGCTATTCAGACGTTTGACGTGCCCGATATGATGATCAAAGTTAGTCTTCTCGATAATTGCAACACCTACACGTCCGATGTTACTAAACGGACTACGCATTTGTATTTGCACTATGCATATACTATATATGCAAATATTACTCACATTATTCATAACATCAAAGTACACGATTCACGATGGGTTGAATCAATTGAAGAGGGGTTTTGAACATCCACAGCAAATCAGAGGAAGTAGATGGTATAGGTAGCAAAGGTAGTATTGGTTACTTTGATATCTTATGGATTGTTATCAACAATCGTACAGGTGTGCACGTAAGTTGGCTGTCGTGTTTGCGAGATTTAAGATTGAATCAGGCATCATTAAAGCGACCATGTATAATCCGTTACCTGGAATTATGCTATCGGTTCAGGGGTGGCCATATCATTAGACTACCACCGGAATATAGCCAACACAAAATTACGGATGCGCTGAATTTACACTTCACTCCATGGCTCTTTAATCTAACACCGTCTCGACTTATCTTTGAAGAATTCAGCCACGCAGTAATTACTGCGTGAAAACTGCATTCGTACATATTTATGCACCACTGTCTATAGCCAGGTACTCATCATTATAGCTCGGCTGCGGTGTCCATGTTTCGTATCCGTCAAGAAGAACGGGAAGTAGTATTTCAACAGCTTTGTAGAACATTTATATTTTATGATTTACGAAGAACATAAACGTATCCTAAAATAGCATCAAGGAAAACGACTTGCCTCAACTGTGGATTCCCCGACTCGCTGTCTTCAACGCGTCTATCCGTGACCAGCGATGACATTCGACTAACGACTCTCCGTATTTGAATCCGTCTCCACGTGCCGAGTGATATCATTAGCAGCTCGGGGGCCGACGACTTTTGCCTTTTGTGAGAGTCAACTCCGTATTATTTATGACTAACCCAAAGCCGCACCTGATTGGACTAATTTGGGCGTCTTTACACGCGCGAGATGTCTTCGGCGTGGGCAGCGACGCTGCGTGTGTGTACATTAGTGAAGGCGCCGCCTACAGACACGGTTAATGGCACCGACAGCGCGAACGCATGACGAGTCAGCTCATACAACCATAACGCGATGTTGCTATATCGGAAGTCATCAATCGCTAACTGTTAAAATACTTGTTATTGTTTAGTGAAACATATCAGTGTTTTACATGCAATTCTACGATTACTAAGTAATATAGAGGACTGTCACGAGACTTGTGATTATAATATTATTAATAGCAATAGCAGTAGAAGTTGTAGTAGTAAAACTGATAGTATACTTCTTACATTTTATGACACAAGAGCTCAGAGTGACAACAGACAAGAATCATTAGACACCATCGGGAAAGGGATGAATAGCAGTTTTATTCTACCTGCTACCGATTAGAAACTTCATTCCATGTTTTGTCGGTTCACTCAGCTGTAAGAAGGAGGACAAGGTACTGTACAGCTGTATGTGTGTGAACGAATTAAACATTAATTGCAGCGTGGTTGATTGCTTCCGGTAGAAATCAGATGGTGATCGAATGAACAGGTCTGTCGTGGGTGAATTATCAGGCGATCTGCGTTATCCCAAGGACTGGATACCATGCTGTGTAAGAACGTCCATCTACCACTACAACGCCCGATTAGCTAACAGTTGATAATAGGGAACAAACAACGAAAACCTAATGAAAGACCCTGGTCCATGAATCACGACTGAACCTTTTAAACCACAAAGAAATATGTGATATGCTATGCGGTACACAACGCAGGCTCAGCCTTGGCCCAGATCTGTGATCGTAACATGCCGGCGACCGGCGTTGAATAACACGGACGATACCGTAAGTTGTTCAAAGCAATGCTAACAGCGCATAATAGACACTATGATATGCATAGTAAAGACATACAATTATGCCTACGCAAATATTCCGTATAATTTTGTTTGTAAACACTGGACTGTCAATGCACTATCACCTAACACGGTTTTCATTAATTAAAATCTAACACATATTTTGTTAAATTACGGAATATACACCGTTATCAAAAAGTGGTGTTGTAAGAGACTGCGAACTGTGCCCATCACTTAGTGGGCATATTTCGCAATCATGTTCCTTGTATTTGCAAAATCATAACACGCGTCTCGAGTGGTAAAGGATGTCGTTAATGTTCCGTTTATGAGAGTGACATTTGTAAGTGACGCTCGAAGAGACAATGGCGGGTACAAATTGCTGAGTCGCAGACTTAAATGCCACGAGTCTGCGGTGCTCACACGATGTGTACCTGACGGTCGCGGATTTCTGATGTTATGTTTCGTATAATACTTTGAACAAAATGAGAGAGAGAAACAGAGAGACTGAAAGAGAGGGAGAGGGAGAGGGAGAGGGAGAGGGAGAGGGAGAGGGAGAGGGAGAGGGACAGGGAGAGGGAGAGGGAGAGGGAGAGGGAGAGGGAGAGGGAGAGGGAGAGGGAGAGGGAGAGGGAGAGGGAGAGGGACAGGGACAGGGACAGGGACAGGGACAGGGAGAGGGAGAGGGAGAGGGAGAGGGAGAGGGAGAGGGAGAGGGAGAGGGAGAGGGAGAGGGAGAGGGAGAGGGAGAGGGAGAGGGAGAGGGAGAGGGAGAGGGAGAGGGAGAGGGAGAGGGAGAGGGAGAGGGAGAGCGTGCGTGCGTGTATGCACTACGCACACTCACACGCTCTCACACAAAAACATAAGTGTACACTATGAAATTAGACATGAAAAACACATATTCCTCAAACAATGCTTGTCTCTGTATCTACCCGCCTCGTGGTTTACTCAGTAATATACGACTCTTTCAGTTCCTTTGAAGACGCCGTCCTAATGCACGTATCGACACCTTCGGAATGCATTACAAATTGTACAACAAACGGTTCGCAGAAAGCGCGACGAATGAAGCAATCACAAGCGCGGAATGCTATCAGAGCGGCATTCACTTTCAGCGCCTGCCGGAATTTGCCTCTGCTTAAACAAACGTTACACGCGCCTAATGGCCGGTAACATCAATAAAACAGCGTAGCAAAGAACATTTCAGCGGGATGGGTTTCTATATAGCGTGTGCGGTATCACCGCGCAAATTGAACGCTGTGTGACCTTTATAGTTACGACTTCCGGTTAGTGCACGCAGACTTCCGGAACGTAAATGTTGACGTAAACCTTGACGGCGACACACAGAATTGTTTACCTTGCAGTTTGTAGCACAGGCGTCTTCATATGTTTAAAGGTCCCCTTTCCATTTGCTTTTGTTCCAATCTTTTCATATACACTCCACGAAAAAAACGAATCTGTCTTCTATAATATTGTTGACAATGACATCTTAACATGTTTGTACAAATGTGTTTTTTTAGTTTTGGTGAAATCATACAACAAATGGATAACTAATTATTTCTTCCGAATCCTGGAAAAAATCGGCGGAAATGTAACCCTTCTCTATATACCAACACATAACGCCATTTACTAGTTACCCGATGTAACGACGAGATAGTTCTGTCTATGATTAGGCCCTACAGCACAAGAAGACATTTTTTAAACCAGCCGCACGGTTTACAACTTTATGTAAAATGTTCACACAGCATAAGTTAACAACAACGAACCTGGGGTAAATTAAATACATTTAATGGCGAGCCGGATTGTCTAGATGTCCAAAATGCTTGCGTCAGTGTGAAGGGGCATGTCGCATCATCTTTGTGGCGGCTGCGATTGGTGTGCGTACATTAGTCAGCCATTGACGTTTGCGTATGTTTGAATTTAATTCGGTTCTAATACTGTCATTCACTTGGCGAACGCCCTCGCAAAACATCGTGACATATTTTTCGTCAATAGACTTGTGTTTTACAAGTTGCCTACTGACACTACAATTATAATTTTTGGGCAATACCTTTATCTTACCAATAATGTTTACATCCGGCAGAATCTTTAACATATATTCACATTTGTGTCAACCATTTTGTAAGCTTAGCAGACATTGTTGCTTTAGGCAATCGGGCAAGTGATGAATATATAAAGGAACTATATATTAATGCGCTACTTCTATGTATTGTAAGTGTATCTCCTCCGCCGTGCCGAGGTTCACTCGCCTCCTTCCGTGTCCTCGCTTTCTTGGACCATTGGCATCTGATCAAACAACCATTTAGTTAAGTATCTTGTTGTGCGTAACTTTTCTCCATAGCCTTTCTAACATTTCTACTCAGTTACAAACGACGTCAGTTAATCAGCACCCACCGTGTCATTAGCTTTGACTTACATCAATGTAAAAGCGTAGTGTAATATCATAATAACACATTCATTTTACCCAGTGACATTCACAATTACCTACATTGGAGGGATGGCGGATGTCCATAAAGATCCTGTCTATATCAGATTTGGCACATCGTGCCTATCTCCCGGATGCTTGGGATTTGTGGAGGAACAGGGTCGACGGAGTTGTTTTAGTTCGAATCTTGTTATAAAGTACTAATTTCTTGTCTACATTGCACAAGCTTAAAGGAGGCAGTCGGTTCCTAGTTTTTCGTTTATTGATTACCATAATGTTCTTAGATTATACTAATTATGTTGAAGGCATACTGCCCACCAACTTAGTAAGCCAGTAACAACGTTCGCAATTTGAAAGTACAAACTCGGATCACGTTCAAATAGTAAACAAAACACTCAGTTTAAAAATATATTTTATTGGCAATACGGCCGAGTCGGGCTGAGTTAACTGCAATACCCTTTGATGTTCAACGGTGTCCCATTTTCCCACGTTCAGCACAACAGTTCCGGGTAGACGAACTGGCCAGCTCCTTTTAACATCGATTGAAAAACTCATGTCAGTCAAAAAGAAAATACTTTTCATGTTAGGTGTACTCCCGGCAAATCGTAGCGGATTTGCTTTGATCAAGTTACATTTGGTAACCTGGAAGACCGCGACTCTCAAACGGAAAAGGAATGCTGTTGATCAGAGCATTTAATGCTAAAGCTAATTTTAACGGAATTTCAAGTCATAAATACGGATTTCAACCATAAAAAGTGGCATACCTACGGCGTTCACTCTGGAGTCATCCTTCGTTTGATGTTCCCAGCGGTACGTATAGTTGAGTGTCTAACTGGATGCACCGTGTCGTCTGATCGACAGCGTAGGAGGAGAGACGGGCGATCAGGAAAGATGGATTGGGATGTAACCGTGTGACCACATCTAACTGGTATGCTTAACTCGTTATGCTAATGAGGAAGCACTCTCTGAGGATGGTTCGGATATCTGACGCAGTAGTCATACTCAGGTGACCCTCCACAGCGAACCGGGTATTAAGTGGCACAAGCCTATTTTGCACACCAGCCAAAAATAGCTATCTACGTCATGTCCAATCAATGTTATGATTTTGACAAAAATGCACAACTCATAATCTCATTTTCAGTGTTCACTTTTTTCCTCGACAAATTATCCAAAACTAATTAAATACAAGCATTTACGAACTTATGGATTAACAACAATAGGCAATATGAGTCAAATGACCGCGCTTCTCAAAACAACGCGTTTAAAAAAAATAATTGCTTCAATGTTAGTAATAAATAAAAAACTACTGAATATATTTCAACAAGTGATGTATCATTTTAAAGCTTATGATCTGTGGAATCCAAAATTTTTTAAATTCCATTTAACAATTGTGTAACTTAATACCCAATTAGTGACATGTCACTTAAATACAAATAAAAATAACATCATAACGGCGTTGTTGTGGGTCGTCGTATTCGTGATGATGTGATGAATTATTAATATTGCAAGCAGTTTGTGGCTTATTGTTGACGCGATGTACTTCATCTATTTAATAAGCGATGCCTGTTGGGGATTGCTTTACAATCGCGGTAGTGTTACGATAGCTGTAATACTATTGCGAAGAAAGCTGTTTTTATGATAAACCTCAGCATTGCCTGGACACATGTACGACAAAGCAAAAACCTACCTCAGATCAGAAAGATGCAATATATCCTTCAAAGGTTTAGCCCACGCACGGCTCGCGCGCTGTTGCGGTATTGCAATTATCCTCGTTCTGGGTAAACAAGACCATCTACGCAGTCGCTTCTCCGATCACGTTACTGATATATACCCAAGTTGAGCACATATGTGTATTTCACTGCGCGACACACGTTATCCGATATGCTCCGACTGAAAGTCTCCTATACGAATTCAACAAAAGTACCCCCCTGGGCGTGTTTATTACTCTAAAAGCGGAACGGTCGGGTAATTAAACCTTTCTGTAGTTGAACGTACATTAGCTATTGCGAATAAATATGGATCGTGTACATAGCGTGAAATACGGCGTGCTGCGTTTGTTTATTTCCCGTCGGTGCCTAATTGCTGACCGGGTTAATAGCGAACATTTAAGGTGCCCGCAACCCGGGTATAAGTAGTAATTATCGCGATCGAGTGAAACTTGTCGCCGTGAACTAATATTGGTGCATTTAATGAGCAGGATTCGAGTCTAGGCTATTAAGAGTACGCTTATTAATGTTGTTGAGGGCAGTAGGAAAGTGAGTGGTAGTTTACACGTGAATGCAATTATCTAACGGAAATGCGTGTATGCTCAGATATTTCTCGTAAGTTGCTGAAGGATATTGCGTACTAGTAGCTTGATTAGTATTGTAGTGTGCTAGAAATGAAATGTGTGATTGTCTGTAAGGTATAACGCAAGATCGCATACAAATAATTCATGGTTTCTCATCAGCACTTTGTCAAAAATAAATGAGGTGTGTGGTTTTTAATTTCAATTTCTAATATGCTGATGGAGGTGTTAGTCAAAGGTGCTATTCTCAAGAATCAACAACATATGATGTGTACGGAGTTATTCTCACAAGCGGCAAATGCATAGACAAATTCATTTGATTTCCTTCGTTTTTGGCATTTCTATACTTACATTTTACTCAAAAAAGAGCACAGAATGCATGTTAATCTGAACAAAGCGCGATATGAAAATGGGAAAATTCTTCATTGTCATATAATTATTGACTTGTGTATACCTGAAAACCTCACGCACGCACGCACGCACGCACACCCGCCCGACCGCACGCACGCACGCGTGTAAGCCTACATACCTGTACATACATCGAAAAATGCCTGCCCATACTACCCCAACACCGCACAGGCGAGTGAGAATATTGTTGTTTAGTATCTATGATATAATTTACGAATCCAAAACCAAATCGGCACTGTTACGTGGCCCTAATTCCCCCACTTAACCATTCCGATAATAGGCCATTATATCGGTCTCCAACGGAAGTCCTTCTATCGCCGGCCCCTGGCGGCTTAAGTGGTGACCAGGGACCAACGATATTTCCTGCTGATGTTGCCGCATATAGAAACACACACGCCAACTTACCTCACTTTTTATCGCGTAGGCATAGACTGTCTGTTCCATGTTTACTTGTAAGTTGTTCTTAATACTAAAATAAATATGCTGAAGGCACAATGTAAGTCAAATTGCTTTTAAGAGGGCCGAAGCAGAGTTCGCAATTAGATGATTTCAACCGCGATATGTCAGATTATGGAAACACCTTCAAGTTATAAACAGGTTCTACCGGCACCATTGCGGCTGCCGACTGGGTTAGTCGCTGTACCACATTCTAGACAACCCACTCAATGAATGTCCTGCTAATAATTACCACTCTGGCTGAACAAGGTCAACAGAACCTTGCTCACAAAATCGTACAAAACCCAGCTCAATTAACTGTTTTCATTTTTTTGCACACGTATCAGTGTCGTGACCTACTACTACCCCCTGGCTTGGGGGTAGCGTTTTTGTAATAAGCATCTGAAACCAGAGCTTATGGTATTGGGGTCATTCCGTGTGAACGCAACCAATGGGTGCGGCACTCATCTATTACATTTTTTAATGAACCAGCTTCGTGAAAGTCTTTGGAAAGAAAAGCAAGAATCCGAAATTTGAGTGTTCTAGCTTCAGTAATTTTCGAGTTACGGCAATTTGAAATTTGGGACTTTAAGACAACCAGACCTGCCATATTACTCTGATTTGCACACTTGACTGTGCATATACAAAGTATATACAACACGTTTCTGAGGTATGTGTATTTTGCTCACAATCAAGGTCTGAAACCCTCTCGCATGTGATTTATTGAATAAATTATTATGTTTATCAACTTGGTGCACATTAACCATACACTGTATTTAGGGTCTATTTATCTGATCTATACATTGTAGAGAACAATTCCACAAAATGTCATTGACACAGGTTTAATAATTGAAGAGATATTAACCTGTGAAATGTGAATAATGTTATTTATTTTTAAGAAGCCGTCACAAAATGTCTAAGTCCCAATTTGCCGTAACACGAAAACTACTTAAGCTAGATCACCAAAAATTCGGATTCTTGCTTATCTTTCCAATGGATTTCACCAAACTGATTTATAAAAAAATCTAAGAGATGAGGGCAACAAATTTCAGGAATTTTGGTTGCGTTCACATGGAATGACCCATTACTGAGAAGGCAAAAATATGTATATGCGAGTTCTGCAGTTGTTGCAGTTGTAGATGACGCTTGTTATTGTAATTATCTTATTTGCGATGATAATCGCTTCATTTTCGTCACTCTATGAGTGCAATTTGGTTGTATTAGCACCAGTGACGTCACAGCGACGGCTATTATATAGCTATTATTATGGTTGTTATATGCTATTATTACGGTTATTATATGATATTATTATGGGTATTATATGCTATTATTATGGGTATTACATGTTATTATTGGGAGCATGAACGTCAATCGATATAGGCTGTTTTATACTGTTCTGATGTGCGTCGAATTTGAAACATGTGATTAATTTAGTGGTATGAAAATGTGTAGTTAGTAAAGTACAACAAACGCTTCCCAAATAATGTAGCCTATATTGGCTACGGACCGTGAGGTGGCACCTTTTTTGGTACTACTCCATCTTGGCGAGTTCACGAAGGCGACCGGGAGTCGGATAAGCGAGACTACAAAAACTGTTGTAGTCTCAGCAGCGGCGGCGGCGGCGGCGGCGGCGGCGGCGGAAGATTATTAGTAGCAGACGCTGTTGTTATTTTGTTGTGTTTCTGTGGCAATAGTCGAAGATGGCTCTACCATTAACAGCACATCAGCAACAACTCAAATCATATTAGTACTTGTCGGACATAGTATATCCTGTTTATAACAGCAGTGGGTATACACAGGGGGTTTATGTCCGTGCTTAAAACTTCTGATATAGTATGACTGATTTTCTAACTGACTGATTGGTTAATAAACTGACAAATCTCACATTCACAATAGCTGATTAATCCGTAAATGTTTATTCTGATAGCAGGACTCCGCGTGTCATAATTAAAGCCGTCACATCGTTGTTCATTCCTAGCCCTAATCCAAAATCAAGTTCGAAACGCGCACGTTTTCGAATCTTCTATTACCATACGTATTCCAAGTTTCCGACTCATGCACACCTGGGCCGATATAATTTGTTGCGCTACGAATCCCGCTAACTCACCTTCTTTACTGAATTACTCCAAATCTTGTCTCTTCGCTTCGGGATACGTTCAGCTGATTTCCCATCGACGTCGAAATGTAGTCCGATCTCGTCGTTGCAAACCCGGTTTGACGTCAGCATTAAAGATTTCCCCTTTCGCTTAATTATTCCGCGTTGGTTGCATTCCAAAGCAGATTATGTTGGACGCCCATTTCGTCTGGCGACGTTGGAGACTGTATCCGGTGACTTGGGGGGTGGGGGGGGGGGGCGGCGTGCGCCTCGTGACACGTGACACGTGACACGTGATGGAACGCGCGTCCCTCGATGCAATGTTTGGGTTAGCCGCCAGGCAGGAACGCACAGACGAGCTGCTGTGGCCGGTTGCAAGACACGCACCCTACTTTAGACGGTCAAATTACGCCCAACTCCCTCGGTGTCACGTAGCTGGACAGATGCTTAGGCGGCGTTGCACGACAACCACCCAGACGCCGCCCACTAAGTGATTCCGGCACGATTAACCGATCAGCGGATTACCGCGTTTTTAATACAAATCTTCCCAGAATTAATTTCTCTTCACACGTTCATAATGGGGGAAATGATAAAACAACATCGCAACCGAAAGGACAATTTTGTCCGTGATGAGATCATAGCTTTGATTCTAGCATACGACAGAAGCAAGCAGGGGCAGATTAAGACATTCGTTGGCCCTAGGCATCCGGCAGTTTTGTGGGCCTAAGGTAGATCTAGGGGCGGATCCAGAGAGGGTAGTCTGGGAACCCAAAACGTCAAATTGCACCTCAGAGGCTTACCAAAAACCTTCCACTTGCGCCGGAACGAGATGAATATTGGATGGGCCGGACTTCCAGCACGACTTCGCTGTCGGATCATCAACTTTGTCAAACCGTGACAAAAAACTTGCTTGGGATGTTATGACATCTGAGGTGAACGTTGTTTCTAGGTCCCTCCGAAGTGTCGAGGAACTAAAGAAAAAATGGCAGAAACTGGCCAGCGATGCCAGACCAGATCTCGCACGGCGCAAAAATCCGGGGACTGGAGGAGGTCCGCGTCGAAAGGAAGGCAGGTATACATACCTTATCGCCGAATATTCGGCAAATGAATCGGCACTGATCGCTGGTGCGGAAGGCGGCGTCGACGTGGGCGACCACGGCTTGTTTGCCGTCGTAGCTGAATGTTTGCAAATCGTTTTTTGACTCATGGTTAATTTAGTTTGAACCCCCATAAAATAAACCGCAATGGCTTTTCATCTATATAGGTGTGAGACTACGTTAATCAGTCACAATTAACAAGGCTGTATCCACACCCACCTTAATTAAATCAATTTAGAGTTTCAGTGGCCCACTGTAATTGGCATTTTATTGGGTGGGGTTAAATACGAGTCAAAGTTAAACAGAGCTTCCTTAAATAATTACTAAAAATGTGTACGTTCCTTCCACTAAATGTTATATAAGACTGAACAGAATGGCAGGGCATCGTAACTAAATGAATTATGTACTGCGTTGCACAACTTTCGACTAAGAATGCACCAACAGACGGTACCTGCCAAACAGGAGCGAGATTCCTGGCGCAGAAGGGCGCGTGGAAGCACAGGCACGCAATCGGCACCAATTATCCCTGACATGGGATCACAGTTTGGGGCCAAGTGACGGGGACGAGAGGGAAAATACGGCGTCAGCTTTCGGCGTCGAGAGTACACCGAATTATCAATAGCAACGATACCGGGCAAGACAAAGTACTTGTGCTAATGCAGTGCTGTTTTTCAGCGTTGTTACATAAAGGGTTTAAAGCGGGACCATCTTTGATGGTAAACGCGTATTGTGGTGCAGTAAATCTTAATTACGACAATAATGATAATAAAACTGTTTAACTGTCAAACATAATTATTTACAATGACACGATTTAACTCTTTAATACATTAACTACCCACCGATCTAACTAGATTTGTTCAATCCAAGTTAATTCTTATTAGGGTTTATATTTTCGACCTGACATCAACGTTCGTCGATCAGAGTTAATTATGTCCTTCTGTATAACGGTCACCCTCTTATGCGGCCAAGGTACCTTTGCAGAAGGGATGGCTGCTCTCGAGGGGGGTAACAATACATTACTTTGCAATCAACAGCCTTCTGAGCTACGCGATTGGGCCAACCACACATAGATTATTTACTTGTAATCGAGCTTGCGTTTGCAAGCGGAACGTAACTTAACAATCACAAGAACCAGGCGCGTGTGACAAATATTCCGGGAAAACGGCCCCTACGTTATGACAGTTCTGCTATCACGACTAGGGTCTATCGATGGACGTGAACCTCACAGTCACTCAGACATTTGGCATTTTGAACATACAACGAGTATTTGCGATCGCGTTATGGTGTTTATGTAACGATGTTATGTGTTTTCTAGCATTTCGGTAACTATTGTTATCACGACTGTCAACTACTAAGGCATCCCGTCAGGGGACGGACATTTTTGCTAGTGACTTGAATTGAGACTGCTATTTTGTCGAATCGCTATTCTATGCGACTATCGCGAAACCATTGCGAGCCCGTGCAATTTGTGTAGCAATAGTAATAAATTTATTACAATTGGAACGCGGTAGCGTAGTGTTTAAAACCGTCGGACTCTCATTCGATTGATCCCAGGTCCGAATCCTCTTGCCGCCGTTTCGATCCTTAGGCAAATTCGTTCATTCCACGTCGCCCCCGTTCAATAAACAGTGGTGGCTATTTGTGTATGCATTCTCTTCGTGCAGTAAATGCAGCGTGGCTGAATGCTTCCCAGAAAAATCGAGATGGTGTTTGATTGAATAGGCCTGCCAGGGAGTAAATATTGAAGTATTCTGAGCAAACCTGAGGATTAGATATCGCGTTATATAAGAAGTTGTAAGAACCTACACTTACCTTCTTAATGGCGTCACTCGTTTAGTGTCAGGGAGATTTTACGAACCAAACAATTCCTCCTTTCAAGCGCCGAGTTTCAATTGTATTTCTATGTTAATCCGCTTACTTGGATCATTGCACTGACCTATGTAAACACACTTCAAGAAGAACAACAACGATACTTACTTATATTTATTTATGTACGTGTGTGTTTGCGATATATTATACGTTTCGGTGCATTTCTCCTAACTGAGAGAATTGTGTGGTATCAAATTTCCGTTAAACAAGTTAAAGATCAAAATGCTGTATTGGTGACCACTGATGCCTCGGGCGTGTTGCTCCAGTGATGGATGTAAGCTAGTCTATTTTTTTAAACCACAGCGCATAATATATCTCAAAAGAACCATTGTTCCTAGTTTTTCGTTTATGAATTAATATATATATATAAACAATGTTAATACTACACTAACTATGTTGACGGTATACTGCCTGCCAAATTGTGTTTAGTAAGCCCGTAACAACGTTCGCAATTTGGAAGGTAAGACTCAACGATGTCCCATTTTCCCACGTTCAACACAACAGACTTCCGGTTACAACTTAATACGCCCGCAAATTTCCTAGTAGAGGAACTGACTGGCTCCTCTTAAACTATTTACGCACTGTATATCTTAACATCACTGAACCTGATCCCTCGATAAGTTAAATAAAGTTAGGAAGGGGTCTAACCATGATTATTTATTTGATTAATTAGCAAGTACGTATCGCTGGACTGTCTCGTACTGCCTGTATTGTAAAACTGGTTAAGACATATCGCGCTATCCGGTCCTCAGTACTGTTTATGCCTCACACTTTGGACGCATTCTCTAGTTCTCTTGGGAAGCATTCAGCCATGCCGCAATCACTGCGCGATGGCTATTCATTCTTATATATCCAACACACTCTATGGCCAGGTAAATTTTAGACTATACAACTGATGCAACGTGGATTGAACACAATTGTTCAAGCTTCGAAACAGCTGCAAGATGACACGAAGCCAGATTCTCATGCGGTATTTTAACAACTATGCATTCCATGTTGTGTTTGAAGAAAAAAACAGTCGTTGTTATCAATATACCATATGATGGTGTTAGTGATCACCTGTTATCGATCACTATGATATGCGTCTTATCCCTTGCCTGCTGCTGAACAGAGCGTACACGAAAGAGACGCCTGTCCACTGTGGTTTGAATTACACTGTAGTATTTCGGCTCTCATGCACGTTTGATATGTTCCAATTGCACGAAACGGTCCGCACACACACACACACACACACACACACACACACACACACACACACACACACACACACACACACACACACACACACACACACACACACACACACACACACACACACACACACACACACACACACACACACACACACACACACACACACACATCCAATATTTAACATTGGTCGATGCTTGTCGAATAGCTCAGAGGCATCTTCTTCTGTTCTGTTTTTAAATGTGGTCTTGCATGTACCGGCAGATAAATAGAGATCTCCCACGCTTGGGTGCTTGGAGTTACGTTTGTGACGTCATCGTTGGCTCACTGTGTGCAGCGGTCTGCCTCAAATTGTCGAACGTCGACTGCACGGTGCGCACGTAAGCACGCACGTGGTAGTGTATAATTGTCAAATATTATTCGTATTGCTATGCTATTGGTATGAGGGTAGACATACGCGTCATTGTGTCAGCGTGTACTCCATGTTGCCAAGTCTTTGACGCAGGGGCCGTTTTCCCGAAGTATTTCGGTTCGTGCAATTATTAGGTTACGTTTTACGTATTACGCCCACATTACGTTTTACGTTCCGAACAACTGATTTACCCCATAAAAGGTTAGAATCTTGCCATATTTAGGGTATTATGAAAATATATAGGTCTCACGTCCTATTTTACCGGTCGTAGATTAACCCCTGAAAGATTGGCGCTCGAGGTTCAAACCGTCTAAGAGAAAAACGTTAATCCAGAAAGATGGATTATGTCTTTGTAAGGGATTAGTTCACAACTGACACGAGCATATGTGTCCTGCCACGGCGAACCGGGTAGTAAGTCGCACAGGTTATTCTATATCTGAGTCAAAAAGATGTCTACGTCATATCCCATCTATTTGATTTTTTTGGCTGAAATACATACTTTATCTTTCAATGTGCGGTTTACATTCCTAAGACAATTCAATACTAATAAAATACCAAATGCTTGGCTGCACTGAACATTGATTTTACAAGTAGCCCAATTTTTAAACCGATATTTCTCAAATCGTCACTGTTAAAAAGTTTGCTTAATTTGTTTGCAAAAAGTCAAAAACAACTCAAGATATTTAGACAAAATTACGTGTTTTTAAAGCTTACAACCAGTGGTATTAAAAATGTACAAAATGCTATTTCACAATGTTGCAAGTTTGTCCCCATTTGGCTGTAGCAGGTCACGCTAGATACGGGAAACTATGGCAATTAGAAATATATATATATATATATATATACAGCTGCATATATATACAAACACACACACACACACACACACACACACACACACACACACACACACACACACACACACACACACACACACACACACACACACACACACACACACACACACACACACACACACACACACACACACACACACACACACACACACACACACACACACACACACACACACACACACACACACACACACATATGTTGAGCACAGGAATATATATATATATATTTCGTGTACTACTCTACTCGGTACCCCCCCCCCCCCCCCCCCCCCTATTCCCGGTGTATCCGTGTTATGTTCATGCAGCCCTTTCTCTGTTTGTACTGAATTTACGCCAACTATTGGGTAGGTTGGTATTGGGCAATCAAATTGATTAACACAGGGATTGCCACTGTGCACATATAATATATACAATAGTCACATCTTGTGCACAGCCAGGTACATCCAGATTACAGAGTGATGGACCACACATGTTATGTACGACACATGTTGTACATTTAGAATAATCATACTAGACATTTACCAAAAAAACCTTGATTGCTGTTATATTAAATTACAGCATACCGACTGTAATATGCTTACAGTATATAAAACACAAGGGAAAAAGATACCTGGTGTGCAGACTGCACACCTTTCTATGGTACTAGCTACAGTAATTCAGCTTGATATATACAAAAGTGGGGGATAAAAACCCCCCTATCTTACAACATTCATGTAACATCCATATTTAGTTATCTTGCATTATGTATGCTAATATGGAAGTAACTAACACACGCTATACGTACAACAGATACAACGGGTGGGTGGGTGGGTGGTATTCAAAATTTCGTAGTCAAATCTGAAGTTGTCACGATGGCGAAGCGAAATGAAGTGACGAGAAACCCTGCATCGTCTCCTGCCCACAATTTTTTTCCCGCGCCCGCTGCTGGCCAATAGGATGCCGCGTAACTGACACGGGCTGAATGGGTATTTTGGGCCAGCTTATTAAGCGTTGAGGCGATTCAAAGGGGGTGTGCAGACTAGGAGGGGGAACAGGTTGTATAACCACCTAGCTTAACCGCTAGGCGCTCGCTCTGTTGTTACACAAAAATAATTTTCATCCTGAAGGCCAAAAATTCATTTCGTGTACTACTCTACTCGGTACCCCCCCCCCCCCTATTCCCGGTGTATCCGTGTTATGTTCATGCAGCCCTTTCTCTGTTTGTACTGAATTTACGCCAACTATTGGGTAGGTTGGTATTGGGCAATCAAATTTATTAACACAGGGATTGCCACTGTGCATATATAATACATACAATAGTCACATCTTGTGCACAGCCAGGTACATCCAGATTACAGAGTGATGGACCACACATGTTATGTACGACACATTTTGTACATTTAGAATAATCATACTAGACATGGTCATTGCCAGCAGAGACTCGGCTATGGACAGTTGGAGCTCGGCGTTGAGAGTAGGCAAAGGGGATTGGAGTTTGTGGTTAGCAGGATAATCAGAGGGTTGGCTGGGAGAACCTGGTGCGAAGTGCAGTCGCCGTAGCAGGGTGTAGAAAGAAGTTGAATAAAACGTGTCGTTACCACACTGCTATTGGGTGGACTACACAAGTGCTGTATCTTGCTTCGATTGTTAACAAAGCATAATGTTTTATGTTTACGTTATACTGGTAGGAACACAAATCGTGCGCCCTAATGTGTTGTGCTGTTTTAACATAAACCTGACACAACTCTTCCGTGTGATATTCAACACCTATTCCGTGAAATTTTTGCAAACAGACTGTTAGACACGTTCTTCTGGGTGAAATACTTACGAAATTAGACCGGCGGAATCAAAATCTAGTAAAAGACGCCAAGGTCAAAAACCATGCATCTGCGAAGTAAAGCGCTCTTTGACCAGAACGTGTCACGTAGACCAGTGCGAGGTTGGGCAGTGTAATCAAATCGGCTAATAGCGTTAAGAAACCGATATTTCAGTGATACGGTTTTAGATCAGGCACGATTTTCCGGTCGTCAGTACACATTCGTAGCGGACGGATTCGTTCAGAAGGAGCAGTAGTTGTTGTATCGTCCACTCGTGCATAAATGGTGCGTGCCACTTTGCTACGATATCATGACTAAAACTTCAAATATTCACTGATATCAACATGCTTATTGTCTTTATTAGGGACTCCCTTGAGAGAAGAAGACAACTCTATTGCCTCCTCTCGATGTATCCAAAACCAACACATTGCCGTCAATGGTAACCTCTACCTTGCCCCAATGCTCACCACCAGTACAAGGTATTATCATCCAAATAAATATCAGATTATCCCAGCTCGCGTTCAGGTCTACAGCCATTCTTTCTTCCCACGGACTGTCTTTTGGTGGAACGCTCTCCCCGGGAATGTGTTGGTAGCTCCCACCATCCAGGCCTTCAGGGGAGCTGTTGTTTCACACTTCTAAGTCGTGGTATGTGTTTTTACTCGCACCTCGTTCATACTTTATTCGCACTTTGTATATACTTTTTCTCGCGACTGCACATCTGGCACAGCACAGTTGTATATATACACAGACACATTGGCGTCAAAATCCAGACTTAAAGACTATGACGATCAACCACGTAGAAGTAGAAGTTATCTGACGAAATGAGTCACGATGACGGACTGTCTTATTATTTATCCACTCTATGGCGCCACTGTTCCCACTACGACACGAACGCAATGCGGTGTCGCTAGTTTTAGACTTCAGCTTCACGCATCCTCGCGCGCCACGGATCGCTGCTGCTGATTACGTCAGTGCCAGCCAACAGTACTCTCTGGCTGATCGCTTTGCGAAACTCTGAAATTTAGCTCAGCCTATGAAATCGCTCACTAGGACAGGTGGTCGTAATCAAACTAATTTCAACCAACCGTGGCTCGTGTTACATGCAATGTTTAAGAAGTAGAAGCATTTATTCGAATATACAATACTGCTCAATTACTAGGTTGACTCGGCTAACTCGGCTAACTTCCGCACTTCGCGTAGGAGATCTGCCAGGGCTAGTTTTGCATGGCAAACAGTCCTGGCTTGCGAGGATGGCTTCACGTAGCGTTTTGGTTATCACCGAATGACAGACTCGATCGACACACACAAACACGTTTTATGTTCAGGAGATTTCCAACGAAACGTAGCACGGATTTTTGTGTGTAGCTGTAGACAGTCTATATCGTACCATGGCGAGACTCGTTGGAAACAGGACTGGTGTAGGCCAATTACCAACAAAACATGCTTTGCGGATTTACACGGATTTCAACCAAGAAATGTCACTGGTCTGACAAAGTCTTATTTTTTGTACTGTTATCTACTTTGCCTCACCTGTAGGCAGCTTATTGCTGGGTATCGAACGCGATACAAAACACAGCCTGGACATAATCACCCTTTAAAATGACGTATGTAGGATTTGGATAGTGAAGCGCGTTGGCGTAGTGGATAGAGCATCGGACTCTCAATCAAGAGAATCCAGATTTGAAACCTGTGTGCCGTGTTGAACCTTCGGCAAGTTAGTTCACTCTACGTTGCTCCACTTCACTCACTGTAGGAGTACCTGACTATAGGCAATGGTGGATATGTGTGTACAAATAGTCTTCGCCGCGCAATAATTGCAGCGTGGCTGAATGCTTCCCAGAGAAGTCGAGATGGTATTCGATAGAACTAGGTCTGCCAGGGAGTAAAGTGTAAAGCGCTTTGAACAGTCCTAAGGACTGGATACTGCGCTGTATAAGAACTTACCTTCTTATTTCGTAAACAGGGAAGTCAGGGACTAGCGTATTCATCCATTGCTTTACATTGCAAACACTAGTAAAAGTGTCCGTTGCCTGACGGGATGCCGTGGTAGTTGACAGTCGTGTTAGTAATATTGACCAAATGTTAGAAAACACACAGCATCGTTACAACATAAACACCATAACGCGCGTTATTCAAAATGACGAAGGTCGGAGAGACTTGGAAGTTCACGTCCATCGATACGCCCTATAATCGTTATAGTGTAGAACTGTCAAATAATATTCATATTGCTATGCTACCGGCATGTAGACATAGGCATTATTGTGTTCGGATCTTCTTCATGTTGCAAAGTCCATGAAACAGGGGCCGTTTTCTCGAAGTATTTGCCGCTCGCGCATGGTTAGTGCGATTGCAAAGTTACGTTTTACGTATTACGCGCACATTACGCTTTACGTTCCGAACAATTGATTTACCCATAAAAGGCTAAAATCTTGACATATATGGGGTATTTTGGAAATATATAGGTCTTACGTCCTATTCTAGGGATTGTAGATTAATCCCTGAAAGTTAGGCGCTCGAGGTTCAGAGGAAACATTTAACCTAACTTTTTCATAGGCAAGCTCGATTATAAGTAGGTACATTCCAACGGCGCGTTCCCTTATAGCAACAACATAGCCTAATGCTCCCACTAAATACGCCACTAATCGTTTAGTCGACGTTTTAATTATATGCAACCAAATATCATGCTCTAATTGTAATTTGAAACAAGTACATTTACCTTTAGGTAAGAATTTAATATATAACTATAATATATATATTATAATGAGATTGAATGTGTTACCAGTGCAACCCTGGCAAAATCCGCCATTAAAACGCAGAAGAGAACCAACAGTATCAGCTGGTTGTTCATCGAGTGATGGCGACGCCTAGTGGACAAAACGGAAATATGGACAAACCAAAATAGCCTGTCTCGTGTTCCGCCCGTGGATATAGGGCCTGCCTACATGGGAATAGGATGGTCTATTCCATACACATTTCGTTGTCCTTTAACTCAAAAAAGCGATGCGGTTTATACTGACCACTGAGCAGTAGTGAATGGTATGAGCTTCGGACTCTCGACTGAGAGAACGCGTGTTCGAATCGTGTGCGGCGGTGTCGAACATTGGGCAAGTTCGTTTACTCTACATTGCTTCAGTTCACCCAGCTGTATCAATGATTACCTGGCTGTAGGCAGTGGTGGATATTTGTGTACGAATTAGTCTTCGCGTATTAATTGCAGCGTGGCTGAATGCATCCCAGAGAAGTCGAGATGGTGTTTGATTGAACAGGTTTGCCAGATAGTGAAGTGTAAAGCGCTTTGACCAGTCCTGAGGACTGGATACTGCGCTATATAAGAACTTACCTTTTTATCACTCTTATATTCCCTATGGATTGTTGGAAGCATCCTGGCAAGCCAGGGCTGTTTGCCAGGCAAAACTAGCCCTGGCAGGTCTCCTACGCGAAGTGCGGAAGTTAGCTGAGTCAAACTAGTAATTGACTTCGCCAGTCGCGTCACCCGTGAGAACACCGCAAATACCCGCCCCAAGTTGAAGACGGATAAACGACTTCTGGGAATCCCAATATACAATGACCCGTTCGTCCATTAGCACGAGCAGCTGAGCGGTATTGTGTATTCGAATAATTGATTCTACTTCCTAAACATTGCATGTAACACGAGCCACGGTTGGTTGAAATTAGTTTTATTATGACCACCTGACCTGCCGCCAACCACTGATCTAGTGAGCGATTTCATAGGCTGAGCTTAAATTCAGTGTTTCGCAAAGCGATCAGCCAGGGGGTACTGCTGGCTGGCACTGACGTAATCAGCAGCAGCGACCCCTGGCGCGCGAGGATGGTTGAAAGTAAAGTACGCGACAGGATTAATTGTTGTATCCAGTACGTCGCAGTTTGCTTACGTCACAATGAAAATTGGCGCGTGACCTTTGCCACCCATGTTGTATACATGAATTACATTGCTATTGCTGCATGACATCTCATAAATCAAACATTCCCACATACAGTTGTCATTTTACAAACTTTGCCTTATGCTTTGGCCATAAAGAATTTAAACAAAATATAAGACAGAATGCACGAATTTCGGCATCCACTTTAGATGGCTTGACGGGGGTTTTGCAAGGCAACAGGTCACGTGATGAATAGGTCAATTGACGCATCCAGAATCTGACGTCACAGTCATAATTATGCGCGTGACGTCCATTAAACTGTGTCATACCAACAATGTCTACATGTTCGCATTACGCCTAAAAGGGATGCTTGAAATCTGCCATATTACTTATTTCGCGTACCGTTCTTGCTTAAACGGCTTTGCTATATGTATGTTGAACCAAAGAAAACATTTTGAGCTATAATTTTAACAAATTATACGACGGAATGTCTGAGAGCCTCACGTGTGTGGCGGCCATTTTATAAGCTTGACGGACCTTCCTTGTTGCTAACACTGACGTAATGGACTCATCAATTTACAAGTCATGTTACTTATGCAAATCATCTGATAGTATATGATCTCAGAACATATAACACAATGCCAAATGTAAAAAGTGCAACATTACTGTAGTGCAAAATAATCCTTGTTTAGATTAACATCCGGTAAACAAATGATTTGGTTTCAACATCACCTGCCGTGATCGTTACCAACAAATAATATATATATATATATATCATATATATATATACATACACAGTCGATCATAAAAAATAAAAAAATCTTGCAATCAGAAACAGTTAGTAGAACAAGTCATCTTGTAAACCATCATGTAATCGCAATGCTGAACATACGAAAATGGCATCATCCACTTATCCATTCTAGCCGAACGTCTCCGTCTGACGCAGTCGCCGCCGGATTAGGCCGGACAATGTCAGAAGACGAGTTTTATAGTCTCTGTCGTCTCCCGCATGAAAGAGCCTGAGCGAAAATCGATTTTATCCCGTCAATCTGGTTATGCGTAAAACGATAGCCATTGTGGTGACTGGCCTCTTGTTTCCGTGTGTTACCTCCGTATTACACGTTCTTGGACTTGTTTCTGGTCGGCTGATGGCTTGGCTGAATAAGAGAAGAATTAATACTGGCGTGTCTTAATGTGTTTCATCATGTTATATGCAGTTACCGTGAGCCGCTACGTACTAGCGTTAGGTTCTGGAAACATTCTGAAGAACCGTCTGGCGGTTGAAATACTGCGATAGGTTTGTAGTGAGGAAAGCACGATACAGTATTGTTTTATCAGATTTATTTTATAAAGCATCGTAACTGTATTGTTATGTTAGTTACACTGCTACTGCTACTGATATTGATGCCGATACTGCTACTGACATTTATGCCGATACTGCTACAGCTACTGACATTGATGCCTATACTGCTACTGTTACTGACTTTGATGCCGATACTGCTACTGCTATTGACATTGATGCCGATACTGCTACTGTTACTGACATTGATGCCGATGCTGCTACTGCTAATGACATTGATGCCGATACTGCTACTGTTATGACATTGATGCCGATACTGCTACTGTTACTGACATTGATGCCGATACTGCTACTGCTACTGACATTGATGTCGATACTGCTACTGCTATTGACATTGGTGCCGGTACTGCTACTGCTATTGACATTGAAGCCGGTACTGCTACTGCTACTGACATTGATGCCGATACTGCTACTGACATTGATGCCGATGCTGCTACTGCTACTGACATTGATGCCGATACTGCTACTGTTACTGACATTGATGCCGGTCCTGCTACTGCCACTGACATTGATGCCGATACTGCTACTGACTTTGATTCCGATACTGCTACTGCTATCGCTATTGATGCCGATACTGCTACTGCTATTGACATCGATGCCGATACTGCTACTGCTATTGACTTTGATGCCGGTACTGCTACTGCCACTGACATTGATGCTGATACTGCTACTGCTACTGACATTGATGCCGATACTGCTACCGCTATTGACATTGATGCCGATACTGCTACTGTTACTGACATTGATGCCGGTCCTGCTACTGCCACTGACATTGATGCCGATACTGCTACTGCTACTGACATTGATGCCGATACTGATACTGCTACTGACATTGACGCCGATACTGCTACTGTTACTGACATTGATGCCGATACTGATACTGCTATTGACATTGATACCGGTACTGCTACTGCTATTGACATTGATGCCGGTACTGCTACTGCTACTGCTACTGACATTGATTCCGATACTGATACTGCTACTGACATTGATGCCGATGCTGCTACTGCTACTGACAATGATGCCGATACTGCTACTGTTACTGACATTGATGCCGGTCCTGCTACTGCCACTGACATTGGTGCCGGTACTACTACTGCCACTGCCACTGACATTGATGCCGATACTGCTACTGCTACTGACATTGATGCCGATACTGCTACCGCTATTGACATTGATGCCGGTACTGCTACTGCCACTGACAGTGATGCCGATACTGCTACTGCTACTGACATTGATGCCGATACTGCTACCGCTATTGACATTGATGCCGATACTGCTACTGTTACTGACATTGATGCCGGTCCTGCTACTGCCACTGACATTGATGCCGATACTGCTACTGCCACTGACAGTGATGCCGATACTGCTACTGCTACTGACATTGATGCCGGTCCTGCTACTGCCACTGACATTGATGCCGGTCCTGCTACTGCCACTGACATTGATGCCGATACTGCTACTGCCACTGACAGTGATGCCGATACTGCTACTGCTACTGACATTGATGCCGGTACTGCTACCGCTATTGACATTGATGCCGATACTGCTACTGTTACTGACATTGATGCCGGTCCTGCTACTGCCACTGACATTGATGCCGATACTGCTACTGCTACTGACATTGATGCCGATATTGTTACCGATGTTGCTGCAACTGATGCTGCAATCACTGCTAATGCAGCTGCTTCAGCTGGTGCCAAATGTTGTCGCTACTCCGACAACAACAACAACAAATTACAATAATAATAATCATAATATTAGTAGTAATAATAATAATAATAATAATATAATCAAAAAATAATAATAATAATAATAGCAAAAATAATAATAATACAAAGCTGACGAACATACCCCGATATTGCCGAAATCTCCTTCGAGCTACACATGGTTAAGAAAAGTAACCATTACACTTCCCAATTAATAGTAATAATAATATAAATCAAAACACAACTACAAGAACAACAACAGCACCGTCAGTAACAACGACTACGTCAGTAACAACAACATCGAAGACAACAAAAACATTTACAACAATTCTTCAATGTCAGCGAACTTTATTGAGATCGTCTTTTGGAAACGTTTTGTGTAAGTTACCATCAATTATATAAGACACGGTAAGTGCTACATCAACCGCGACTGCACGGCCGAATAAACCAGGTCCATCACACCGCAAAGAAAGCAAATCTTAAACGCAAACTACAAGATTCGATAAGTGCCATCCAGTCGTATCACCTTCGCCTTGTGACGCCAGCCGTTTTATGGTCAACTCTTTATCATAGCAGTACGGGACACATCGTTTCGCGCCTAGGTGACGACTGATTGGTCAGCGGTGGTCATTTGCACACATACTTTCGAAGCTGCTCAGCTGCGAGTGATTAAGACCTTGTTGTACTAACTCTAGCTCGCATTCGTAGCTCGCATTATCCCACGATGGCGTCGGCCGTGGAACGGAAGCTTACCGTCATGTTTCCCGGAAACTGCGCAGAATCGCCGGAAGTGTGTCCACAGGTAGGGCAACAAACTGCATTCGTTACTCGGTTTTCTTATGTCTTTTATTATATGATGATGTCATGAAACGTTGTAATGTATCATATTTGCAGTGATGTACATGGAGTTTTACTACAAAGACCAGTGTCTTGTATATGTGAACAGTTGTTATTTTGTAATGTGTTTATTTGATTTACTTCACAAAAAGTGTATGGGATGTGCCTCAGTATGTCGAATATGATATCTGCGTCAATTAATTAATTGCATACATTGAACTTAAAAGTACAAACGTCGGCATCATAAGATATCCTACTGATACATATGCCAATCAACTGCTTGCACATATATATTTATGTATAATATCTAGATTCGTAAGTTCTTTAACAAAGATTTATATGTTATATGAGTCACGTTAACTTGAACATTATCATTAAGTGTCAGTATTGTTGGGGTAGTGCATCAAATGGTCCAATAGTGTTTTCCCAAAGCAGCTGACGTTAGTTTCGCTTTATATTGTCTCTTATCGTCTTTCAATACATAACTTGCATGTTATTAATTACAAAGTGCAATATGAACCTAGACACCATGCGTTACGATACAAAACAAATAAACCTGTTTAAAAACACGCGCCAACATTATTAACACTTCCCAAACCCAACAGTTAGCGCTAACCAAGGGCTAATAATTAAACGAGTTGCATAAGACTGGAGTTAACTTGTATCGCTACGTTATTTAATCAACTTGTATCAACGATAAACCAATCGAAGTAATAAATCTGATTCCCGTAGTCCCGGAAAGCAAGCTATTGCGCTATATTACAGCATTGCATTATGGGACCATGTTTTTGCACTACGTTATTGCATCACTGCGACATCATCAGTCGACAACAAAGGTTGGCTTGCATCTTATGTAAAATACCTAGACAGGTGGATATTTGATGCACGGTGTTAGGATGTCATCTGGATGAATGCCGTGGATTGATTACGTTTTATTTGTATTTGAATGTATCTGTTACACAATTCTTCTGGATAGTCTTCGTGAGCACCAGCGATGAACGCTAGAAATCCTGTCTTTTCACCGAATTGAGGTATTGATGTTTCGTCACGAATATTGTATTCATCAAGACCACTGTCGAGATCGTGTTTGTAACAAAGATACTTATTGATGCAATAAAACATTAATGAATAATGATATAGTTATGCAAACACACGCAACGCACACATGCATGCGTTCAACAATTATTAATAAACACACGCACATGCGCATAGGCGCACACGCGCATGCGCGCACACACACACACGAGGACATAAGCACACAAAAAAACACACAAACACACACACAAACACACACACACACACACACACACACACACACACACACACACACACACACACACACACACACACACACACACACACACACACACACACACACAAACACACACACACACACACACACATATAAACAAACACACATATACATATACACACACACACAAACACACACACACAAACAAACACACACACAAACACACACACACACACACCTCCCCCTACATCCAACAGGGGGCAGCACATCACCGTCACATAGTCGCACAGTTGTTATAATCTTACTTACGTCATCCACCAAATGTGGTCACTGGTGACATGGTTAATTGTTTCCACTGTTTTCTGTCTGACATTGTGACAGCCAGACAAGTCCAACTGAGGCCGGCGTCTCTCTCAGTGGTGTCTGTCATTGTGGCAGCCAGACAAGTCCAACTGAAGCCGGCGTCTCTCTCAGTGGTGTCTGTCACTGTGGCAGCCAGACAAGTCCAACTGAGGCCGGCGTCTCTCTCAGTGGTGTCTGTCATTGTGGCAGCCAGACAAGTCCCACTGAGGCCGGCGTCTCTCTCAGTGGTGTCTGTCACTGTGGCAGCCAGACAAGTCCCACTGACGCCGGTGTCCCTCTCAGTGGTGTCTGTCATTGTGGCAGCCAGATAAGTCCCGCTGAGGCCGGTGTCCCTCTTAATGGTGTCTGTCATTGTGGCAGCCAGACAAGTCCCACTGAGGCCGGTGTCCCTCTCAGTGGTGTCTGTCATTGTGGCAGCCAGACAAGTCCCGATGAGGCCGGTGTCCCTCTTAATGGTGTCTGTCATTGTGGCAACCAGACAAGTCCCGCTGAGGCCGGTGTCCCTCTTAATGGTGTCTGTCATTGTGGCAGCCAGACAAGTCCCGCTGAGGCCGGTGTCCATCTGAATGGTGTCTCATTGTGGCAGTCAGACAAGTCCCACTGAGGCCGGTGTCCCTCTCAATGGTGTCTGTCATTGTGGCAGCCTGACAAGTCCCACTGAGGCCGATGTCGCTCTCAATGGTGTCTGTCATCGTGGCAGCCAGACAAGTCCCACTGAGGCCGGTGTCCATCACACACACACACACACACACACACACACACACACACACACACACACACACACACACACACACACACACACACACACACACACACACACACACACACACACACACACACACACACACACACACACACACACACACACACACACACACACACACACACACACACACACACACACACACACACACACACACACACACACACACACACAAACACACACAAACACACACAAACACACACAAACACACACAAACACACACAAACACACACAAACACACACAAACACTCGCCGTCTGTCTCTCGTACTTAATATGCTACGACAACCAGAGCTAACAACGCGTCCTTTGGATGACGTATTTGTGTCAGCTACGTAAGAGTGCCCTTATTCTCAGCACAGTGAAACAAACAAACATTTCTATCAAACCCTGCTTCGCCAGCTGGCATTTTCTAGAGTATGAAGTAGTCGGTAGTTCCAGGAATCGTGTCAACTGACGCGTAACGTTCTGATGTTTATGAAACCTTAAGACACCTGTCAAAAAATGACAAGGTCATTCGGAAGTAGACGGCAAAAACTGCAACGTCAATATTTTGTCGGTGTACGACGCTCAAAACACCATCCCCTTTTAAAACACTGGGTATCTTCAACTTAAGCTCAAAAGACTGTATAGAGTATTCAAAACACTCATCACATGTTGAAAATATGTCGATATTCTCGCTTTTAAACTTTGTATTTGAACGCAGGCATGAATTAAACACATTTGGACCGTTAGCATGTTACAATAGGGATCGGTGAAATTTCACATGTTTGCACGATAAAAACGATCACGACTTCTAATAAAAACGATCAGTTTTGAACTTCGGCACTAAATGTTTTGAACTTATGTTGAAAACTCTATTGAGTTCTTTGAACTGAGGTTGAAATCACTGTCGGAGTGTTTTGGTAGTAGAATGTTTTGAAATGTCTTCAAATATATTACAGTTGCTATAGTCCAGTAAATTCCAAAATGGACGAAGATGTAGACATTTGTATTAGCATCTACACCGCAGTTAATGTCTTATAATCTATATTGATTACATTCATCGGTTGCGCATTGGGACATGATATAAGTTGAGTTGGTTTCAATATGTTTGACTTGTCATGTTTGAAATGGGTTAATTATATTATTATTTAGCTCAAAGGCCGCACTACTCCAGCACACGCGCCGTATCGGGCTAAATACGCTCCGAAAAGTATCCCGCTCTTTATAGGGGAATAAGGCACATCGCTGCTCCCATTGTGATGTTTTAAGTGTAGTGAATGAAAGTACAATAACCAGCTATCATTTTGTGAGAGGATACACTATCTTTATGCTGATGGTATTCAGATCTACATTTCCCCGGATACAAATCTCTCCCTTAACCAACTTAGTGATTGCCTTCAAGACATCTTCCACTGGATGACTGACAGCAAGTTGAAATTAAATGCAAATAAAACTGAATTGATCATTATTGGCATTCTAATGCAGCGTAGTAAACTGGATGTTTTTTCCCTACGCGTATTTTGAATCAGTATATCACGCTAGCAACCTCGGTGTGGAATCTAGGAGTGATCTTTGATAGTAACTTCAATTTCAGACAATACATCTCAAACATGTCACTGCTGTTTTGATCATATTCGTGATCTTCGCCGTATTCGCCATTTTCTGTTGCTAAAAGTATTGCAACAGCACTTTTTAGCAGCATACTTGATTATTGCAATTCCCTCCTTTATAATATCGCTAGCAAGGATATCACAAAACTTCAGCGTGTCCAAAATTGTCTAGCAAGAGTAGTTACAAGATCTCCTCGTTTTTCTCGTTCTGTACCACTTTTGAAGTCTATGCATTGGCTTCCTGTACGATATCGTATACTATTTAAGATCTGTACCATTACATTCCATACTGTCCAGTAAGCAACCATCTTATTTGCATTCATTGCTTACTCCTGTAAGAAAACCTATCCAGCTTCGATCATCTAGTTCTGACCTACGTTTTGTTCCTAGAGTCAACATTAACATTGGAACTAGGGCTTTTTCTGTTGCTGCACCAACTCTTTGGAATATGCTCCCTCTTCGTGTTAAATCAGTTGAAACTATTACAAAATTACGTCGTCATTTAAAAACTTATCTTTACAACCTTGCTTATCTACTAGCTCCCTGGCGCCTTGACCCATCTGTTGACAACTGGAATACTACTTATGGATTTTGAGATTGACCAATCCTTTTGTTTTGATGCACCTGTGAGCCTGGTTTCCAAGGATTTAGGCGCAATAGAAGTTATCTTATTATCATTATTATTATTGATTACAAAGTGCAACACGCTCTTCGCCGGATCCACAAAAAGTCAACGTGTCCGTTTCGCGTTTTGTCGCGCTACGCTATTACGTTACCAGGCATGACGTTTGTATCATACCTCATAAAGAGAGAGAATTGGAGGAAATCAACATTGACATATTGGCCTGTGAGCTCATTTCTGTTCTTGAGGCAAGAGTGCAGACGATAGAGCATGTTTTGACTGTAGTTTACTCTCTACCAATCGTAGCCACCTTAAACGACTGGATGTTGGCGCGTTGTTCACGCATCTTATCAAGTATATTATCAATATACCAGTTCAATAACATCAATGTTAGATCATCTACAGTGAGAAACTCTTGAATCAATACCGACGTTGCAAGGTACAATTAATCATGCTCTATAACATTGTTAACAACATAATAGACATTGTCAAGAACATTTATTTGATACCGGCACCATACAGAACACGTGCTAAATATAGTTTAAAATTAGGCAAATATCTACCTCACTTGAATATAACGTTTCCTCTAGAACATAATCTGTGTGAAATATTCTTCAGCATCAGTTGTCGAGGCTCTCAACTTGGTAATTTCAAGCAGGAGCTTTCTAAATTAAAGTTTTAATGTTGTCATCCCAATTGCTGATAAGGCAATTGGGGAATCTGTTTGTTTAATATGTAACTTAATATGTGCAGTACCATTCGGAATATTATTTGCTATTTTTAAAGTACTTTTAATCTTGGGTTGGGTGCGCATGCAATTTAGTCATGTAGGTTTGGAACTAAATGGTTCTGTGATGATGGCCATTGCGTAAGGCAAGGTCTTATATAGCGCAGAATATAGTCCTTAGGACCGCTCAAAGCGCTTTACACTTTACTTCCTGGATGGCAGACCTGTTCAATCGAACACCATCTCGACTTCTCTAGTAAGCATCTAGCCATTCATGCTGCGATTAATGCGCATTGATTATTCGTACACAAATAACCATCACTGTTTATAGCCAGATACTCACTCATACAGCTGACTGAACTGGAGCCAACTTGCCCAATATTCGACACGGCTGCAGAGGATTGGAACCCGGGATCTCGCGATTGAGAGTCCGATGCTCTAGGTACTGCGCCACTGCGCTTTACAGTATAATAGTATAATAGGTGAAAATTACGCAAAGCAAAATTACTAGTTAATCGCACAAACGATGTCGTTATTACTTTTAACGATGCCTGGGCATACACGTATTCAGTGATATCAGACCGACCGTGTTTTGCTCTTGGTTGGCAAGCGTCTGACAGCGCGACAGGCGCAGATGTTCCCGACGTCGCTAGTTTGTATTGCGTGACAACGCGCCAAGGTCGTTTTTTCGCGCCACTAATTGTTCTGTCTGCCGATCGATGGTGCGAAGTTTAAATGCGTTGAGTGTGCTTAAGTGCGTTTACGTTGGCAAACGATCTGTCAGCCTGTGTTGGGTTTATCTGTGTCGTCGTCTAAGCCGGACACATATCATTCATACGATAGTCATGAAGCCACTGCGAATCGATTCTGAGAGCGAATTACGAGCAGTTATAACGAAAGGACAAAAGTGCGGCGACAACGTAATAACGAGTATTACACGAGTAAATTGATCAGGTGTATGAATTCGCCTTTCACCCGACAGCGGTTGTAAGTGGGACATATAACTTCGTAGAGGTCTTTACGATGCATTTCGGTTAATTCTGGTGTCTGCTGCAGACGTTAACGGTGGAAAGGTTCTTGTAGTGAAAGTGAAAGTATGGCTGTTTTCTTTTCGTTCTTTCTCATTTACAGCGGGAGTAAACTCATCACAATTTGTTGTTCTTCTTTCTTTTGTTTTTCTCCTTCTTTATGGTGTTTCGTTCTTTCTTCTGCTTCTTCTTTATCGTCTTCGTCTTTGTTTTAATCTTCTATTTCTTCTTTTTATCTTCTTATTTTTCTGCTTCATCTTTCTTCTTCTTCTTCTTCTGCTTCTTTTTAAAAACTTCTTTCTTTCTCATTCTTCTGCTTCTTCTTTCTTTCTTATTCTTCGGTTTATTCTTATCTTCTTCTTCCTCTTCGCCCAATATTGCGTGCATCTTCTTCTTTCTCTCTACACGGTCTCTTAAACTCAGATGTTTTTTGTTTTATAACTTCTCCTGTTGCATCGTCGACGAAAGTGCTGCAGTCCATAAATAATATACACGCGTGGGTCCCACGCAAGCTGCAACATGTTTTCCTTGGGCAATAAAAACAACTGAACTTAGAGTATCATCAACATAAGAGTAACAGAACTCCAGCTCAGACATAGTAAAGCACAACACTATAATATCGCTGCAATCCACAGTGCTGCAGTAACACAAATCCCGCATCAGTGGGTACTCTCGAGGATAACAAACATGATATTATCTCTGATTGCATTCATTAATCAACATCCCGTGATAAGGACAAAGTTGGTCAGACGCAGTGTCTTGTACTGCGGAACCTGTCTACCGTTCAATACACGCAATCACAGTTACAAATTTCAAAGGTAATTTCGCCTGAAAGTCAACCTAGTTTGGTGTGATTGGTGGAAATGATCGCAAATGACCTTGGATATCGGAGTTAGCGTATTTTGATATGTATATACACGTATCGGATGCATACTAAAAAAATACGTTTAAAAGCAGCAGAGGAGTCATTTCAGATTTTGGGGGCAATGAGGTTTTGTTAAATAAGACATTTGACTAGGTGTTCCATTGTAAAGAAAACTGTTATGATAGTATGAGCGGGTACTGTAATGATGGGTGCGTTGAGTACGTTCGGTGTGTACAGGCTCTGTGCGTTGTATTATGACTATTAATAATTATTATAAACCATTCTAACACCGAATGTCCAGTGATTTTTCACAGAGTTTACGGAGATCTTCACCTTACATGCATCTCCCCCCCCTCTCTCTCTCTCTCTCTCTCTCTCTCTCTCTCTCTCTCTCTCTCTCTCTCTCTCTCTCTCTCTTTCTCCCCCCTTTCTCTCTCTCTTTCTCCCTCTATTTCTTTCTTTCTCGGCGGTTATTGACAAAGATATTTAATTTCACCAATAGTCATTTAAAATAATAAGTTTTCTGAAGACAAAAATCAACCATGAACTCGAATGATTAGGTTACCACCAATCACCTGGTTTACACATAGCTTCGACCATACACTACGCACACATCACCCACCGCCATACTCACATGTCCTCCCATTTCAAACACCACTCACCCATCCCCGTCACATTGACTAATTATGAGTTTATGGCAGAAATAGCACCCGTTATAATATACCTCCCTGTTGCGCCACAACGTTTAGAAACAATAACAACACCATCATTTGCGGTTTCTTACCGAGGTTGTCCTCTAAACGAAGTTAATTTTGTTCGCACCATACGAACGATGACCTTTGCTAGGACAACGACATCCTCTGCTCTCGCGTGGGTGATTACGCGTTAATCTTCATATGTCTCCACAAACCCACACTAAAGTACACCTGCGTTAGCATCGTGGTGTGGTAACGACACTAAGCACGAGTTTGTGTTATCAGGGACATTAACACTATTGCCACTTCTTAGGCGTTCAGTCAATACATTTATTATTAAATAAGAATATGCCAACTGTTTTAAAAATTGAGGCACTGGCCTTTTTAATTATGTCTAAAGCACATGTTTATATTGTTACTTCTTATTTTGTTTATATTTTCCACACGGAACATTTTAAATAGTTTTGCATTTATTGTTATATTTATCTAGGAAACGTTTCTTATATTAAGGACTGAGTCTGAAATAAAGTTATCTTATCGTATAAATGTGGCTTTGTATAAAATGTATATTTTATTATTATCTTTATGTGTTTAAACTACTTATCTTCACGTTGCTTTGGCAGATGCAGTTTTGTGAATACATCACTCATACGCACACCCATTCGCATTCACACACACACGCACACACGCACGCGCGCACACACGCGCGCACACGCACGCACGCACGCACGCACGCACGCACGCACGCACGCACACACGCACACACGCACACACGCACACACGCACACACGCACACACGCACACACGCACACACGCACACACGCACACACGCACACACGCACACACGCACACACGCACACACGCACACACGCACACACGCACACACGCACACACGCACACACGCACGCACATTGATTTTGTTTCATATCCTGACATAAATAAAGCTGCCCAGTATAACTACAATACTTGGTCTTAACATTGTTAAGGCCGGAACATTTTCCGGATGCCACTTGACCTAAACCTAAACCATTTCCTTGTGGACCACTGGACGCACTGCACCAGTAATAAGACCACATCATCAGAGCGTGCATCGACAATGCCCGTGAATATCCCGATCAATCCCGTTGGAAACTACTGGGAAATCGAATCAAAGATAATACGTATAACTAAATACAACTCGGTTGTTGTGCAGACGCCATCTATGTGTTGGAATTAATTAAACGCATCGCTGGAGGTGCTTGAGAATTAATTAGATTTGTACAGGTTGCCAGTCACCAGCTGCCGATCCGTCATCGGACGTCTACCCGCCATCAACAGCGGAGGCGGCCCCCGCAGTGGTTCCGATAGAAACCGCCGCCAGATCAACACGCAGGTGATATCGGGTTTGTTAGCGCATCAGCAGGAAGATGCTGTCTCGTCCTGTTGACGGACCAGATACAGAACCGCTGTTCGCATCTGTCTCTCATTTGAACGCCTATGTAGATGGGTATTATTGTGGACGTAGTTTCAATGCTAGCCATCAAAATTACATTAACATAAGGGAAGGATTTTTCCCATGAGAACGTCGGGCAAGACAAGACATATTTGTATTTGGTCGCATTAAATGTGTGTGTGTGCGTGTGCGCGTGCGCGTGCGTGTGCGTGTCCGATCGTGTGTGAGCGTGCGTGTATGCGTGCGTGTGCGTTCGTGGGGACATGCATGTGTGCGTGCGTGCGTGCGTGCGTGCGTGCGTGCGTGCGTGCGTGTATGTATATCGTTAAAATTTACTCTGTCACTTTCGGACCTTTGTCCCTAATCAGTCGGTGTTCATCGTGTTATTATGTTGGCAATTTATTGGGTATATTTACATTACAAAGATCTTGTGATAGCATTTCATTTCAAATACCTGTATTATATTTCCGTTGCTAAGTTAATGTCCATCTTTCAGAACTCTAAACAGCCATTGAAATTACTCTGTTCAGTTAAGTAGAGCTTTCTGTTTGACAGTGATCTCCATAATGTGATTACATTCGTGAGTGCTTGCATGGTCGTATCCAGACTTGATTTTATGTCAGTTACATATTATTATTGTGGTATGATCAGTGCTTCTAAATACCTGCGCTACACTATACGTTGTAGGTATATTCTCCATCAATGGTTATCGTCAAGGCCCAGTCGATTGAGATGGACTCAAGTCTGTTAGCCAGAACTCTTAGTTCATGTTCATTATTAGTATCCAAATAAGTCTCATCAACATATTGAAAGTTTACATTCAAAGGTTATGAAATTGTACTATATGTTTTTCTTGTAGTTTGGCAACTTTTACTACATATGAGGAGATGTATAGCCCTGGCTGCTCACCTTTAGCTGACCTTCATAGTTTTAAGATGGAATGTCGCGCTGCGTCGCTTTATGTGAGGACGGTAACACTGGCCATATCATTTCGAATAAATCGCCTTACATTCATCAACCAGTCAACTTTCAGTGGACAATTGCATTTAATTTTTAACACGTACACTATTTATGTTAATATATTATTTAATACTGTTACTTTCTTTAAAAAGGTAACCGTTTACTCGTTATCTAGTTTTCCGCGGAATAACAACTCGTACAATTATTATCAGTTGCGTGACCATGTTCGTACATACATGCGGGATTACTGTAACGGTGAACGTACGTTTATTTGTACATTATCGCCATTGTACTGATGTCGTTGTTATGGCTTGGTTCATTACATTAGTGTTATTCATTTACATTATTGTAAAGTTAACTTCTTATATAGCGCAGAATTCAGTCCTTAGTACTGCTCAAAGCGGTTTACACTTTAATTTCTGGTAGGAGCAACGTAGAGAAGAATGAACGTATTTGTTAAAAGTTCGAAACGGCAGCACAAGATTCAAATCAGGGTTTCAATTTTTCGTTTTCTTCTAAATATATATATATATATATGTATGTATATATATATATATGTATATATATATGTACATATATATATATATATACATATAATATATATATATATATATTATATGTATATATATACATATATATATATATATATACATATATATATATTTAGAAGAAAACCAAAAATTTAAACCCGGGTTTGAATCTTGTGCTGCCGTTTCGAACCTTTATATTTATATATACATATATATATATATGTACATATATATATATATACCTATAATATATATATACCTATAATATATATATATATATATATTATAGGTATATATATATATATATATATAGAGATAGATCGATAGATATAAGAGCAGTTAACAGGTTTGTTTGCCAGTAATCTGGATGTCAATGACGTTGGATGTGCGTAGATTTCACAGAGAAATCCGACCAGCATCTCCGGAGCGACGTTCTTATCACGACTTCATCACTGCTCGCCGGTCGCTCAAGTACGCTTTCTTATCTGATAAGACAGAGACATTTTATCCACAGATAACTCGGACATGTTAACTGAGCAGATAAGTGGGATTCTTCGTTGTTGCTCTACATCTTGTAGTGTCATTAGGACACTCGCACTAATGGTGCTGCGGGAGTGTCCGAATAACGACTTCGTTATGGCATTAAGCCAGTTTCAATGTGTACGGAAATGGCATGCGGTTGCGGTAGGGGACAAATCAATGATTAGAGTGCCCAGTGGAAATTAATAAAAGTGGTTGCATATATAAACAGCTGCATGCGATTCTTCGCGCGGATGGGAAAATCGAATCGTATGGAATCCTAGCATTATTCTGAAGATATTTCACAGGATCCGGTCAACCTTTGGCGACAACGATGACAACTTGGTGCGGATCTACGTAATTGTATATTATAGAAAGGGTTAGTCTTGGATACTTTTGCAAATAAAGCTACCTTCATGGAAAATTACTAATTTACTAAATTAAGCCCCCGGTTTCGGTTATCATCGGCGGTCCATCGGAAAGATGACGTCGTCGGCTAAGGTTCGGTTGGTGTATTGGGTGACCCAGGGGCCCGACACGTCATCTGCAGATCGTTGACAGTGAGGACACGAGGTTCCGTGTGATACTGAGGCTTATAGATCTTTGTTCCAGTATGACATATTTCTCTTCTGCTTCATCACCGCCTGTAGTTCTGATTGTTTCCAGCGCTCGGCAACGTTCTATTAACTAACTGACTAATCTGTGTATATAGAGTGTTATGATCTTATGAGGCCTTGTTGAATTCGTCAGCTTTTTATCAGAATATTTTCACCAAACCAACCTTTGTATGGTGGCAATGTTGGTGATCACTGGCAGTGTGCTGATGGTCCTTAATAGTTCGTTTACGTTCCAAATTGAGTCGGAGCGACATTAACATCTCCGAGTAACGAGGGATACACAGTCCCCAAGATTGAGAGTAAGGTTTTTACACCAAATATACCATCCACACCCGGCCCGGGTTTTGAACTCGGAGCACTAACATGGACGTGCTAACCACCACGCTATGGCACTCTAGAGACAGACCGCTTCATTCATTAAGCGGTCTGTCTCGAAGTGGGCCGTGGCCCAGGGATTCTGCAGCGCCAACGTGAACAGCGGGGAGTCAGATCCTCCCAGTTACTGATGTTTGCATAGCGTTTCTCAGGTATTTCTTCATATCTTAGAAGTTTTCTGACAGCTACGAGTTTTTAAATTATTGCTTAGCTGGTAAAATAGAACTTGTCGCGGAGGAATTGAAATGCGGTAGAAAGCTTACATACAAATACATCATAGGTTTGTCACATTCATATTCATGGGTTCATAAGACAGTGCAGGAAATGACGGACCTTTTAAATGATCCTGATAGCAAATGTATCGATAGCGAGAATTTGCCGTGTCACAAACTGTCAATACGGGAAGCAGTCGTATCCGGTGATTTAAAACTAACTTTGGTTAATCTTGTTATAATAAGACATATACTCTTTGCAAAAATAAATGACAGAATTACGGCATATATATAAATATATGTGTGTAATCTTAGACTTATGTAAACGTATTGGGAAAGGTTTCTGAATGCAATGCCCTCGTGAAAACAACGATAATAAACACTTATAAAAACGATCTACCGTCTCTTATAAAGGTGTTCACGGTGTATAGAATGACTCGTTTTATAAGCAATCATAGTGCATTCATCTTGAACAGTAGGGACGTCACTGCACTCGCCTTACTAAATGTTTCACTGAGCAGATTTAGATACGATTGATTAGTCTTTCATTTACTACGCCTCCAATGACATTTTAACATTTCAGACACGACTCCTTTTTAGTTCAAATTGCGTTATATAACATCTGATTCATTAGATTGCCCACACAACAGTTATATTTAGATTGTACGCCACGTCTTCTGGTTGCGTCATTACTAATCGTAGCATGAATGATCTATCGTATACGCTGATGCCATGCATACGTCTGTATGTCATTCTCACAATCACATGCACAAGACGATCTATCAATCCTAAGTGACGTGCCTCTCTGACACCTTCTTGTGCATGGAAGGGAGCAAACAAAAGCATCAGCCAGATAAAATAGACCGTATTGGTATTGGTAAAAATCAGCAGCCGCAACAACAACAACAACAACAACAACAACAACTACAACTACAACAACAACAACTACAACTACAATTACAACAACAACAACAACTATTACTACTACAACTACAACAACTACAACTACAAGTGGTACATCTTCGCCACACAGCGTTCTTTAACTGGGTGTTGTGTTGATCAACTTTATATAAATGCGACATTTCAAAACAGTTGTTCAAAGTCAGAACAGTAGTGCGTACAATCAAGCCTCTGAACGTAATATATATCCGTGGTGAATACTAATACTATTAATAGTATTGTTCTACTAGGAATTCTTCCATTATTTTTCTTCGTTGCTCTTGTTTTTTTCACGTCCTCAAAGAGAAAACCCTCGCAATTATGTAATAATTTGTGATATCAGATGGCAGAACCGTATGGTCAACACCCACCTCTGTGGTGAACTACAACTTATAGTCAATTATTCTTGAACTAGGAGATTTGTTCTCCTTAAAATTAATGACGGATTCTGTTTAACGAGGGATTTTCCTTGTGAGGCCGTCTCAGGGAAACGGTCCCTTGATCTGTTCCGTTGAGGTGTAGGCCTTGAACCATCAGATGTCTCCCAACTGTTGCATAATAAGAACGTGCGGAGGGAACCTGATGTCATTTGCGGTCCGTCAGCGGAAGACGTGTGATGATGATTTATTTCCATTTGACTTGGAGATGTGTCCAGACGCTGAAAAAGGATACGTTCTAAAATCATCGCCAAAAATTTTTGTTTTAGAATAACAAAGTGTCCAATAGAAAACCGCTAACGGTATTTATATTCAAACATGATATACCTTAAGTTACCCATCTGATTGATTAATAACAGCGTAGAATGAAAGGTAATGATAGCATTGCACAATACAAGACGTTCCCGCTATTTTACTCTTTTTTCATTTTAATGTTTACCGAGAGATATCACGTGGTGTTCAGTTGGTATTTAAGTTAGTTGTTTAAGAACGCAAACATACAATGCAAACATGCGCATACGTATACACTCGCAAACGCGCACACGCACACACGCACATACGCACACACGCACACACGCGCAAAAACACGCGAATACAAACACGCGGATATGCACGCACGCACGCACGCACGCACACACGCACGCACGCACACACACACACAAACACACACGCACGCACACACACACACACACACACACACACACACACACATACACACAATCATTTATTATTCACTATTAAGCGATCTGTGCAGCGTCCAGGGTCTCAATGAACCGTCCAGTGCCTGACCAGCTCCCTTTGCACCGTGTTGACCCCGGCACCTAATGATACACACTGATAGAACTTTGTGTACAAACGTCTTTCACGGCATGACATCAATACCGATTGATACTTCCCTTTGCCGTCGAATATATAATATTATAATATATTCGAATAAAGACGTTTTACCGAGAATAGCGCGGACTAAGCAGTACCTTAAGCGATCATAAGATACGGATACTGTGCAATGCTAGAGCGCATCCATATGCTGCTCAACCGATCTGAAACTAGGCGGTGTCAACGGTATGATATTCCCCTAGGTCAATGAGTGTTCTGCACGCCCATCTAGTCATAACCGCATTGCGCGTGCTAAGCAGCAAACTTAATTTATCCTGTTCTGTGAATGATTTTCAGTAGGTCACGCCATTATTGATTATCGCCGCAAACCCACTTTTTATTTTTGAGTTAGAATGCGATAAGTCCGATATTTCCACGCGAACTGGGGCTCACTTGACAGTTTGCCAATATTGACAAATACTTCTATTTCACGAGCTGCGCGCATTTGATACGGGTAAATTTTTCTTATTGAGTAATCAATCATGTTGGGCGATGCATTTGACTATGACACTTTCATTTGATGGTATTTTTTATTTCATATTACGTAGGTATTCATATTGATATGTTAATCAGAATATCTGAAATGTTGTAGCTATGTCAACCCCATAACTAGCATACGCTTGCTACTTGCATACTACTAAGTACTGGGGGAATACACTGGGCTAAGACGTCGGAACTGGGGGTTTGGGGGCTGAGCCCACCTCCAATTGTTATGGTGGGTGGGGGGGGGGGACGGGGATAGGATTAGTTTTTTGCGAGGGTGAAGGCGAGTTGGGTATTTTGTTGGGGGTCAACGGAGGGGTGCAGTTTGAGTTTTTTTGAGATCTTCAGGGAGTGCAGTTGGAGGTTTTCTGAGAACGTCTCCCCCTCCCCTCTCCGAATATTCACCACGTTTCGATGTCTATGCTGGGAATACATGTTTAGCAAAATAATCTAATTACACGTTGTTGAACATGTTAATAAATTAAGGAGAATACACCGAGTTGTACACGTTCTTCCGAAATGTTGAGAGATGAGTAAATGCAGTTGAGATTAGTATCTCTTTTTGCTCAAGTATTAAGTATCAGTTTGCCTCTTGTTTCAACAGTAATACCTTTTTATATCTCACATTATGCGGAGTAATGTCTCTTATGAACACGCCAATTGTATATCCGCTTAATGTTATTTTAAACATATCTCCTCGAAAACATTTGCCTCCTTTTTTGCATCGGCAATCAGTTCTATGGAGTTTGCCGTTTTCGTGGATTCAGCAAAGTGGTTCGTCACCAAGTGCAGGTATGAATCAGCACCTTTCCTTTGCCAAGGAACGGTGATGATGTCATGCCGATGAGACGAAAGCAAGCTTGGCAGGGAAACACGCAACAGGGTGAAGGTGCCTGTCTGAAGCATGCACGCCTCACGTGTTGCTGACAGCTCGGCTAGACAGTAGAATTAATGGCGTATCAATATCAAATCCCCTTCCGTATCGTTGTATTTAGGTCACACGAATAACTGAATGCGCCTATGTACAAAGTGGCATATACTGTGTGAAAAGGAGACAGGTTATTTACTATTCATTGTTCAGTTGGTGTACTTCCTTACGTGTCCTCTTTGTTTAAAAAAAAAATGTCGGTTGCGTACGAATTGCATAATCATAACGATTGTAAATAAATGTTTATAAACTTTATTATGATGACTATTATTACCTCTGCATGTAACAAGTCATAATACTGTTACATAGCTAAATAAGACTTTCAATCTGTCGACAATTAAAGGGAGACAGTCTGTTCCTCTACCTGAATTAGCCAGCGTAGTAATTTGCAACAGGAAGTCTGCCGTGTTGAAGGTGGGAAAATGGGAAATTGTTGAACATCAAAGGGTATTGCAATTAACTCAGCCTCCCTCGGCATTATTCCCAATACAACTTGTTTTGAAACTTGATTTTTTGTTTACCTTTTGAACATACGTTATTACAACCTTAATACCACTACATTAACTAATTAATGAAAAACTAGGAACAGATGGCCTCTTTTTAAGAAAGACCCGTTAATAACATCCACCATTGTTTACGATTTCTGGCTGGATTATCTGCATTCCTTCAAAAAATCTTCCCGGTTGGTTCCGCTCAACTTCAAAGTCTTTCTACGTGTTGACGTTAGCCTTCTTTTTTCCATTTCCCCGTCGGCGGTACTGTCAGCCCTTGATACTGTTGTTCCCAAATTTATAAGTTGAACCATCTGAAAATCAACTACTTTCATATTTATTCTTTCATCAGGCTGCTGGCGAACCGTCGTCAAATTATATGTAATTGCTCGCTTCAGATAATCAATATACAAAAAGTTCCATATCAATCGGAGTACATCAAGTCTTCGCGCGCAAGGGATCATATAGCCATTAACGCGTGTATACTGTGCCAGGCAGCCACTAGAAATTTTAATTTTGGCACAATAAAGTGTCGTATTCCTGAAATATGGCCGCTTTGTTATTCAAGAATAATTTTCCTGGAAGCAATACATTATCAAACAGGGGTACCGTCTCAAAATTACGGCACTTCATCCGTGTGTCGTAAAAGCGAAATTGTGATCCATCACCACGTCTTGTGGTTATGATAATACATACATAACCTAAACCTGGAGGCAAGACTTTAAGAGGAGATGAAATGGAAGTTTTTATGATAGCGACTGGGTATGAATTTCAATTAAGGAAGACATAAGGACTGGATGAAAGAAAGGAACATTCGTGAAGGAACTGCATAGATTCGATATAAGAAAGTAATGTTTTTCACCGGATTACACATGAAGTGAACAATGATCTACTGATTGTGTGCTAGCAACGTGAATACATTTAAAAACTAAATTTACAATTATCTCAAAAGGACGGGTTATACATACAGTAACACTTATATTGGACTCTCGATAAGCTAGGGGCTTCCTTGTCCAGTTGCCCTCTGTGGTTTGTGTTCTGGATGGCAATCTTGTAAAAATATATTGTTAAATGTCAAAGGTACAATGTCCTCATGTGTCACATTTATCCATAGATTGTTCTTAATACTACAACAGATATGTTGTAGCGATATTGCTCGCTAACTTGCTTTCGGTAAATCAGAAATAAAGTTCGCAATTGTGAACGTAGCGCCGGCGAAATGTTCAAAATGTAAACAAGACAGTCCGTTTATAAACAGCAGCTGTTGACCCTTACTGCTTTAACGTTGGCTCGTTCCCACCCTCCTGGTCAAATTGGGAGTATTATACCTGATTCAGCGAATTCCTGTGAATAATTACCTATAGCAAAACAGGCAACCTCCTTTTAAGGTACAAAATAAATGTCTCCCATTAATAACAACATGTTGCCTCGACACTGTATTAGCCACATGTGTGTGGCTCGAATTAAAGTAAAGTAAAGTAAAGTAAAGGTAAGTTCTTTTATAGCGCAGTATCCATTTCTTTGGACTGCTCAAAGCTCTTTACACTTCACTCCCTGGCAGACCTGTTTAATCCAACACTATCTCGATTTTTCCGAGAAGCATTAAGCCAGACTGCAATTAAAGCGCGAAGACTATTCACAAAGAATGGCGTATTGTCGAGTTTCTTCGTTTTACGATTACCTCCAAAAAGCCGCCGGATGACATCACCATCGTATCGTTTTTTGTAGCAAGGGCTGAACACATTATTAGGGTCAGTTTTCAGCATATGATATACACAAGTATGGCACAATGGAACAAGCTGTGTTCATTAATGCGCTGGATTCCGTCTCGACTTAATATGTAATATTCTCCTCCATAAACCACGGCGCAGCCTTCTCGTTGACAAGTTTATTGGACATGTTTGCTAGACGCAATTCTTTGTGAAGATACGCAGACAAAATGCCGCCTTTGCATAATCCGCCAACAACGAATGCGTGTTATCTTTGATGGTGGAATCGCTGATGGGATGTGCGTGTTGTCATGACGGATTGGTTTAACGAATGCGTCGTTAACTTGTGATTCCCAATCGTTTGTTCCGCGCCCATTTTTGATTGAATATTTCCGCCTGCGTTAACCAGCTCTGTTATCACGTATTGCGTGGACAGACGACGGATCTGTCACGAAGGAAATCCCTGATAACAATAGATAGTTGGATACAGCGTCTGTCGTCAGCATCCCTGTATGGCGCAGAGAGGCTTGCGTGTTTCTGTCGCATTATCTACCTTCATCACTGAAACACCTCCATTTTGTCTGCAATAAGGTGCGATCTGTCTACAGGGTGTGCCTGGAGAAAGTGTCTGCACAAACAACAAAACAACTTGCCACACACGTTTTGCATTTCAAACAGGAATAAAATATCCATCAACATTTGGGGTAAAATCTACTTTTAATAATCAAATAGAAAGACGGGTGTATTACATTGTACACATTCAAATGCATATAAAGCTAATAATATGTCCAAAACTATTATTAATAATAATAATACTAAGAAAACTTCTATTGCGCCTAAATTCTCGGAATTGGAAATCAAGCTCAGAGGCGCATCAACACAAAAGGATTGGTCAATCTCAAAATCCATAAGCAGAATTCCAGTTGTCAACAGATGGATCAAGGTGTTAAAGAGCTATGGTGGATAAGCAAGGTTGTAAAGACGACGGAATTTTGTAATATTTTCAACTGATCTAACACTAAGAGGGAGCATATTCCAAAGAGTTGGTGCAGCAACAGAAAAAGCCCTAGTTCCAATGTTAGTGTTGACTCTAGGAACAAACAGTAGGTCAGAACTAGATGATCGAAGCTGGATAGGTTTTCTTACAGGAGTAAGCAATGAATGCAAATAAGGTGGTTGCTTACTGGACAGTGCCTGGTATGTAATGGTACAGATCTTAAATATTATACGATATCGTACAGGAAGCCAATGCACCGACTTCAAAAGTGGCACAGAGCGAGAAAAACGAGGAGATTTTGCAACTACTCTTGCTAGAAAATTTTGGACACGCTTAAGTTTTGTGATATCCTTGCTAGCGATATTATAAAGGAGGGAATTGCAATAGTCAAGTCTGCTGCTAACAAGCGCTGTTGCAATAGTTTTAGCAACAGAAAATGACATATACCGGCGAATACGACGAAGATCACGAATATGATAAAAACAGCAGTGACATGTTTGAGATGTGTTGTCGGAAATTGAAGTTACTATCAAAGATCACTCCTAGATTCCGCACCGAGGTTGCTGGCGTGATGTACTGATTAAAAAGGGAAAAAACATCCAGTTTACTGCACTGCAATTTAGTTTTATTTGCATTTAATTTCAACTTGCTGTCAGTCATCCAGTGGAAGATATCTTGAAGGCAATCACTAAGTTGGTTAAGGGAGCGATTTGTATCCGGGGTAACCAACGAAATGTAGATCTGAGTATTATCAGCATAAAGATGGTGATCCGAGTTATGTCTTTGTATAACAGAGCTTAGTGGCGTCGTGTAAAGAGTAAAAAGCAAAGGCCCAAGAACAGAACCCTGGGGAACACCAAATAAAGCCGGCAGTGCAGCTGAAAAGCAGTTCCCAATATTTATAGTTTGATATATATCAGTTAGATATGAAGAAAACCAGCTTAGAGTTGTGCCAGATATGCCGTACCACTTTAATAGGCGTTCAATGAGAATGCTGTGATCAATCGTGTCAAACGCGGCAGAGAGATCTAGTAAGGTAAGTGCAGTCACTTTACCATTATTAATGTTCAAATTAATGTCATTATGAACCTTTAAGAGGGCAGTTTATGTTGAATGAAACTGTCTATATGCTGATTGTGACACATTAGTTGAGACAATGTGACACCTTATACGACTTGCTCCAACTTTTTTAGTATTTTGGAAATAAAGCTGTTTAGGTCTTGTTTAGGCAGAAATGACTTCTTAAGAAGTGGTGTGACATGGGCGTATTTGAAATCATCAGGAAAACAGCCAGAACAAAGTGATGCATTTATAATAGTTGTTATAGGTCCAATTAGTATATCGAGACATGCTTTTAGCGGTATTGTTGGAAATGGATCAAGTGTACAATATTTATTTGGGGAGGACATAATTATTTTCCTAACTTCATCAACTGTTGTAGGTTCATTAAATAAAAAGCTCATTAAAGCTGTAATGTCAATTCTGTGAATGGCTCTGTTAGACACATTGTATTTCTACTCTAATGGGGTTATAGAAACATTAACAATAGCAATGACAGTATGGTGGTCTGATAATCAATCTGAAACAGTAGGTGCTTTAATAGTATTACAAGTTGAACGGGTTATCAAGAGGTCAAGCCAATGGCCATGTATATGTGTCGAAAAAGTAACATGTTTCAAATCAACGGATGCCAGAATATCATCAAACGTAGTTGTAGTTGAAGAAGGTGTATCAAAATGTAGATTAAAATCACCAAGAATGTAAAATTCTGAATGAATAATTGCCAGAATTTTCAACATATCCTGAAAGTCTTCAAAGAAATTTGCCGGTTGTCCTGGAGGGCGATAGATACACACAAAGTATGCGGAGAAAGAAGAATCTGAAATTTCAAAAACTTCCAACTATCTATTGTTATCAAACTTTGAACTGCCGTGATATTAGAAAGCCAACACCACCTCCACGGCAGACTAAATGTGGTCGATGGTGAAAGGTGTAACCAGAAGGGGAAACGTCAGCAATGCATGCAGGTGTATCATGGGGTCTGAGCTAGATCTCAGTTACAGCAAGAATATTTATTTTCTTTGAAATGAATAAATCACAAAGTGAGGCTGTCTTATCTCGTACAGATCGAACGTTTGTAGTGGCCAACCGAATGTTTCGTCTTACAGAGACTAACATCTTCTGCTAGTAATACAAATTATTGCTAATTTCAATTTTGGCGTAGAACGGAGGATTGGCAGTAACTTTCTATTATAACAAACATGAAGCAGGGTATGCAAAATTGAAAGAGAATGATGTATTCTAGTGTGATTAGGAAAAAGCACATTAAAACGATTATACGTCAATGGTTTGCATAAAACAAAATATATATCCCTTACAGCAACAGAGCAAGACAAGCAGAAAACACCCAATAAGAATAATGGTGACATAATTATGTTGGACTATTAGCATATTCAGTAGAAATTAATAGAGCAAAACCATATAATTGTATATCATATATATAATAAATAGTAAAGAATGTTAAGCCCAGAGCTATGGCTAAGGCGTAAGTCAAAAACTAAATTATATTTACAAGATCAGTAGTCTCAGTTTTAACAATAAAGCCTACTTTATTTAATTAGAAAATGTTGAACCGGGGCCAACTCCGGTAACTAAATTGAGACTTACAGGCCTATTAAGGGAGGGAGAACTATTTATATTTATTAAAATTCACTCAGCCGTAGCCTTAGCTAGGCAGATACTGACTGCAGTGTCAATCACTCAATGGCAATGCGTTATAGTTCACAACTCAACTGCACAATGATTCCGTATTGAATAACATTTTACTGTAATAATATAAAATGCCAGTAATAATATAAAAAGTAAATAGAAAAAACTCCACAGGCAGCATATTGTGTAAACTTAATCACTTAACAGTTTAATAGTTACAATAAATACAAATCCACTTAATCAAATAAAAATACGTTGAATGCATATATCAAAGATATATTTATTAAATAAAGCATTATATGTATTTTTTTTAGAATGTATATACATTATAATATTTAGTGATGACGAAATAGATTAGGCTTGGTAGATATGACATGTGATAGATTTTATATTATTAATTTTTAAGATCCTAAACCGTTCACGCATTAGGAGGTCGAGTTTACTTACACCAAGTACAACTTTCTGACAAATAACTGTTGTGAAATTATCTCATAGATAGTTCATTCCACGTTTTTTGTACACCGGGTACGTGTTTTCATATTGTTCTGCGTCCTACTTAGAACTGTCCCGTGAAGAGGCGTCGCGTCGCCGACGTGATGACGTCTGGGACAACTGTTATGCAAGAATCCAATCGTATTACGTAGATTTGATTGTCTAATGACGTCATCGCGTGACCTTGGCGACCGCCGGCTGTGTAAACAGGACTCACCTTGTACCTACGGAAACGTCGAATTATTTTCCCGGTTCCTTCAACAAAGAACGCAAAGCTCTACAGTATTACCATTTTATAATACCAACAATACACTATTTCACCAGGATGTAAACAAACAGGTAAGTGTATTTATAAAACAGTGGGTTTGCAATTTACAAAGACGACGAAGTAGTTAAGTTTGGTGCATGCGAACTGCAACAATCTTCCCACGGAGGAGGTGCAGGCCCCTAAATTGGAGTCGTTCAGGCACTCTCCTCGCGGTCCTCCCCGTCACAGAGTGCACAATGTACAAAACCTAACAATTTATTTACATTTAATTTGTTTTAATGTTTCCAATATTGTATAGTTATCCTTTTATGTTTTTTTTGCGCTGCGCTGCGCCTACGTTATAACACATTATACATAACATTTTATCGGGAAGAAGAAGAATATATCTTGGTTTACAAAAAAATGTATTGCACGCAACAGTAATCGTTTGCTTAATGCATATTCAGAAAAAAATTAAATAAATGTGCTGAACAGGGCTATACATACAAACTGAAACACTTTATTCTAAATCATTGCGTTTTATCAGTATGATATTAATTTGTCCATAAAATTATTTCTTTATGTTTATCATAACGCAGGTTTAAGTTCTACTATATAGTTGTATTAATTAATAATACCATATTTAAAACTATGGGATGCCACTTAATAAACACAACGATTCATGTTTGTGCACAAACCAAATACGTACTAGGAATATTAATGTGTTTGAACAAACTACGGAAGTATACTGATACAATACCTCACAAAATTGCAAAACAGCTACTCATTACAGGAGAACAAAAAACACATGTTTGGGTCTAAGCGTCAACAAGTATTAATAAAACTAGCCATTGTCAACTACAATTAAGAATACAATGCCAATAGTTTACTGGAATAACCTTGTCGAAGACACAGTTTACGATGTAGATAATCGCTGAATTTGCTTTGTGATTGTAACTTGTAAAGACGTTACGTCTATATGGGGCATGGTATGGCATTATAATAGTTGTTCGCGCATATAGAAGTGCAACTTAGCTTTTGAATCGAAGGGGATATGAGAATACCAATAAATAGTCCGGCCTATTCGTATACCTGTCAAGCAAATCCGTGAACTTGGTGCGTCATAATCAACGTCACAGCCCGTCTTCGGATGTTATCATTTCAGCGGAGACAGCGGGGAGAAGCTGGATAAGATAAATTGAGAGGAGCGGCGCCGCGTAAAAATAACATTTCTCAACAACACTGTCCCCCGTGTTTGTTCGGTTTGTCATGAGTTCACAGCCGAGACAGTTAAATATAGAGGGAATGGAGACGGTTGGTGGAAACAGCAGTGCAAAGTGAGGGGGGAATAGTAAAGAAAACATAAATCGACCAGTATCGAAGACAGCCTCACCTTGGACATACAACGAAACAAGAAGAAAACATAAGAAATCGTGGACAAAAATGACGGTACCCCTGCCGCCTACAACAAATGCTTCCTTCACGTGAATCAATAAGCCATGCCATCAAATCAGGCTCCGCGCACAGTGACTAATGACATACATAGGCTAACAATTGACACAATGACACACAGGAAGCAAGAATGACACGCTCGGCTGCAATTTTGCACCGGCGCACTTGGTTCGGTTCGGTGTAATATAATATTAATGAATAATCCTATTCATGCGGGGTTCAGCGTACTGGGACAGTATAGTGATTGTGAATGCCAGTAGTGACAATAGGCACCTTTCGAAATTGCGCGGTAATACATACAGATACAGATAGCTATACGTGTCCGTATGCGTAACAGCACCGGCACTATCCGTAACCGCACACGGTCGAAAGGTGTCAAATATCGTGAAGTAACCAACTCGACAAATGTTGTCAACAAGTATGTCAATACATGTTATTTAACTGTCGATGGTCCAATGGCGGCCATGTCTACCATCCATATTGTCTTAGGAGAATCTTTTTAGATTCTGTTAAACGGTGTTACTTAAATTTACCGTCTCAAACCGGGGTTAACCTTTCAAATGCGTCGCTTATTGGTGTGATCAAAAGAGATATGAAAATCTTTAGCATCGACCCTGTTCATGGCCAAACAGTTGCCGAAAACATCTACTTGGTGAGCGGTCTTACCGGGGGTTCTGCTGTCGATACGGAACCCTATCAGGCAAACTAGCCGATAAAAGCATACGATACATCATTGTGGCAATCCACTGACTTGCTGCAGCTAGGACACGCATTGTACCACGAGACGGAAGCCAGCCCCTATACTTTCACCAGGCATCTTTAGAACACAACACGCCTATGAATGAATATATAAGTTCAACGATATTCGATCAAAGTCGCACTTACGTGGAATCGCATAATTCACATTGTATCAGCGCTGGCAGCATTATGTACTTTGGGATTTTTGCATTATCCGACAATCGATCGGAGGTTGCATTGACAAAGGCAGAAAGCATTTTCGATAAACAAATCGTTAGTTTTCTCTTGCAGCCTGCGTGTTGTGTATTAATGTCATAAGCGTTTCATACAGCTTGCTGTTAAAAACGTTGTGCTTAAACCGCGTGAGAGACGCAGAATCACATTTATGAGTTTTATCTTTAGAGTATTTGCATTGTCCTAACCGATCGGCGATTTTTTTAGTTAAACCTCGCTGTTGTAGAGTAGCAAGTGCGTATCAAGGCAGCAGTAACGATGTTCGTGTCATCAGGAAAATCACTTTTTCAAAGGATTGCTTCGACGAGGGACCATTAATGCACACGACAACACCGCATTGAAACCTTCGTGTGGGAGATTATGATTCCGTATCGTTGCACATCAAAAGGACATTTACAAAATACGACAGGAAACTTCAAAATGGCCGTTTTGTTGAACCTTCCATTAGTCCTGGAAACATGGTTATGTGTGTATTTTGCATGATTGTGTTCCTTCCGCCTTTACAACTGTACATGCAGTTTACTTTACGTCATGCTATAACTACAATAATTAACAAGCGGAACATAATATATTGAGATAGATATTGTTATGTAATTTGTGATGTAAATTTACTATAACTTTATTTGTAAAGGTGGATGTCGGTATGTAATTTGTAGCAGAAAGTTATTGAAACTTTATTTGATTATCTACCCAGGTTGCTTATTTGCTGACATGGATGTTGAAATGTAATTTGTAGTAATAATTGCTATAACTATATTTCATTATCTACCCAAGTTGCCTAATTGTTGACATGCAATTTTATAGTACAACTTTATTATAACTTTACCTAACTAGGTTGTTTACTAAGTAAAGTTCTCAATTAACAGTTTTAATTGCAATGAAACTCGGGAGATTACCTGGAAATCCCACGAGACTTATAGCGAAAATCGCCGAGAGTACACACCTGTCATCGAGTGCATTGCTACGGCGGTACACAACAGTAATCAATAAAACATATTAGTAAATATCTGATAGAATTAAAGAGTAATCAATACAATATACAGTGTATTGATACAGGTCGGACAGAACTACGGAGTGTATATTAACATAGATCGGCTAGAATTATGGCTTGCAGAGACCGGAAGACGGTTAGGAATTACAAGAATGGTTGAGAATGCAAGTGACCCAGGGTTGAGAATGTATGGACGCGCCATCTGGAGGGGAGACGAGGATGCTGAACATGCGAACACGTGCAGATGTGAGAAATTCTCAAACATTCAGACACGCGCATGTACGCATACGCAGACACAATTATTCCCACGTCTATGTACCATTGTGCGCAAGTTACCGATGTATTTTTAATGAACTACGCTAAGAATATCAACTACAAATTGTCTGTATGCTGACATACTTCGATGACGTACTGTTGTTAAATGTCGGTATAAGCAGGGCAATACGGAATAGTTGTAGCTTGACTAGCATAAATCTGGTTTGTTACTATAACGATTGCGCAACTAAACGGCAACATTGTTACCTGCTTTATGTGTAACGTTAGCACAACTAATAAATGTTACAGTGTCTACAAGTGACTGTGGAATCGAGGAAAATATTAATATGGCACAAATAACAGGTTGAGTGACATCTCGATAAGTTGACGGTTGTTGGCAGACGATCATCATTTCTTGGTCTAAAGTTCAGAAATGCCTCGATGCACTGGCAAGGCCATCTGTGACAACTCATCGATTCAACTATAAAACGAAGTGTATAATCCACCGTTGACTTACAATTTCACCGTGCAGATTCAGCAACTCTTCCTCCTAGTTCCTTTGTATAAGGGTGATGTTTAGACCACGTTCTGCTGCGCTGCTCTTGCTGTTTTTGCCATCCATTGATATCTGTTATCAACCCCCCCCCCCCCCCCCCTCTGTCAGCTTCCTCTGTCTTTCTGTTATCCGTCTTTACGCAGTTCCCCCATTTCACCTGTAATCTGTTCCTATTTTTACGGCCACGACAGGCTCCTCCTCTGTCTTCTGCGACATTCTCTATGTAAATTTCGAAGGAAAAAGTTTCAAATGGAATGTGTTTCACCCCACGAACTATACCTATTCTATTCCGATACGGCATCGTCTCCCGGTTCTCCGCTGGTGGTAGTTAGTTAGCCGGCCGCACGGGACAAGGCAATATTAGCAGACTGAAGAATCGGCTCGCGGCAACAGTAGCAATCCATTACGCGGCCGAATAACACACTGGCCAAAGCGTTGTCTTGCATGTTTAATGCGGTGTTCGCCGGCCGGCCGGCTCGCACGCATACGCATACGCATACGCACACGCACCCACGAACCCGTTCATCGGTCGTCACGTTGTTGCCGGCGACGTTCGTAACTCACCGCGTTTATTCGCGGGACGCATACGTCTCTTCCTGACGGCGACCGAAGCTTCGCAGACGCTCCACCAACCCGCGCGGACAACCCGTGCCTTCTCTGCGGCGCCGAAGGAAAATCGTTAGCGGGACGCGAAACGTTTCGTTAGTCTAACGACGAGATTGCGTGGCCAGCGAAGCGCGCGACGCAGGACCGACCGCGCGGCGCATGCTCTGGCCTATCGCAGCCACCCCGGCGTTTGTCGCTGTCTTCAAGCAGATTTGTCAGACGTCTTGCGTTGGTTGCCGTCAGACATGGCGAATGACGAGCAAGTGACGACCGATTCGTATTTGAATACGACCGATAGATCGGTAGGAATGTCTGATCGGCGAACGACAGACGCGACGGACTAGCAGTAATTGGTTCCACTTAGTCCCAAAGCACAGCAAGACGAAATGGTCGCCAGCTCCGATGTGTGGTCCGGCGGCTGAGCGCGCACGGAGATGGCAGCGCCTTGTGCAGGAGACAACGGATATGTTCTCCGTGGCACACGCGGTCTACGGAAGCCGCGCGGAGGTTCCGTGAAAACCTAACAGCGGCGAATGTTTCAACGGAATAAAGACGAGACAAGTTGTGTCATGCGTACTAATCATGTGATTATGCAGTAAGTTAAATGGTAGAAACACCACGACGTACCCATCTCGATTTGCAGTGCGCGCGTTACATAAACACGGTGTTTTTACTAGATCGCAACCCAACTAAACGTTATCGAACCAGCGCCTGCTTCGATGCGCCTTCACGGGCGGATTGAGGACGAGGCGGGGGCGATATATCGTCGAATCGGATACACTCGCGTCATACACGCCCCATCATGCAATCTATTGTTCGGTCGAGCGCCATGCATTTTCTGTGTTTCGCAAAATGTGCGCGCCACACCGAGAAACCAACCGTCACTATACCGGTAAGTAAACTTCGCCCCTATAATATTCTACATGATCGAAATGCGTACTGATTGTGATGCGACCTTTTTTCGGTTTTTACTACCTCAAGTCGAAGTATTAGTTGTAGAACATTGGCTCCCTGCGGAGAATAGAAAACGTGCTTGTTTAGACACCGCTGCAGTTATCAGGTTCATAACCCCTAACAAATGTTGACGTTTGTTTAGATTGATTCGTTGGTATGAGGGTGAAGTAATGACGTGCAGGGTTGCAAAGAGTGCGCATGTTATAATATCAATATGTGTTGTTAATGGTTAGTAATCATTATAACCAAACCAGGCCAGTAGTTCTATGTAGGTTTATAAAACCATATATGTGTTATAATAGCATCAACTGTGTTTTGTTCCTACTTATAAAACCATATGTGTGTTATAATAGCATCAACTGTGTTTTGAGAACAACAGTCGTGTCGTCTGATCAATTGTCCGTGTACCCAATTAGTGTCACATAAAGTCAGGTCGGCCATTGACGAGTCTTTGCTCGTACTATTTCCAATGAGTCACATTTGGCATTCCCGTGTTCATCTCCTTTGCTTGCATATCCAATCATAAGGATATGACCTCATCGTATCCATCTGAGTCATATTAGGCCTAAGCAGAATTAGCCATATGAAACAAAGGGGTTTCTGGCAACAATTAAACTGACAACTGTTGGACTGACAGCAGCAAGACTGACAACAATTATACTGACAACAGTCAGATTGACAACAACTAGACTGGCAGCAGCTAGACTGACATCAGTTAGACTGACAACCGTTAGATTGACAACATTTATACTAATAATAGCTTGATTGATAACATCAATAAAAAGACCAGCAACAGCTAGACTGAGAACAACTAGACCACAACAGCTAGATTGACAACAACAGGACTGACAACGCCAAAACTGACAGAATGTAGACTGACAACAGCCAGAGTAAAAACAGTTAGATTGACAAGATCTATAAACTGACAACAGCTACGCTGACAACAGCTGTGAAGCCGCGTTGATAGTGAATCGCCAAGTGCAACGGTATCTGATAGCGAATGCTCGGACATGCGTTCACGTTGATGAGGTTTTATTTGTGCCAGTGCGTAAACGGAAACTGCCTCGTCTGAGACCTGCGTCTGAGCTCATTTCGCAGCATATCATCTGCGCTCAACTAGCGACCTGCAAAAATAGATTGCAGTATCACTTTCCGACGTCGCATGATTCGACCTTAATCGCAATGTCTTGCCGTTGCAATAGGCCGTAATCAGTTACGGGTAACTCGCTAATAATGTGGTCAGGAGCTTGAAGAGCGTGTGCAGAGTTGAACGATTTTCGACAATGAAGTTGCGATATATCAGAATGCTCAATCCGTTATAACTGCAGGAGTGCCGTTATGATGATGAAATAGCGCGAGCGCGATTATGGCGGCACTGCAGTTACGTCACGAGGTTATCGAGTACAACATGACGCAAGTGATGAATACGGAACTGTGGCACATGTAATCGCGTACACATGCAATGACAGATGATCATTTTGAATTTTTTTTTAACGAATAGCACCCAATTCCGACGATGGGAATCATAAGTCACAAGTTTAAATTTGTTGAGTCCATTTGGCGTGTAAATTACATATAAAGTGGCACCTTTGCGATCTGCTTTCCGTTGTAATCGGAATGGACGGCTGGCGGAGTAGTACCCATAACCGCACGTAGTCAGCGGCCTTGTCAGATACACTTTGCCCACGTCGTGTAGATACCAGTAGGATGAGCGGGTACAATTGATTGTATAAGGGAGGGTTTATTACTTTATTACACTATAACCACAGGGCTTTCCAGTGCCATTAATATATCGGACAAAGTAGACCGATTTTAAAATAAAAATCGGCACATGACAAAAACACCACAGTGGACTCTTTAGGATAGGTATTTCATTACCACGACGGGGTGTAAACCTAAGGATGTTGGCCTCAACTCCGACAGTGTATTTGGCCGGCCAATAAAAAGCAAGACCAACATTTAATAGGCAATTGTAGTAGGGTTGATTAGCCACAACCCGGCCGATTTGCGGCACGCGGTCACCGTTGAACATCAATATCTCGTTCCAACGACGCCACGCAATTGCCGATATTCCGATATCAAGTGACAGCATCGGTGAGGTTATTTCGTCCGCACTTTTCACATCGCAAGAAAATACGCCTCTAAGTGCAGTGTTTATGAGTAATCTGACTGACTATGGTCTGTTGAGACAAATGTAGCTATGTAGGGCATTGGCCAATACCCAAAAATTCACATGCCGGTTCCATTTTGAGAGACAAAGGCTCACTATATTTCTTTGAAAGAACATCACCTTGGGCACATTTTTTAGTATGATGGACATTCCCAAGTGGTAGCTTAACATTTTTTTGTGGAAAAATATGCTTTTTGGGGGTAAAATAACGTTTTTTGAAATTGTCCTTTTAAAAAGGGAATATACAGCTAGAAAGAAAATCCCCAAGTGGAAATGATACCAGTATAAGTGTTGATTTTTTGGTACCATTTATTAAAAAAAATTCTCAACGGTTGCCATGGAAACGGCCAATTTGAGGCAAAAAATACGTGTTTTGGTGACAAAACTTTAAAAATTCATATCTCAGGATTCACCGAATAAAATATTTGGGTGCTTTCAATGGCAAATCCATTCTGTAGTGACAACAGGTAAGTTGCAGCAGAATAGCGTTCGATTTGTAATAATTAGACACTATCACCGAACGTGCTATAGGGATTACACCAGACCCACCAACAAGTCAAAATACATTGAAGACTCAAACGACCTTGGCGTGAACTATAAGTCTGGTTCTGGTCTTTTATTCCACCAAAGTGATCCACATGTTTATATTTTCAGTCATATCGTGATATACAAATCAGGAGGACTTTCAAATGGAGGTTTGACTTCAAAGGAAATAAATAGCGATGTACCAGACTATTGTTTAAATGATATTTTACATAAAGATCACCTTACTCGTTATCCTCAAGGGATCCTGGATAATGATGACATTCCTATTTGTTATGTTGAAAAGTTTGTAACTGAGGCATGAATTGAATATTTCACTGTAAAAGACTACACGCTGTGCCCAAAAATGTATGTAATCTCGGCAGCCATTATACAAATCAACTATGATAACAAGTGAAAAAAACAGAAATGTACGTGTTACCATGGTAACCACTCATCAGTGGGACCTTAGGAATATCAATGAATGAAAATCACTTTGCAATGGTTTTTTTACCGATATACTCAACTTTGACAGCAATGGGCATAGCTAGGTGTCTTATAACAAGGGAATATCAAAATCACTCTATTCTGCCATTTTCCTAAAAACGGCGTTTCGAAACTGATGTTTTTACCCCAAAACTGACCATTCTGCCCAAATATATTGTACACAACGGTCATTAAAAAACTGCTTGGGTTTCTCAGAATGGGGTTGCCATTGAAAGCACCCAAATATTTCATATGAATCCTGAGATATGAATTTTTAAAGTTTT
>OZ023213.1:27940998-27950998 GCA_963995525.1 Escarpia spicata
ACGTGGAAGTATTATTTCGACTTATTTCAGGTGTGTTCTTATGTTTTATACATATTTTGCCTGTTAGCGTTACATTTGGGGTTGCGGTAGCACAATCGGTAGAATATCGAACTATCAATCGAAAAAACCGTTTACTCGTGTTGGTGACCGTTCTTGCCGTTCTTGCCGTTCTTGGCGCAGCGATTTTGGCGCCGCAGTCATTACAGTTATCCGGCAGCATTGAGACATTGGTTTTGTAGTTGTATCAGTGTCCCAAGCTGGCCAGTGATTGTATTATTTCGAGTCATTTCATCTGTGTTCTTTAGTAGTAAATATACTTAGACATACTTCGTTTGTTGGCGGTTGTAGTTGAGGATCCCGGTACCAAAGTAGTCAGAACATCAAACTCTCAGTCGAGAAAACCGTACTCGTGTCTGCGACCGATCTGACAGTTATTGGCAGCGGTTCTGCCGTCGCTGTCTTTACGACTGCCTGCAGATTTGATACATTGATTATGTATTTGTGTCAACGTCCCAAGACTGCAAGTAAAATTATTATTGCGAGTTATTTAAGTTATTTCTGCAGACTTCGTTTGTTGGCGGCGTTGCAGTTGGGGATTGCGGTAGCAGAATTAGTAGCACGTCGAACTTTCAATCGAGAAAACAAACTGTATACTCATGTGTGTGTGACCGTTCTGGCTGCCTTTGCGGTTATGCTGCGACATTGATACATTTTGTAGTTGTGTCATCGCCGCAAGACTGTGTGTGAAAGTATCATTTCTGGCTATTGCAGGTGTGTTCTATTGCATTCTAGATGCAGCTTTTCTGTTTGTTAAACTTACGATTGTGGAGCGCCGTTAGAACTAAGGGTTCTTAGTCGAGAGAATCGCAGTCTCAATCCTATGCTGATGTTTCCAAGCTTAGACAGTTTCGTTCAATCCATGTCGCTTCAGCTCCATCTGCTATGGAAACGTGTACCTAGTTATCGCGTAGCTGGGCATACATGAACGAATAGTGATCGTACAGTATTGACTGCGTGGTTGGCGTTGAATTGATGTTCGACTGAACAGGTCTGCCAGGGGGTGAATTGTCAGTTGCTTTGAGCGGAACTAGGGATTTGATACCACGCTTATAACAACTTACCTGTTACCTTTTAACGGTTATAACGCGTTTGAAATACTATCAGTAGTAGTTCTCATTTACACTGTCGCCAATATAAACACACTCGATATTATAATTACATCAAGATCACACACTATTTCCACACACAATATCACCCTTATTCGCACATGTTTGTATTACCATATACCTGAAATATTTATCATGTCCCGCAGCTAAATTCGATATAATGTTTCCGATACATCACTAATGAAGCTGACACGAACATGCCCGACAGAAGGGAGCCATGCCAGGCGGCATGCAGAGATGTACGTGTCGTAATAGTATTGTGATTAACCCACTAGACCACGGAGCCATGTATTAGTGCCTAGTTCTACGACACTTTGGTCGCTGTCAACTGTGCGCACTGAAGCGTGAAGTCGGGATCAAGGGCTTGTGTGCATTCGATATGTATAACCCTAGGCATCATTGGTATGCCATGTGGCAGTTATTAACGTCACATGTACTACGGTATGTCGATAGTATGCTTATAAAATAGGGCGTTGGTAAAGAGCCTCTCCGGAAAGGTTATTAGCCTGGGGACGTTGATACGTTAGGCATTGGTATGTTATAAACGTCGACATTATTCCTATAATCCAGTAGAAATTGACGATGACCCGGACATTTTGGTTAAAAAGCCAGTTTTTGTTTTAAGGTGACCAGTAGGGCTTCCTGAACTTCAAAAAGCGTTTGTTAATCATATGTTTAACTGTTTCATTTATTGGTTAATACGTTTGTAACGATATGTATACTGGTCTATTAAGCCACACATTAATGATGGAGTTTAATTAATCAAGTAAATAATTAACCAATTAATTAATTAATTAGTAATATATTTCTTATATAGCACTCCGTCCCAACGTTGTTCTGGGATTTAATTAACATCTTAACTAAGATCACATGAATGTCACTTATACCCCAAACAGTGAATGGTATAGTATTCAAACTTGAATATAACTAGGAGAGATCATAAATGTTCTACCTGTAATCTTCTAATATAGTATTTGTTAAACATCACTATCAGCATTGTCATCATCGTCACTGTCGGGTAACTCTACAAGAGTTGGACCGTTTGCGCACTGTCCTTGACATTTGCAGTGGACGCTACAGGCAAGACGCTTCTTTGAGCAGTTGCAAGACACACACAGTTTATTTTGGTGCTTGCAAGAGCAACGGATCTCTTGTAGAAGATGTTCGGATGCTGTTTTTTTGTCTGTGCTGACGGGCATTACTGAGTGTGCGTCATAGGGGAAGCCACAGTGTTTCTTTCTGTCCAATACCGTCTTCAGATTAACCCAAGTAGAAACCTGTAGGTGCACTCTGAGTGAATGGAAGTAGCATGCTCGACTTGTCGGCGGCATTCTTTCAATGGCGACATACTTTGATGAAATTATGTGCATGTATCGTAGGTCGTCGAGACTTACATTTCAGTTGCTTTTGGTGTAAAATGAAACCATATACCGCTCCCCAGCTGTTGCAATGTCGGCGCTCGATGCAGTGTTACTGCCAAATATGGCAACGGATGTTCTCAACTCTGTAGAAGATCCTAGAACTTTCATGTGTTTGACTTTGCCAAAGCCATAGATAGCTGACGTTGTGTCACAGCCAGACATAACGTGTGCAAATGGCAAGCACTTACACATCTCCTTTCCGAGAGCATGTTGACCAGTGCGGATACTGAGTAGTCTTTGTTTGGTTTACATGTAAATAATGGACTTCTCATGCGAGTGGTAAAGCAGGATTACAAGCAGATCTGTATCATCACAACGGATACATACGTTCGCGTGGGATTCTGCAACTTCTAGGGTACACTTCGCAATTGTGGTATCCGCATCTCCTACCTCGCCAGCGTGACGCACCTCGATATTTTCTTTCAGCAGGTAAGTAGAGAAGAGATTAATGAGTTGCTGTTGTTGTGCTTGTTTGAAAGAAAACTACTTTTGTCTGAAGCACTGGAGTGTTACGTCCAACCAACACATCAGCGGAAAGGACCTTGCCCAATTTACGTCGCTTCTGTTTGGGTTCCTTGGTCGTGAGCACTTCATAGCTGTCGAACACTATGAACCAGGCCCTATTGTGTGGTGCCAAGTGGAGAACATGCATCACATAAGGTGAACACACTTCATGAAAGGTACCTGTCTTTGGCCACGGTATCTGATGCAGAACGGCACATCCATCCACAACTGTGGTTTTGACGTCAAGTTCATCATTGCAGACAACATGGGGATCGAGGGTAGCGATGTACGAAACTAATTTAGACTTCACTGTCCTTCGCATTGTGCTGTTGTCTGGAATAAAGCTGGGGCTACGGCTGCTAGCTCGTGTGAGAAGACACTGCGATCTGGTGGTCCAGAAGTATATGCCTTGGCCAATAGTCTCTGGTGCAGCTCCGTCTTTCAGTTTGATAGTTTTCCTCATATCTGCAAAGGTTTTCACTCGGTCTCACTTCCTGAGAACGATGTCTCCGTACTTCCGATCTGTGATTTTCTGGTGGATTTTCATTCCAATATCCACAGTTTGGTCTAAATCGACTCTCTCATCAGCTATGTAGCAAGATTTTGCAGGTGTTCGTCATTGTCGGTGGAAAATGGGTTGTGACTTCGCAGAAAGGTCAGGAATTTGGTCAGATCAATGTTGTCCTGTTTGATGCGTCAGTGAGTTTGATATTCGTAACCTCTCGAGTTCGTACGAGTTGGCATACATTCAGATGCAACAACCTGGTTTGTTGCTTGGGATGATTTAGTCACATTTTTTGAGGCAATGTAAGTCTTTCCATATTTTTTATGGACATAATGATCACCTGCATTTTTGAATTATTCAGCCAACCCATCAACTCGTAGTTTTGACACCGCCACAATTAATATATCTCTTTATTTCTAAGTTTAACCATTAAGCCACCACCATCTTCTTAACAAATGACACGTTGCTTCATATCAGTGACCCGTTCCTGAAAAAGATGTATGTCTATTTTCTAGGCAATCTTCATAATATGACTATATTATTATGGGTAATATGTTCAACAACAGTTGCTAACTTTACTTTATATAATTACTCAAACAGAGATTTCGGATTTAACATGCTATCTTACTAACTATGAATTTTTCACTAATAAATCAACCAAGATCTACCGTTATCCAAGATCTACCGTTACGCCTTAGCTACATAATTATTAACAATGTCATGTTTGGCTTTCCATACCACACATTTTCAAATCGCTCAAGCATATAAATACATAATAATCCAGAACAATCAGTACATAAATTTATTATAACTTTTCTAACAATCTGTAAGCAAGTAATTAATACAGTAGCTGTTATTTATTTAGAATATAGATCCACTGCGTAAAATGTCTTGAGGGGGTTTACGAAAACGGTTTGTTCTATTAAGTACAACGGATTTTGGTTAAATTAATATATATATGTGATATTATCGCTCATGTTTGGATTGTAAAACATTGGCTTTCGTTACACAATTGTAATATTTAATCTTATGGCAAACACTTGATGTCTTATATTAGCGAGTTAATGGATACATAAAATACAAATCACCACAATTAAGTATCCTAACCGTTAACTTGCTGGCCAGTGGAAGTCAGTGCGCCAAAACTCAGTTGCATTTATGTATGGGCAGCCAATAAAAAGAAAATGTTACAAAAATGACTGTCAGGGTTATAGAGTTACATCATTAATCATTCCCCTATAGCTAGCGTGTTCTATTTATATCTATGGTCAGGGTACGTATATAGTTCATGAAAAAATCGAGGTTCCCAGGATTGATTTTTTTCTTTTCTGGAAGTTCAGGAAACACTACTGGTCATCCTAAAACAAAAATTGGCTTTTTAACCAAAATGTCCGGGTTTGGTAAAAAATGTGGTGATTTCTACTGGACTATAGTTAAATCACGTAGGCCTATAACTATCCCGTACTGCTACACTGTAAACTTCAACATCCGGCAAGTTAAATAGGTAGGTCTATATATCCAAGTTTGTTTTACTATCATGGTAGATCGTGTATCATATACTGTACATAATGTATACTAATTGTACACCATGTTGCGAAGCGTACTGTTTCAGTGGTACTTTAGGTGCTATAAAACTGGAGATCTTGGCAGCATAGAAGTGAACTCTTGGATGCACGGGGCCAGGCTTTACAGTTAAATATACATTTCTTGTTAAATGTAACTGTGACTTGAATGTTTGTGCTGTTTGAAGCCTAGCCCTGACGGTAAACTGAAGCAACCCTATGCCAGTCCTACTCATACAGTTAATGCACACTCAACGAAACGGTTTGCATGCAAGTGGCGTAGCATAGTTAGGTGTGATACCATTGATGCATCGCTCTAGTTGGTGTGGTAGTAATGTACTATCGATAGTCACGTTTAATAATCGTCGACCTTGGCAGCGTCATTCGGGGATTCACCAGTTTGGGAATCAACCGCCTCCAGGGTCAAGCGATGGCGCCACATAAACAATAAGGTTTGGGGCTGCATTCCCTGGGTATTCGCGAGTCCACAATGTGATTGCGATGCTGTAACAATAGTTATAAAGTTATGGCAATGGTATTGTAATCATAATTCACGTATTGCAGTAAGACTATTTCAACAGTAATACTACACCCAACAGCAAATACGCTTGCAGTGTACGAATATAGTTACGTGATTTAATTATGAATATTGCTTGGGAGAGTTCTTTAACCTAAGGTACGCACCTATGCTGAAGAGGTTTTAAGTCGGAGGGAATATGCTTTAATCTGCGGCCTGCAATGTACATAATTAATCAAATATATATAAATATATTATATATATATTGTATGTATGTATGTTTGTATATATATGTTTGTATGTATGTATGTATGTACGTATGTATGTACGTATGTATGTATGTACGTATGTATGTATATATGTATATGTGTGTGTGTGTGTGTGTGTGTGTATGTATGTGTGTGTGTGTGTGTGTGTGTGTGTGTGTGTGTGTGTGTGTGTGTGTGTGTGTGTGTGTGTGTGTGTGTGTGTGTGTGTGTGTATGTATGTATGTATGTATGTTTGTATGTTTGTATGTATGTTTGTATGTATGTATGTATGTATGTATGTACGTATGTATGTATATATGTATGTGTGTGTGTGTGTGTGTGTGTGTGTGTGTGTGTATGTATGTATGTGTGTGTGTATGTATGTATGTATGTATGTACGTATGTTTGTTTGTATGTTTGTATGTTTGTATGTTTGTATGTATGTATGTATGTATGTATGTATGTATGTATATGTGCATGCATACTAGAGGCGGTGATTCAGCGAGGCCGCATGAAAGGGTGCGGCCACAATTAAGGTTGAAAGAACGGATTGTAAAAAGCCGGATAATGCAAAGTGAGGGAGAAGGCTGCAGGGAGGGAGAGGCGGAATTGGATTAGTCAGGAAGGTGTAGCAGTATATAGTAATGATAATAATAATAATGTAATTAATATAGCGCCTTATCAAATGTAGTTCACAGCGGTTTACAGAGATACATAGAAAATACCATGGCTAAAATTATATCTAATGCATTTCTATGAAATAATAATAATAACTAAAAGAAAATAAATAGACTATAAATAGAATATTGACATATAAAAATCGTATAATAAAATTAATCAGGGTACTCTATTAAACATGATAAATAAATAAACTAAGATAAATGTAGACATAAATAATTAAGCTAAAAAGCATAATGCAACTAAATACACGGAGTTAAGACGCCTGTCATAATAACAGTGTTGGCAGTGAATTACGTAGTAAATAAATGTATTTTCAATGCTGTCTTAAAGGAGTCTAGTGATGTTCTGCATGAACTAACCTAGCCCATTTATAACAGGAGCCGCCATGCAAATATTATATAGTGACGTGCCCTATTATTTCATGCTGGTTACAATTAATCTTTTTTTTAAATCGGTCCCAATCCATAGCACGTCAAAGTATTAACAAGTCAAATACTAATGTTAATTAACCTTTGTTTTCAAAATCCCACGCTACTTTTCATGTCCTACGCTCTATGCGTCGTTGGTGTGGCGTTTACAGACAGTGATTGTTGTCCTTTCGCTACGATAGTTTACCTCAACACTGTGGGAGTGGTCTATGCATTTCATCTCCACAGTCTGCCTCTGCTGGGGTTAAACGTACCGACCGCATTGCGTAGGTTGCTCTTAGGTTGCTCTTAGGTTGCTCTTAGGTTGCTCTTAGGTTGCTCTTAGGTTGCTCTTAGGTTGCTCTTAGGTTGCTCTTAGGTTGCTCTTAAGTTGGTTCTATCGAATGGTCTTATCAATGACATGAAACAACCGCTTTGTTCACCGTAGGTATCTTCTTTCATAAGGATAGACCCCGATGGACTCCTGATGATACGCAATTATATGTGGACTTTCCCCGTGACCAGCCACTTACAATGGCCACAGACCGAATATCTCGTTGTACCACCGATGTGAAAGCGTGGATGTCTTACCATAATAAGAACAACACCGAGGTGATCGTCATATCTGCAGTAAACAATCGGAAATTTGTTTACCCGCTTGTTCACCAAGTCATTGATGTATGTGGCTGTGCTGTTTCGCCGAAGCCGGTTATCCGCGACATCGGCGTTCTACTCGACAACACTATGTCGATGACGAATCAAGTGCGTCGTGTTTGCTAGGTGGTATTGTCACCTTCGAAGGTGATATTGCCAGGTGGTATTGTCACCTCCGAAGCATCGCGTTGATTACAAAATGTCTTACCACTAATGCCTGCAGAACCATTGTGAACGCCTTAGTCATGTCATGTATTGATTACGGCAACGCAGTGTTATATGTTCTGCCGGAAACGCACTTGCGAAAGTTGCAGATGGTACAGAATTCCGCAGCACGTCTCAGTACCTGGACAAGGAGACGAGAACACATAACACCTGTTCTGTACCGTCTACACTGGTTGCCTATACGCCAGCGGATCGAATTCAAGCTGTTACTGCTGGTATATCGTGCAGTGCACCATCTCGGCCCTGCGTACATTTCATCGCTCGTGACATCCTACACGCCGACCAGATCACTTAGATCGGCCGAACAAGGTCTGCTGACTGTTCCGAGATATCACTTTGAACATTGTGGTCGTCGTTTCTCGGTGGCTGGCCCGATCCTGTGGAATGCCTTGCCTCATGCAGTCAGGCATGCAAACTGCGTTGCCATTTTCAAATCACTCTTAAAGACATTCTTATTTCGACAGGCCTTCAAAGAACTTTGCAGTTCGCATCAGTGACATTTGTGCAATGTTGAATTCGATTATATACTTAGGATGCTGTTATTTATTTAATATTATTATTTAATTAGCATATAACATGTATTTATTTAATTTAATTTAGGCACATTATTTATTTTAGGTATTTAAACGGCTAATTAATTTAACTTATATGTATATATATATATATATATATATATACTTGTAACTATATATATATATATTTATTTTATTAAGGTTTATCTAACTGACATTTTATGTAATTTTATATGCTACTTTTAAATCATTTTCTTTTACCTTTCTATTTAATATGTGTTAGGTCATTTGATGTATTTTTACTTATACTCTACGATTGTCAGCGCCTTTGACCATATTTGTTATCCGGACACACGGCGCTATATAAATGCTTTATAATAATAATAGTAATAACAAAGTATGCTACACGGTGGCGTAGTGATTAGGACATCCGGCTCTCAATCGACGGAACCCGGATTTGAATACTTTTGCTGCCGTTTCGAAGCATGGGCAGTGGTGTTGACAACATGCTGCTTCCGTTCACTTAGCTGTTTCAATGAGTACCAGGCTATATATACTGGCGGTATACATGAACAAATTATCTTCGCGCAGTAAATTCAAGAGAAGTGATGATGGTGAGAGGGTGTTTGCATGAACATGTATGACGGAATAAAGTGTACAGTGGTTTGAGCAGTCGTATAAAGGCTTGATGTGCGGATTTTACGTCATGTACACTTGCTGTACAGTACGGATTGCACGCCTTGTACACTTGCTGTACAGTAAGGATTGCACGTCTTGTACACTTGCTGTTCAGTACGGATTGCACGTCTTGTACACTTGCTGTACAGTATGGATTGCACGTATTGTACACTTGCTACACTGTACGGATTGCACGTCTTGTACACTTGCTGACAGTACGGATTGCACGCCTTGTACAGTTGCTGTACAGTAAGGATTGCACGTCTAGTACACTTGCTGTTCAGTACGGAATGCACGTCTTGTACACTTGCTGTACAGTATGGACTGCACGTCTTGTACACTTGCTGTGTAGCACGGATCGCAACGTCCTGTATACTTGCTGTACAGTATGGACTGCACGCCTGGTACACTTGCTGTACAGTAAGGATTGCACGTGTTGTACACTTGCTGTTCAGTACGGATTGCACGCCTTGTACACTTGCTGTACAGTAAGGATTGTACGTCTTGTACACTTGCTGTGCAGTACGGATCGCACGTCTTGTACACTTGCTGTACAGTACGGATTGCGCGCCTTATACACTTGCTATACAGTAAGGTTTGCACGTATTGTACACTTACTGTGCAGTACGGATTGCACGTCTTGTACACTTGCTGTACAGTATGGATTGCACGCCTTGTACACTAGCTGTACAATATGGACTGCACGTCTTGTGCCCTTGCTGTGCAGTTTGGATCGCACGTCTTGTACACTTGCTGTACAGTATGGACTGCACGTCTTGTACACTTGCTGTGCAGCACGGATCGCACGTTCTGTATACTTGCTGTACAGTATGGATAGCACGTCTTGTACACTTGCTGTACTGTACGGATTGCACGTATTGTACACTTGCTGTACAGTATGGATTTCACGCCTTGTACAC
>OZ023213.1:27955998-27964233 GCA_963995525.1 Escarpia spicata
GGTCTAGGTTCACCAGTGAGAACCTCGCTATGGACACATGTGGAATTATTTGGAACTGTTGTAGCAGCAGGCTTGGATACTTAGGGAGGTTGGTGGGGTAGATCACTAATCACTATTGGTTGACGTAAATACAGTATGGGATAGGCACGGACGCATGCGCGTACGCACGCACGCACGCACGCACACACACTAAAACACGCAGGCACGCGCGCAGGCACGCAAGCACACATTCACACACGCACGCACACACACACGTACTTATCTCTAGTTGTTCTCCTCCTGATTCCCTGTCGTCAGGGGTGAGGCTGGCCTTGATTCCCTGTCGTCAGGGGCGAGACTGGTCTTGGTTCCCTGTCGTCGGGGGTGAGACTGGCCTTGGTTCCCTGTCGTCAGGCGTGAGGCTGCCTTGGTTCCCTGTCGTCGGGGGTGAGACTAGCCTTGGTTATCTGTCGTCAGGGGTGAGGCTGGCCTTGGTTCCCTGTCGTCAGGGGTGAGACTGGCCTTGGTTCTCTGTCGTCAGGGGTGAGGCTGGCCTTGGTTCCCTGTCGTCAGGGGTGAGACTGGCCTTGGTTCTCTGTCGTCAGGGGTGAGGCTGGCCTTGGTTCTCTGTCGTCAGGGGTGAGGCTGGCCTTGGTTCTCTGTCGTCAGGGGTGAGGCTGGCCTTGGTTCCCTGTCGTCGTGGGTGAGACTGGCCTTGGTTACCTGTCGTCAGGGGTGAGGCTGGCCTTGGTTCCTTGTCGTCAGGAGTGAGATTGGCCTTGGTTCTCTGTCGTCAGGGGTGAGGCTGGCCTTGGTTCCCTGTCGTCAGGGGTGAGACTGGCCTTGGTTCTCTGTCGTCAGGGGTGAGGCTGGCCTTGGTTCCCTGTCGTCAGGGGTGAGACTGGCCTTGGTTCTCTGTCGTCAGGGGTGAGGCTGGCCTTGGTTCTCTGTCGTCAGGGGTGAGGTTGGCCTTGGTTCCCTGTCGTCAGAGGTGAAGCTGGCCTTGGTTCCGTTCCTCGATTTCAGATTTTCGATAAAACTTTGTTTTAGTTTCTTCCCCTCCAGGTGTATTACCAGCTCTTTTTGTTTTGCTGACCCATCCAAAAGTAACTCCGTCTTCTCCAAACTAACTTTCAGTCCATGTCTGCTGAACATATCCTTCCACTCTGTCAGTTGTTCTTGGATATCTGTTTCCACGTCCGCTACCACTGCCAGATCGTCTGCATAGAGTAGCTTCCAGAGAATATCTCTCGTACCAGTCTTTCTGCTTATAAGTCAGTATGTCCCTTCTACCATCCTGACCTCCGCCTATAGGACCCCCATCCACCTCACTGTCGCCATCGCCATCTCTCTTGGTACAGTATCACATGCTTTCTCCAGGTCTATGAATCCTACCGCCATATCTTCCTGTCCCGTCAATTTCTTTTCCACTAGCTGCCTCAGGGTAAACATCCCGTCAGTTGTTCCTCTTCCTGTTCTAAAACCCTGCTGTTCTTCACCGCATTCCCCTTCCACTGCTGCTCTTATTCTGCCATTCAGAATTCTTTCCAGCATCTTCAACAAATGGCTTAGCAAAGTAATGCCTCTGAATTTTCCATAGTCATGCACGTCCCCCTTTCTTTTTTTGTACTGGGACAATCACTCCCGTTCTCAACTCTTCTGGGATCTTCCCCTCTCTCATGCAGGTGTTCAGCAATCTTTTTGTCCACCATATTCCAACTCGTTCAGCCACCACCAGCATCTCCACTCGCACATCATCAATACCTGCCGCTCGACCGTTCTTCATCTTCTTCATTGCGCTCTCTCTCCACTTCAGCATCCACCATCTCCTACACCTTTACTTCTCATTCAACTGCACTTGGTAGATCCAGTTCTCTCTTTTCCCCTTGGTTTAGCAATGCCTTGAAATACTCCTCCCAGACCTGTAGCACCTCTTTCCTGTCTGTCACTAGCTTTCCGTTTTTGTCCTTGATCACTGTTCCAGCTTTCACATCCTCGCTGTCCTCATCCCTCTCACGGGCCATCTTATAGATCATCTTCTTTCCGCTATCCTCATCAAGCTTTCTATACAGCTCCTCTTCCATCTCTCTCTTTGCCTTAGCCACAGCTCTCCGAGCTGCCTTCTTTCTCTGTCAACACAGTTGCTTTATCAGGTTGTCCGCCATTCCCTTTGATCACTTCTATCTCCTTCCATACCTCTCTCTTTTCTCCAATTGCTTTGGCTACTTCTTCAGTCCACCATGTCTGATTTGACAGGCTGACCTACAGCGCGGTTTGGTATTGGATGCTGCCTTCTCCTAGGAGAGTTATCTGCGAAGACTATCGAGCCCCACCTGCCCGGGTTTAAATTTGGGGTTTTCTTCCCTGAGATAATTTGCGTAACATGGCTAAAGAGCATGATCTGCCCAGTACTATTTACCCATACTTGGGGGTGGAATAGTGAATGTCGGGACATGTCCACCCTATAGGTGGGCCCAGCACACCCACCTCTGGGGCTCCAACCTGCTCCGAGATCCCTAGCACATTTGCCTGGGGCTGCTAGGTGCCCAGTATCCACAGTGTACCACAAGGAGGTTGTGCTACAGTTTCGTCTATGGAGAAGCTATATACCAGCAGGGGAGACTTACGCACTCGGATCCCCTTTCATTCCAAGGAGCTGTCTGGCGTCTGTAGCTGAAAGCGAGAGTATGAAGCACAAATTACACACTACACACTACGCTATAGCACTTGGCGCATAACACAGACCTATGTTCACACATCACGCTACAAATACACTCTAGCTTGTGTTTAAGATATACAAATCACATATGTCTTCATGCAGTGAATGGTGTCTCTGTGATTGCATGCGCACACACTGGTTCAATAATTATTGCCATGTGATTGTCAATATCACATTCGCCAGGTGACACTACTATCGCGATACTGTCGTTGGCAATGTGAAGTCCATCTGGTGAATACATACAGTTCTACTTTGTTCCACGGCAATCAGCAGGATAAGTAGTGACACGTAGCGAGTGAGCTGTGAAATAATCGCAGCGTTTTGGAAACAAACGTGCTGAACGGTAACTGCCGGATTGCCAATATTCAGTGTGTCATTGATGTGTAATTTCGAACTAGTTTCCGCTGCAAAACTGAAATACATAACACATAATATGAAATAGAGGCAGTAGTCATAATAGGCTAAGTGTGGTGTCTTTTTAAAATCTTGTCAAAACAACTAAAGCAAAGTGATTAAGCCAGGACGTCTAGGCGATCAGTTAAGTACATTTACATCAGATCGACATAGATGTAATTCGGTGACATATTTACATATTGCTAAATACTCTCACAACTATAATCGGCAGTTACGGTAAAACTATAGTGTTGCTTAGCATTGTAATGTTTATCTATTACTAATTATTATTTTGCATTACAATTAATGCATTTACGACTTAACTCATAATGGTTTTATTTAGCCAAAAAACTAATTGGTTAGACAGAAGCGGTAATATGCTATAATCTATCCTGAGAAGTTATACGAGTGATATCTACAATGAATTGTCTCCAACCAATCCTGTCTCTTGTTGCATTCTCTCAACTCGTCCATTGCCAGCTTCTTGTATCCCTGATCTCATCCATCTCGTGTGTGGTCTTCCTCTTTCTGTTGTATCCCTGATCTCATCCATCTCGTGTGTGGTCTTCCTCTTTCTGTTGTATCCCTGATCTCATCCGTCTCGTGTGTGGTCTTCCTCTTTCTGTTGTATCCCTGATCTCATCCATCTCGTGTGTGGTCTTCCTCTCTCTGTTGTATCCCTGATCTCATCCATCTCGTGTGTGGTCTTCCTCTCTCTGTTGTATCCCTGATCTCATCCATCTCATGCGTGGTCTTCCTCTCTCTGTTGTATCTCTGATCTCATCCATCTCATGTGTGGTCTTCCTCTCTCTGTTGTATCCCTGATCTCATCCATCTCATGTGTGGTCTTCCTCTCTCTGTTGTATCCCTGATCTCATCCATCTCATGCGTGGTCTTCCTCTCTCTGTTGTATCTCTGATCTCATCCATCTCATGTGTGGTCTTCCTCTCTCTGTTGTATCCCTGATCTCATCCATCTCATGCGTGGTCTTCCTCTCTCTGTTGTATCCCTGATCTCATCCATCTCATGTGTGGTCTTCCTCTCTCTGTTGTATCTCTGATCTCATCCATCTCATGTGTGGTCTTCCTCTCTCTGTTGTATCCCTGATCTCATCCATCTCATGCGTGGTCTTCCTCTCTCTGTTGTATCCCTGATCTCATCCATCTCATGTGTGGTCTTCCTCTCTCTGTTGTATCTCTGATCTCATCCATCTCATGTGTGGTCTTCCTCTCTCTGTTGTATCCCTGATCTCATCCATCTCATGCGTGGTCTTCCTCTCTCTGTTGTATATCTGATCTCATCCATCTCATGCGTGGTCTTCCTCTCTCTGTTGTATCTCTGATCTCATCCATCTCGTGTGTGGTCTTCCTCTCTTTGTTGTATCTCTGATCTCATCCATCTCATGTGTGGTCTTCCTCTCTCTGTTGTATCCCTGATCTCATCCATCTCGTGTGTGGTCTTCCTCTCTCTGTTGTATCCCTGATCTCATCCATCTCATGCGTGGTCTTCCTCTCTCTGTTGTATCTCTGATCTCATCCATCTCGTGTGTGGTCTTCCTCTCTCTCTTGTATCCCTGATCTCATCCATCTCGTGTGTGGTCTTCCTCTTTCTGTTGTATCCCTGATCTCATCCATCTCGTGTGTGGTCTTCCTCTTTCTGTTGTATCCCTGATCTCATCCGTCTCGTGTGTGGTCTTCCTCTTTCTGTTGTATCCCTGATCTCATCCATCTCGTGTGTGGTCTTCCTCTCTCTGTTGTATCCCTGATCTCATCCATCTCGTGTGTGGTCTTCCTCTCTCTGTTGTATCCCTGATCTCATCCATCTCATGCGTGGTCTTCCTCTCTCTGTTGTATCTCTGATCTCATCCATCTCATGTGTGGTCTTCCTCTCTCTGTTGTATCCCTGATCTCATCCATCTCATGTGTGGTCTTCCTCTCTCTGTTGTATCCCTGATCTCATCCATCTCATGCGTGGTCTTCCTCTCTCTGTTGTATCTCTGATCTCATCCATCTCATGTGTGGTCTTCCTCTCTCTGTTGTATCCCTGATCTCATCCATCTCATGCGTGGTCTTCCTCTCTCTGTTGTATCCCTGATCTCATCCATCTCATGTGTGGTCTTCCTCTCTCTGTTGTATCTCTGATCTCATCCATCTCATGTGTGGTCTTCCTCTCTCTGTTGTATCCCTGATCTCATCCATCTCATGCGTGGTCTTCCTCTCTTTGTTGTATCCCTGATCTCATCCATCTCATGTGTGGTCTTCCTCTCTCTGTTGTATCTCTGATCTCATCCATCTCATGTGTGGTCTTCCTCTCTCTGTTGTATCCCTGATCTCATCCATCTCATGCGTGGTCTTCCTCTCTCTGTTGTATATCTGATCTCATCCATCTCATGCGTGGTCTTCCTCTCTCTGTTGTATCTCTGATCTCATCCATCTCGTGTGTGGTCTTCCTCTCTCTGTTGTATCCCTGATCTCATCTTGATTATGTGTGGTCTTTCTCTCTTTGTTGTATCCCTGATCTCATTAATCCCATGTGTGGTCTTCCTCTCTCTGTTGTATCCCTGATCTCATTAATCCCATGTGTGGTTTTCCTCTCTCTGTTGTATCCCTGATCTCATCCACATCATGTGTGGTCTTCCTCTCTCTGTTGTATCCCTGATCTCATCCATCTCTTGTGTGGTCTTCCTCTCTCTGTTGTATCCCTGATCTCATCCATCTCGTGTGTGGTCTTCCTCTCTCTGTTGTATCCCTGATCTCATCCATCTCGTGTGTGGTCTTCCTCTTTCTGTTGTATCCCTGATCTCATCCATCTCATGTGTGGTCTTCCTCTCTCTGTTGTATCTCTGATCTCATCCATCTCATGTGTGGTCTTCCTCTCTCTGTTGTATCCCTGATCTCATCCATCTCATGTGTGGTCTTCCTCTCTCTGTTGTATCCCTGATCTCATCCATCTCATGTGTGGTCTTCCTCTCTCTGTTGTATCCCTGATCTCATCCATCTCATGTGTGGTCTTCCTCTCTCTGTTGTATCTCTGATCTCACACATCTCATGTGTGGTCTTCCTCTCTCTGTTGTATCCCTGATCTCATCCATCTCATGTGTGGTCTTCCACTCTCTGTTGTATCTCTGATCTCATCCATCTCATGTGTGGCCTTCCTCTCTCTGTTGTATCCCTGATCTCATCCATCTCATGTTTGGTCTTCCTCTCTCTGTTGTATATCAGATCTCACCCATCTCATGTGTCGTCTTCCTCTCTCTGTTGTATCCCTGATCTCATCCATATCATGTGTGGTCTTCCTCTCGTTGTTGTATCTCTGATCTCACCCATCTCATGTGTGGTCTTCCACTCTCTGTTGTATCTCTGATCTCATCCATCTCATGTTTGGTCTTCCACTCTCTGTTGTATCTCTGATCTCACCCATCTCATGTGTGGTCTTCCACTCTCTGTTGTATCTCTGATCTCACCCATCTCATGTGTGGTCTTCCACTCTCTGTTGTATCTCTGATCTCATCCATCTCATGTATGGTCTTCCACTCTCTGTTGTATCTCTGATCTCACCCATCTCATGTGTGGTCTTCCACTCTCTGTTGTATCTCTGATCTCACCCATCTCATGTGTGGTCTTCCTCTCGTTGTTGTATCTCTGATCTCACCCATCTCATGTGTGGTCTTCCACTCTCTGTTGTATCCCTGATCTCATCCATATCATGTGTGGTCTTCCTCTCGTTGTTGTATCTCTGATCTCACCCATCTCATGTGTGGTCTTCCACTCTCTGTTGTATCCCTGATCTCATCCATCTCATGTATGGTCTTCCACTCTCTGTTGTATCTCTGATCTCACCCATCTCATGTGTGGTCTTCCACTCTCTGTTGTATCTCTGATCTCATCCATCTCATGTGTGGTCTTCCTCTCTCTGTTGTATCCCTGATCTCATCCATCTCATGTGTGGTCTTCCACTCTCTGTTGTATCTCTGATCTCACACATCTCATGTGTGGTCTTCCTCTCTCTGTTGTATCCCTGATCTCATCCATCTCATGTGTGGTCTTCCTCTCTCTGTTGTATCTCTGATCTCATCCATCTCATGTGTGGTCTTCCTCTCTCTGTTGTATCCCTGATCTCATCCATCTCATGTGTGGTCTTCCTCTCTCTGTTGTATCCCTGATCTCATCCATCTCATGTGTGGTCTTCCACTCTCTGTTGTATCTCTGATCTCATTCATCTCATGTGTGGTCTTCCTCTCTCTGTTGTATCCCTGATCTCATCCATCTCATGTTTGGTCTTCCTCTCTCTGTTGTATATCAGATCTCACCCATCTCATGTGTCGTCTTCCTCTCTCTGTTGTATCCCTGATCTCATCCATATCATGTGTGGTCTTCCTCTCGTTGTTGTATCCCTGATCTCATCCATCTCATGTGTTTTCTTCCTTTCTCCTACTTGCCTTCACTGATTATTATTTGTTTTTCAACCTGTCGTCATCTACAAACACGATTCCCTAAATATCAAAGCTTCTGCGTCGAGATTAACGGTTCCAGTTTGAGGATTTGACTAACTTCTTTAATGATGTATTCGTATTCGAAGCATCAGTCAACACTTCTGTAGATTCGTCCCTCCCCTCTGTCTTAGGTTCGTTTATTTATCGACCTACACCAACAGTTGTCGATCACATTGCCATTCGTCATTTTGGGAATCAACCGTCTCCAAAGTAACACATTGGCTTACATTTTGACTTGAAACTGTTTTCTCTATGTATTTGTTAGTCAGTCAAGCTATCGTGGTAGTTACGACACTTTCGCGATACTATCGTAATAGTATCTCTATCCCCAATACTATACTCAACCCTGGATAGATCTTCTTTGTGTTTGCGACCAGTGCAGTGTTTTCAACATGTCGAAGATATTGATGCATCTTCCGCCAGTCTTGATGCATCGAGTCTAGTTCTAAAACACAATTACAGTATGTAACGCAGTCATCATTGTCATTAGGCGATTGAAAGACTTCGGAATACTCACCAGAATCACGGTAGAATGCAGGGAAGATGATTAAGACACCAGAAAATGATTGTGCAAGTCATTCGATAAGAACAGAGGAGGGCAAATGACATCAAACGAGAGAGAGGGTGGAGAGAGGGAGAGAGAGATGGACAC
>OZ023213.1:27964433-28012824 GCA_963995525.1 Escarpia spicata
AGAGTTCTGCAGTGTTACAACACCAGCGCAGGGAATTGGCCTGTCTGCTGACAGAGCACGCGTCACGTAGACACGGCGGATCGTAAACATCACGTTTGACACGTTAATTGGGCGCGTTCGTTGAGTTGCCTCCTGATGGAAGGCACTTGGGACTAACTACAAGTCTGTCGTCCTCGTGGCGCGATTTTATAATGAGAGAATGTTTACTGAAAACCGACGCTGCCTAGTAATGACGTAGCTTCCACCGAGCAAGACGTAGGCGTGCCTGGATCTCTAGGGCATGCGCACCTACGATTGGCTTAACAACTCAGGAAACATGTTAGAAACGGGAAAACGGGATCTGTATACGATAATATGTTAATTGGAACAGTTACGATTTCACACGGCTATTGGTTATCGCGAGTATCCAGTACGTTTTCTCAATCCTTTTCTTAACGTTTTCATCTAGGCGATAGTCGTCGTCATCACCATCATCATATCACCAGTAGCAGCAGAGGCAGCAGCATTAAGGTTACTAGCAAACATTCACATACTTCAGACGGCGCTACAAACACACAGATGTCCAAAAGACCCCTTTTTGCCATACGTAGGGGCATTTCGTAAATGTTAGCCGTGTTCGCAGCGCGCTCGTACATTAAATGTTGCAAGTTACGTTTTACGTTGCGAATAATCGATTTACCCCGAAAAAAATGTAAAAGAAACCCTTAGCATATGGGAAATTAAAAAAAACAATTAAAGCGGTGGTCGTAGTTGAATCCCTGAAATGAAAGTTTGACGTCCGAGGAAAACGTTAGCATACCCCCCCCGCACATATGCACCTCAATTATAGGTAGATGCTTGGCAACGTATTTATAAACAGATGATCAAATCAGATTACAATAGTTCGTTTAGTGTTGTGAAATTAATTATAGTGACGAATGATGACGGTGATGATCATAGTAGTTGTGGTGAGTATTGTAATGGTTATATAAGACTGTGATGACGACGACGACGACGATGATAACATTGCTGTTGACAGTGATGATGACGTTGATGACGATGATGTGATTTCTGATTGTGTTGTTGCGGTAAATAATCAATCCACGTGCTGATAAATTTGCTGTAGTGGGGATCTGACATTAACGGTCTTCCGGCTATAAAGAATACGTTGTTACAGTCGTCTACTAATAGTTCGGGTCACACAAAGTCATGAACCTTAATGGACTCGTGATATTAATTTACCATAGCTACTTCTTTATGGTGAACCGTTCTACACCAACAGGTTTTGCCCGTGTGTATATGCTAATCTGCACACACAACTCGCGTATTCTATTCTTGTGTCTTACGCACGCAACTGTCTTCGTTTTTCTCATTTTGATTTACACTTCACGCAACCACAAAACAGGCCTAACTGGCGCCTAAATCAAATGTTTTTTGCTCAGCATTAGCACATAAATCGGACATATCCACGCGTGAATCCGTGATCTATAACGTGCCCTTGGTTAGGCCACACGCAACGTTATGTATGCGTTGATAGTCGAGTTTCGAGCGTCAGTTTAGCATATAAATACAGTCCTTTCGAAAACGGCCACTTCGCGACTATTTCAAGGCGTACCGTCGTCACTGGGGATTACGGTAATAGACTGACTCTGCCAGCGGCTGTGTGCGACCGGCAACGAGGCAGTTGTATATCGCCTACGGCAGTGGATACCGACAGCGCAGGTCTTGGGCGAGTGATAACGCTGCGTTGAAGATCGACCTATCTGCCGTCCGCGCCTTTCTAACGACTGGTAGGTGCGTCGGTTTTGTAACAGAAATATGTTTCTTCGTGCCACGTTGACCGTGTTAAAGTGACGTTTTTTCTGTTCCGAATTCCATAATCATGTATCATGTCAGGGGGTGATCCTTAGCAGGAAGATCGCTGAATCGGTCGTGCGTCGTCCCATTTGCGGTCTCGATTGTGGGAACCAGTCAACTTCAAAGAAGAGCAATTCCAACCACGCCTTCCCCGCAGTAGTGACAACGGAGAAGTTGCCGTGTGATCGGTTCGTGAGCACAGCGTTCAAATAGCGAACAATGTTTCTGGTTTATTACACACAATTTGGCCGGCTGTAAACCTTCTATACATTTATCTAGTTTATTATTAAGAGTATTATATTTACAAATACGGAACAGACAAAATTAGTCTAACGCGTATTTGAAATGCCATATATTGAGGACGGCTGATTAATGCAGAAAAGGGACGTAAATGGAGTAGATGAACTATGCCTTACGTTTGAAATACAGCCCGCCTTTACTGTTTTGTGCAGGAAATGTACAACATTTCCAGGAATAGATTTCGATACATCAGCCTACTGAAACTACATGAAAAGTATTCCGGGAAACTTGTCTGTCCAACTTCCAACAAAGCTGTCAGTGATACGAAACGCTGATGTTATGTTACTCCCAGGCGCATTCGTGTGTGGTACTATATTCAGAGTTTGACTCACCGTTCGCTATTTGATACTATATATTAGAGGTTTCCTCGGACATAGACGAAATAGAACTGCTCTTCTTCCAACATATTACTTTCCAAGAGTTTATTGTATGCAGTGTTATTTCCCGTCTGGTGCTTAGCACATTATAGTTGTATTGTTGACGTAAGCGACGTAGACGTGGGTAGATCATTGCGTAACTTCCTCGTCCAGGGTAGACTAATAGAGTGCGAGTGATTTTGAGTGTAGCAATTTTCTCGGATTTTGTGCACCTTGAATAAAAAATTTATAAAGAGGAAAAAGGGAGCATTTGCAGAATTAACCACTTCTGCTGCGTACTGGCTTACAGTTTTAGTTTCCTGCCGCGAGTTATTAATTAACTTTTATATAACTATTTTTATACATTGTCAGCCGTAGTTAGCAAACGTCTGCCAATACAAAACGTGCATAATATAATAATAATATTGAACCTGACATGGATCGGTCCGGGATATGTAGAGTTGCTGTAAATACTACTTCGTGGATGTGTGTGCGTGCGTGTGTGCGTGTGTGCGTGTGTGCGTGTGTGCGTGTGTGCGTGTGTGCGTGTGTGCGTATGTACGTGTGTGCATGTGGTTCGTTATCCATGCTGTTCATAATTGTTCAAAGCCATGTTGTTTTTATGGTATCTGACGAACATCTTAATGCAGCGCATGCCATTTCCGAATCAAAGTATGAAAAACAGCGTTGTTATTAGATGTGGCTGCCTGGACCTAATGAACTGCACTAAATTACTTTTAGATCTGTTTGTCAAAAATGGCTACTTTTAAACAATGTGGTGCACTGCCATAGTCATAGTAGTTTAAACGTCGGATTCTTATTCGAAAGAACATGGGATCTGACCCTCTTTTTGTTGTTACAAAACTTTACCAATTTCGTTCGTTCAACGTTGCTCTAGTTCATTGAGGTGTACAAATGAGAATCTCGTTATAAATCGTGGTGGGTATGAAAGACTAAGTATTGTTCCCACTTTCTACGTGGCTGTAATCTTCACTTATAAGTTGTTGGTGTGTGAATTAATCTGTCGGTCATGGAGTGAAGTACAAAACGGCGTGAACGGTCATGAGGACTGGATACCGTGTGTTACAAAAAAACTTACCATTAAATACAGTACAGACATAAATTATATTAAAAATTAATGAATACTAGGCTTTGGTGCAGGAACTCAGCATATATAAAACATGTTGTGTTGGCATCTCAAAAGACTTTACATGCCGTGATTTACGACTGACATAGACTTATCTGTCAACTGTCTGAACAAAATAAGGAAGCTGCTTATTGTGGCGTAACTTGTGTTTATTGGTTACTGTATCCACGGTGGATTTTACCGGATAGTTTCATACGGCGGGATTTTAGTACAAGAGACAAAAGCAATGAACGCATTTTCTTTTGTCTGGACAATGAAATGTACATTGTGAATACAATACGTATATTTACATGCAGTAAAACGATCTGTTTTCTGAAAACGTTGCATGGTTTTCGCAGGAGCGTCAGGGTAAAGATGTGTCCATTGTACTGCTACACTAAAACATTATAGAGGAAACTCGTTCTTTTTAAGTATGTCTGCTACAGCTTTGTGAAACCCGTAAACAAAGGCGTAGCTGAAGTACTCGTGAAAACAACATGTCGGGTCAGTGTTTGACTTTATGAAACCCGCAAGTGCATGCGTAGCTGAAGTACTCGTGAAAACAACATGTCGGGTCAGTGTTTGACTTTATGAAACCCGCAAGTGCATGCGTAGCTGAAGTACTCGTGAAAACAACATGTCGGGTCAGTGTTTGACTTTATGAAACCCGCAAGTGCATGCGTAGCTGAAGTATTCGTGCTGGCGACGTGTCAGTCCGGTGTTGTAATTGGAGTGGACGAATGTACACATTTAACCCATAAAGAACACAAATACAAACTACAAGGGAAGCAGGTGAATAACGTGTACTTTGCAGGTCCAAAACAGAAACACACAAATTACCTACGACAATGTCAATACCTTGGAGAGTATCGATTGTAGGACAACCAATCACTGGACCAATCCCCGACCACAACTGTGTGTAAAATGCGACAGCCTCAAAGAGAATGATGCATCGTGTGGAACTTCTTTAAATCGATAGTTTTCCTCGTCCCGTTTCAGTCTCATTTCGCTAAAATGTGTACCATTATGACATGCTAGTTCACTTCTACTAATTTGTTATTTGGTTTTGTGAAATCATCCGAAAAACTGTTAAGTTAATGTTGACCGGATCCGTTCTAAATTCAGCGAAAGGGCAAAAATCGTGTATACACTATATGCCATAAAACTATTCTAATTTTCGGAAAAAATGTCCCGGTGACCCGTCCTGTTGTTGACAGTAGTTTTCAGTTAAAACTATTACTGTTAATGAGAGAAATTGATTTAAAGAGCAAGATTTCGCTTATGAGCTCACAGCTATGTTAGTGAAAAGGTCCACTAGTCGCAGTAAGCATAAATAAATATTACACGTGTAACTTATGCATTGTTTTATTCATGCCGCGGTCCCACTAATAACCGCCAATAGCTACGAAAGCATTTAATCCCATTTATTTAATTTAGTATACGAAGTCGACTTAACAAATGGCTAAACTAGTCGGCAAACCAACATAAACTACGCAGGCCCTCTATCAACTTCACTTGTTTTCAGCGACACCGTCCATCACTGCACCGGGACGACTCGTTTTTGCATCAGTAGTCAAAATAACATGCGAACGTCTGATATCTATTTCGGTTTACCGATCAAAGCCAACGAGTTTCACACGTCAAGATACATAAATTTCGACCATCCCAGACAGCGCGTTTTCTTAAATGGATAAGCGGCATTTTAATTTATGTTTCTAACGCTCATCAGGTTCGGATATGGGCTAGTGAGACTGTGATATGCTTTACTTACAGAGATGCGACAAGCCGACTGTAGATCTGTTCGCACAGGAAACGCAACCCTATATTTCCGGCTGCGTACAGAATCTCCACCTCTCTGGGAAGCATTCAGCCACGCAGATAATACACACAGACATATAGTTGCCATATGTCCAACACTGTCTATAGCCAAGTACTCATCCATACAGCTAAGTGAACTAGAGCAACCTGGAGTGAACGAACTTGCCAAGGTTCGAAAGCGCAACAAGAAGATTCGAACAAGGGATCGCTCGATTAAAAGTAAAGAGGAGAGTCGGATGTTCTAGACAGTACGATACCGCGCCCCACAAACTTTATACAAACACATACTAAATCGTATTTGGCTTCGTAAATTGAGCGCCGTCACAATCCTGGAAATCTACGCACACTTTGATGACGTAACACACACGCTTCAATGACGTCATACCTGTGTGTGTGAGAGTGTATCCACGAATGTGTGTCGATTAAAACTGTCAAATGCATATCATATTATTTCCATTTGGAAAGCGTAGACATATTCCGAAATAAGCTCGGTTGGTTTACTTTTATGCCATCATGCATAACAGTTGCAGAAGGCGAAACAACTTAATACACACAATATACCTTTATCGATTCAGTTAAGAAATGTGTTACTGTTTGAAACAGCTATGCATCATGTTGTGGTAAACTTGTTTTATAAATGGTAAAATAATAAGTCATTTAATATAAAAATCACCATTTGCAACATTTTGAATATAACAGATAACACTGCACCATCAACAGTTCTTTAAACGTCAAGCAAGCTCCATCACTTCCGAGGACCATTCCAATCCCGAGTTTGTCCCTACCAGACAGCCTGTAGTCGTCATTCCAGACAGCGTGTGCAACTTCCTTTCTATAAAAACTCCTAAAATTGCACCCATTGTGATCTGATCTCGTAGAAATGCATTGTAAGTCTTGCCGTATCAACACATTTGTCCGGCGAGCAACCGAATTGATTCGGACACTTTCGGGAACTTTCCAAAACCGCGCCTTCTAATTCCCTTGTCGTGTGATCCCCGAATCTCTCAGTGGCTCGCTAACCCAAGTGGCAACGGGAAAGATCAACCGCTTCCTTCTGTAATCTTCTTCCGTCTAGCTACATCGATCTAGCGATATTGCCAAACACGTGGTGCTTTCAGCTTCTTGGTTGCCGAATTACAGAAAGGCCATCGCCTCCACCTTTAAAAAAATGTCTAAAATCGAATGTTATCATCGATAAATTCACATGGTCATGCCGCGAGCTTTCATAGACGCCATGTTGTCGGCACAATTATCTAAGTTTCACCTGACAAAGGTCTCGTCTGTCTTGCTTGTCACGTGCTTCGCTTCCCCTAAATGTTCCATCATTTCTAGCGTGACGTGCGCGCGTAAGCTGTAGGGCTCCACGCGGAATTGCCTCGTTACCATTAGCACTCCACTCCTCGTCGTTACGTAATCCCTGCTACTCCCCTCCCGTTACGTAATCCCTGCTACTCCCCTCCCGTTACGTAATCCCGTTCTTTGGGTAAGGTCAACTTAGTGCAAGCCTAAACTATCATAGTTTTGTTTCAACAGTGAAGCACGTTTGAGCAACTGATATATTGTCGTAATAAATTAGTTTGATTACGTCATGTCATCATAATGTTACGTTACATTATAAACCCTTTCTCGTTTAGAAAAGTTGTCTAAAACATGCGTAATTACGTAAACTCTACTTCGTTATTTTTGTTTTTTCCATTCCTTATTTAGTAACTTTTATTTTTCTAATTTGTCTTTGCATTAGAATACGTGTATTGAAGGTATGCTGTCTGCCAGGCAGCCTTTAATAAGTTGCACATGTGGAATATTCTAATTGCAAACAAAACAGTCAAATTATAAACAGCCGTCGTTGCCTGTAATTCAGTTTTATTGAATGGGCACACATCCCTAACCGCAAATACCTTTGAAGTTGTTCCTGGTTCCCGCGCACCAAACCATTAGCCCTGTGTTGCGTGAAGCACAACTGATTCATCCCACTTCCGGCTAATAATAACCACTCCAGGCTGATTCAGGATAACGGAACAGACTACCCCGCTTGAACACCGATGGCACTGAAGAATGTGCGCGCGTTGTCAAACCAAAACACGTTGTGCGAGGGATTATTTTAATGCAATCCCCCTCTCTTGAGCCGCAAAAGCTGTTTGTACAGTGTTGGGCGTTCGATTGCGATTACTGCCTGAGCAGGATTTACAGCCCAAAATGGAGACGATTAGCATTTGGGCGGTCGTAATTAAGAGACTTAGCGCACCTTCCATCGACGCCAAGTGCGATATGAGCGCGGATAAAGAAGTATTGTGCGAGTCTCAGGGTAACCCGATGGTTTCTCGCGTCGTTAAAACCGGGAAGCGAATCGGGATAATCTTCACAGCAGATTTTCATGGAGGATACACAGTCGATGCCATAGCCGCTGGTTACGTTATATACATAACGCGTACATATTCGGTCTTTACGCATGCGTGAACTATGTTCTCTCCAACATGGGTGCTGTTATGTCACGTGTGCGATTACGACGGAATTAGTGTTGATGACGTCGTGAAGCGGTCGTTGCTGCAACCAACCTTCAAACAAACTGACAGACAACAATTTACTTACGGGAAAGGGGTTTATTATTACATTGCGAGAGCATCACAAAGACATAGTTTCGATATACTTAATTTACTCCAAAAAGGCACATTATGGTTATAAAACAAATGTGTCTTAGAGCACTTTTCTGACCCAAATAGCGCTGCGAATTGCACCAGTTTGAGCAATTATCGCCCGTTCTGCGCTCGTGGACAGCCGAGTTTGTGCAATTTGCAACTCTGTTTGGGCCACAAAAATGCCCCCAAAGCACAACATAAATTTGATACTTATACTTTCATTTTCTACCACGAGTGAGATGATATGGACATGGTGAATTCTATAAAACGCACATTTTTATTAATATAAATAATTAATATAAATTGGAATTAAGCGACCTTCAACAGTAGTGTATATATTATTACGTATGAACTGGGTTCATCGGGGTCAGGCTTTCATACGGTCCCGCGATGGCTATCCGCAAAATACTGTCCTATGCTCATCTCAATTATACATGATGTTCGACCCGAAACATAAACACATTATGAAACATCACACTTTGTATCTTTAAGATATTAAGATAATCCAGTCAGAGTGAAGCTAAAATAGGGCGCACGACAATTGATTGCAAAGCGACAACATCATTCACCGGTTACGAATTCAACGAAACAATCTTCCGACAAATTCACTTTTACATAGTTATATGGCTTAACGACTTGTATTCGTTTAGACACTCAACTATGTTAACAGCGAAACGGTCTAAACGATATCTCTCTACAAGTTTTTTTTCTCAAATCGACTGCAATTTCGCTTTTGGGAGGCGCTGGTGTCGATTCGTTTCAGGCGCCGAGTTATTCTTTTACGCGTGGCTCGCTCCTTGTCTTATTAGTCTCCGCCGGCACGCCACCTCTGAACGCTTGCTCCTGCTCCCTGGGCCTTTCCTTGGGGAAGACAGCTTCGGAGGGCGTCCAGCTTTTTGTACTCCAATTCGCTTGAGGTGCCTGTTCAGCTGCCGGGAAAACCTATGTGCATAATTAATGGCGTGCGTGCTATAATTAAAAGGCGCGCGACGGGAATTGGCTGACGGCAACGAAATCGAAACTTGGGCAGAGAAATGCGAATCGAGCGCGTTAACTCATCGACGCGAGTAAAGTGGAAACACACAGAGCAACAGACGTATTAGCCACTACAATATTGACTTAAGTAGCATCGTTCATTTGTATTCTGTTTTCCTTTTCGCACGTGAAAAGAATTTTGGTTCGACGACGTTAACGTCCCTGGTGGTCAGGGGAGATTCGGATGCGATTCCAAGTTGACGCAAGTTTGTTGCAATAAAATGTTAGAACCGAACAGTAATTAGTTTGGTGATTTTACTATTATTGTATTAATACGCTAACTAGGAGGCACTGTAGATGTATCTTCTCCCAAGTGCCCAAGTCCACTCGCCTCTTTCTAGTGCCCAAGTCCACTCCCTCTTTCTAGTGCCCAAGTCCACTCCCTCTTTCTAGTGCCCAAGTCCACTCCCTCTTTCTAGTGTCCAAGTCCACTCCCTCTTTCTAGTGTCCAAGGCCACTCCGTCTTTCTAGTGTCCAAGTCCACTCCCTCTTTGTAGTGCCCAAGTCCACTCCCTTTTTCTAGTGCCCAAGTGCACTCCCTCTTTCTAGTGCCCAAGTGCACTCCCTCTTTCTAGAGCCCAAGTGCACTCCCTCTTTCTGGTGTCCAAGTCCACTCCCTCTTTCTAGTGTCCAAGTCCACTCCCTCTTTCTAGTGCCCAAGTCCACTCCCTCTTTCTAGTATCCAAGTCCACTCCCTCTTTCTAGTGTCCAAGTCCACTCCCTCTTTCTAGTGCCCAAGTCCACTCCCTCTTTCTAGTGTCCAAGTCCACTCCCTCTTTCTAGTGCCCAAGTCCACTCCCTCTTTCTTGTGCCCAAGTCCACTCCCTCTTTCTAGTGCCCAAGTCCACTCCCTCTTTCTAGTGCCCAAGTCCACTCCCTTGTTCGTTTGCTTCGTTTGACAATTGGACTCTGAGCTACAAAATGGCGACGTATTTAAAAAAACACAACGACAGCTAATGAGAGTTATTTACTTTTTCATTGGACAAATCGAGCTGTCAGCCATTTACCTGATTGCGCCAATGTGCAGTTACTTTTGGCAGCAGAAACGAAATAATCAAAGGAACGAAGTTTGAAGTTTACAATGCTGTTAAGTGATACCCTCTGCCCTTCGCGTGTTGCGCCAAGTATGGGTGTAAGATAGTGTCAACGAATGTCAGTTGGCAAGCATTGAGCTTACGGTGTTTGCTAGTGGCGCTACAAGGGCACTAGTACTACCAGTCAGATGGTCTACGGGGGTCAGTGAAGAGTTAATCTCCCTGTCGTTTTAAAAGAACATATAGTATCAAGAAAGTGATGAAAGTTGAAGACAATAGTTTTATGTGAACTGAGTATAATAGAGAGATAACTTGCTGATAGACTCACTAGCAGTTTGAGTGCTAGGGTGTATCGCAGTGAAATAACGTATAGTTGAAAGACTGTAGTTGGTGTAGTGATTGTTTGCCTTTTTATTCGCTTAAGACACGTGGTTTCAGAAAATATTGTTAGTTTGGTAAATATTGATGGGCACCGTGCATGCGTTTTAAAAGCGCTGGATGTGTGTAATGTTGACGAAATTTGGTCAGCGTAATGACAAGATGGCATTGGCTGCACAGGTACCGTATTCGTTTAACATGATCACACGTTTATATGACCACCAGTGGGAACGTCAACAGTGCTCTGTGCCCTGCGGGCATAGGGCGCAGCAGCTAGGAAGTAGAAGGTCGGACTGTCAATCGGGGTTGAGAATACGCCTACTTCTTTTTTCGAAACTTGGATAGTGTCGTTTACCACTCATTCCCGTGCCTTCCCGGAGAGACAGTAAGAACTGTTGGTCCCCAAAACCTAGCGCCAGTCGTTTCGATGTACAATTCATACGGGCGCTGCATTGGTGCAGCCAAAACAGATCCTTTGATACAGGGGTCAGCACACTGTCAGTTTTCCAATTGGCGACCATGTTAATGTTTTGTGTGATTATAAGAAAACGTTACCTATAAAGTTTCTTAAACTTCTCACCTGCTGTTATGATCATCTCGTTGACATGCTGGTCGAGTTTAGTCAAAATCTAATATCTCTAGCTCTTGCAAAATGCCTGTATGTATGACACCCGTCAATATTTACAAATGGATGCAGGCAGTAATCTGGCTAAAGTGTCAACTAGCCAAATTGCTGCCAGATACCCTTCCGCTTAGTAAAATCAGCTAAAAAGACCCATTTTACTGTCAACAGCTTCTACAATCACATCTAGAAATCTGACTACTCAAATGCACTTATGTCAGACCAAATGAATATTGTAAAAATTCATTTCTCTCTCTCATATAGGCGCAAAATGACACCAACCATTACTATTATTATTATTATTATTATTAACTTATACCAGCCCAAGGAGCATTAATCCAAGGGCGTTATTTGTTACCTTTCCAGTATTTTATTTATAATTATGACTCATTCACAGTGGCGCCATCTGGAGTGTATCTAACCACTCCACAGTTTCCATATTTCTCCGATAGGTGTCAAGGCAATTACGTAACTTCATATGTGAATAACTCGAAATAACTCTCCTTGTGTTTTCTGAAATACATCGTCAATTGGTAGACCAGTGAACAATGGTCCAAGGAGGCGAATTAACATAGAAAGAGGCGAATGTACCTCGGCGCTTCGAAGGGGATGCACTAGAATGGTCCAAAATTAGCGTATTAATATATATATATATATTAATACGCTAATTTTGGACTATATATATATATATACATATATATATATATATATATATATATATATATATATATATATATATATATATATATCGGCGGTTAGCTCTGCATATAGACGGACCAGTGGAGCGCAGTGGCACAGTGGCACGAGCATCAGAATCTCAATCGAGAGAACCCGGGTTCAAATCCTGTGCTGCCATTTCGAACATTGGACAAGTTCGTTCACTCTACGTTGCTTCAGATCATTGTATGAATGAGTACCTGGATATAGACAATGGTGGATATTTGTACACGAATCGTCTTCGCGCATTAATTGCAACGTGGCTAGATGCTTCCCAGAGAAGTCGAGATGGTGTCCGATTGAACAGGTCTGCCAGGAAGTAAAGTGTAAAGCGATTCGAGCTGTCTTGAGGACTGGATACTGCGCTGCATAGAAACTTATCTTTCTGCTTTTTACAAGTGCCCTGATGGTCGTGTGCATTGTGTCACGCGGCATCATACGTATACATATATTCCTGCAGCCATCTTCCTATAAAATACACATATAAATAAACTAAAGGAAACTGTTGATGTATACAACTGCTCACTCCTTTTTGTTGTTATGTTATAAAGCTTCCACAAGTTCGTTGATGTTATAGAAATATTTTGCATTACGTGTATTGTCAGTCTGTCATTAAACCATTTTTTATGACCTTCAATGCTTTTCATCTGGCTTACGTTTGCGGCCATTTATGAATAAGCAAAAAACTAAACATTTATCTATAATACATTGCGACATGCTACGCAGGAAGAAACACATATAATAATTCGTGTGCATTGTAAATACATTTATGATTCTAGCAAGACGAGAATTCACCACCCATTGTGATTGAATTACACGCCATACGTGGGAAAAGGACTGTCAGTTAGAAATCATTGATATAAAATGTTAAGAATATTGCCATAAAACATGTTTGTCGTAGATGTCGTAGATGTCGTAGATGTCGTAGATGTCGTAGATGTCGTAGATGTCGTAGATGTCGTAGCCGTATATAATACAATTGCATAATTTCCCTGGCGTGTGTAATGTGTTAGTTTAAAATTTCGAACTAATTCGAATTTGAGTCATTTCCGGTAAGATAGCGTCCGCGAAGAGTAACAAATGTCCAAATGTCACGCATTTGGTAGTAATATTACAAAAGGTCGAAGAGCATAGAACAGTACTATCTATGTGCATCTCGGCTACGACAGCTAATACTTGCATATCGGTGATTGTCCAATCCCGTTAGAGCAACCTTGAATTCCTGTTATAGAAACTAATTTATTTTGACAGAAAAATAGTTCCGTTTCGGCAACAATTTAATTCTACAGTGCGGTTTTGGGAGCAATAATTGACACATACTATATCGAGAAATGTAGACATCAGATAAACGGTTACCTTCTGTAGTACATCTCACCGCCTACCCCTACATGTGTTTACGACGTTGATAGACAATACTCACTTCAAATAATAGTATTATGTGATGTCAGAATTGTGCTAATTGTTATGTGGTTCGTGATTTTCATGGGTTGTCAAACACAATATAATTGACCCAGTTTATGGAGTATTTTGTGAAGAATATTACTACACCAGTTATGTAAGAGGTATTTAACCTTTTTGGCTTTGTTACCCCTTGAATAATAATTACTCCACCATTTTTAAATACCAAACTCGAGGAAAGGACATTTAGTAATTAATGTATTTAATAATTTATTAGTAAAATATAATATTAGCTACACATTAATTTCACAATCATCAAAGTGAGATTAAACATATGACATGCAATATTTTACAAATGAGATTATGACAATGTATTGTTGAAGTTGCATCTTCCTGATAAGCATTGAGATGAGAGGCTTTATCACATCTAGACCACGTCGCAGATTATCGGCAAGATGCAATATTTTTTTTCTTATTATTTTTAATGTTGATGCTTGTAGAAATGCCAGTTCTCTACAGCAATACATTTTGGATGAGGACTGTGGGTGCTCTGTCATAACGAATTGGGTGTTTACCACCAGCCTTTTGTCAGAAACTTATCAGGTCAGAATCAAGAAAGTCTTCTTTCAGCTCCAGCGTCCTAACTTCTCGCAAACCAACCAAGGAATTCATCGTTCGTCTTTGACAACTCCTTCATCGCATGAAAAAGCATCACTATTTACGCATTCTTCTCAGTGGTCCAGATCTGGGAAATATCCAAGGAACTATCCAAGGACGGCTTCTTCTAAGGAAAGAATGTGCGGCATGATATAATCTGCAAACAAATACTGCTCTTTCCAATAGCAAGAATTAAACTTACGTTTGAGCTGTATTTGAAACTTGCGACGTTTCGATCCATCTACAGCGGATCTTGATCATTCACTGATGTCATGTGACGTGGCGTAGATTTTGGCGGAATGATCTGGTTGTAGATGGCTTGCAGGTGGTATCTCTGATCTCGGTTCATTGTAGGTACTCTCCGTTTGATGTAGATGGTCTCCTTTACTTTTCTATTGTGCCAGTTCTGTTCTCTGGCCAAGACCTTGGTGTTATCCATGGACACTGAGTGTCCTGTGGCCAGACAATGGTCTCCTACTCATGTAGGCTTATCCAGGTTTGTGTGTTCTTTAAACCTCTGGCTGAGTGGTCTTTTAGTTCCACTGATGTAAGTGTGGCTGCTGTTGTTATCACAGGTAATGCGGTAGATAGTTCCACACTGGTGTTCTTTGGGGGTTTTGTGTGAGGTGCACTACCACTGAACGGAGGGTGTTGGTGGGTTTATGGTACAAGTACACATTGTGTGACTTGTAAACTCATCCGAGTTGTTCTGATAGCCCTGCTACGTATGGTAGTCCCAACATGGGCCGGTTCGAGTTCATTGTTTATGCACTGTTGTTGTTAGTAGGTAATCTGTTATCATTAGACGGCGGGACTTCAAGCGCCTGGGTAGTCATTGGCTCTCAGGGTACTGTAGACATGTGCAAGTTCTGCTTTCTTGTCTTCAGTTGTGGTGACGTATTGCCTTGAGCTGTGATAACACTCACCATATTTCTTTCTTTAGAGAGGTTCAGCTATTAGATCTCACCAAAACATTGTGCAATACAGCCCAGCTTTATAATAACTGAATAGCCTCTTTGCCTGATATCGTCACCTTAAATTTTATGTTGGTCTATACATAGCGGTTCTTCCAAGAACATGATATTTTTCTTAAATAAAATACACGATGAAATGCGGTATCTTTGATAACCATCGATTCTCCATGTGGAAGAGAAGAACATTGAAATCGGATCCAATTTCTTCACATTCACTGACAATTCTGAGGTTCGTGGCACTCTATGGTGAACAGTTTAAAGAACAGACATTCCTCTTCTTGCAGAGTCTCTTTTCCGGTACAAGCAATTGTACACAATAGTCAACATTATGTTGATTCATTCATTCATTTGAAGCGCGAAGCCCCGAGAGGTTTGCTAACAAAAACATAGTCATGATTAATTAATTACTGAAAAATCCATACTTTAAACAGCTTGTTTTACCCTCCGAAAATGCCGGAATTACCACCGAGGGGATAATTACCCCCAGGTTAAGTACCCCTGAATTATATTATTCGTCTTAAAATACCGTAGTGCGCACGTGTTTTAATGGAACATATTTCCGTTCAATAATTCGTCCTTCTTTGGTGCAAGTTTACACTCTAGGAACTAGCAATAACGGAACTAGTTTCAATGCCTAATTAACGGTTCGTCTCAATTGTATGGAAATGTAGTTATAACTGGGTGTACCGATGACGGGAGTAACTACATTGGGAGTATCCACTGCGGGATAACGATAACGGGTTTCCTTTCATCTTTGTCACTGAGGATACGTAATGTTCACCATTGACGCCAACTTCAAAAGACGCTGGATATTAGAAAATTACGCCCATTAGCACCGGTTAACACGTCAATCTTCTCGAAGTGAATTCAGAAAGTCTTTTGTCTGACCTGAAACGCCAACTGTGGATAGCGTGTCTCTCACGAGACCCCGACTAGTGACGAATTCCTCGATTGTCACTCCCATTTCCCTAATTGGAGAAGCACAAGTGCCAGATGGTTGCGTTCGCCCTCAAAGCTCTGATCATATATCTCGCAACAGCGTTTTATCCAAAAATTAAGCCCAACATAAGCGAATGTGCTTTCTCAGTAGCTGCGCCTAAAACGTAGACAGTCGTTTGAAGCACGTTTTACTGTAGCTGAATTTGATAAAACCGTCAATGACAAAATATGTCCGAAATTGCATTCCCTGTCTAAACTTTCGGCGATCTCATGTTGTAATGTTGACTTTTCAGCATCTCTTTCCTTCATACCCAGGCTGACTAGTTCTTTACGACCCTTCTCGATTTATCTGGGAACCATTCAGCCACGCTGCGATTACTACACGAAGACAACTCATAATCACAATCCACCACTGTCTGTAGTCAGGTAAAACGAACTGAAGCAATGTAGAGTGAACGAAATTTGGAAACGACAATAAGAGGTTCGATGTTATAACACGAATTACTAATCACTATTTTATCAATGGGAAATGAATAATTAAGTATTCTTTACGAAGTCTGTACATGTTTTCTATATAGCTTCACCTGCTGAAAGTGACTGAAGGATGCAATCACTGTGTGTCTCCGCTACTCTCAATGTCTTATCCATCGCGACAAACGAGACAACGTGCAAAAAGGTAGGCAAAAACCGCTTCGAAATTTACACCCGCCTCCCGAGACCGCTATCACCAAAATGGCCGGTGGAACGAGTCAATCTCGGTTTGCGCTCAGGCACAAGATATCTCTTGCGAGACGCAGTTGATTACGCGGATATATAGTATGTCGCGAGATGAAAATAAAAGTGATGCAATTTGCGCATCCCCGAAGACGTCAGTTGGCTGCAGTGTGAAAAAGCATCTGGTGAACACAGCCGGGACAACGGGAGTGACGCAAACAAGATGAAGAGACAGCAAAGATACATCGCCACCTTGGGATGATATCGCCGCTGGCGACAGACACGACTAAGTATATTTTGACACCGTGCCTAGGTGTTCATTCATTTCCGCGGAGAAGACAATCAGCCATACGCCTTGCAGCAAAGAGCAAACGGGTAAAATGATAATCGATAAAGCAATAACAGCGTAAGACACGATGACAAGGAATGTGGAAAGAAAAAGCTGTTGAGTTAGATTATTTGTGTTTTTCAAGAACTAGCGAAGAATGAGAAGGGTAATTCAAGTAGACGAAACAACTTACAATGTGCGTGAAACAGCTGTTGGAACCGCGAGAGGGTGGCTGAGGAGCTAAATTGGTGAGGGGCAAAAATTCCAGAGAAAAAGAACGATTGGATTTTGATTTGTTCCCAAGCCCGTTATTGTTTTTTTAATGAACGACCGTTTAAACTGTTAGTATTTGCCAAAAAAATTGACGATCCAGCTTTGAAAGAATGTCTGAGAGAAATGATAAGAAGAAAGAAAGAATGGTTAATGTGCCGGCGTGTTTGTGATAAGCCTTGTTGATTTTGTTGGATCGATTTGTTGGGCGTGAATAGGATGCAGTCTCAGTTCTCAGGATGGCCTCAACCCCCCACAATATTCACCAACTTCCGCCGCCCGTGCAGAACATTTGGCAGATCATAAAGACACGGAAAGTTGCCAGTTGTCGTCTTCCAGATTTGGGACAAGAGCAAAAAACAGATGGTGTAATATGTCGCGGCTAAATATATGATTGGTCGATCCGAACGTTCACATAAAAAGATAATCTATTCTTATGAGCCTTGATTAAGGCATTACCTTAAATCACTGCGAATCACGAAGACTACTCGTGGAAATGGTAATCAAAAGGCGTGGGACGCCGGCCAATTACGATCCGCATCAAATAACGAGGGCTGTTTGCGGGAACACCTAACAAGGTATTGGAAAGGAAAACTAAATGTACAATAAGGAGAAAGATGAGTTTTTCTTTGGCGTCATAGTATTTGAGGATAATACTTAACCTGAGTTTATCAGATGGTTGGACTACAATTGGACTTAATGGTAGATATTGGTACGTTCAGTGTAACGTGCACTCAAACAAGACGAAGTCGGGGCGAAGAAGAGTTTAGAAAATAAATCAAGGCATTATTGTTAAAGCTGCTTTTGCAACTAGTTTATTAATCGCGAATCCGATTCTGTAATGTCCACATATGTAACGTGTGAACAGATTAATTAATACCCGCAATCAGTTTAATAATAAAAAGAGAGTTAGCATTCAACCCACTATAGATTTGTCGGTCATGTGGTTTTTGACATTGTAAGAAAAGTCGCTAGCATCAACATAAGATTCTAATTTTGATAAACATTTGAATTGATTCTTTATCCATAATTAAATTTTTTAAAGTGTGTATGATGAATTAATTAATACTACATAAATGTATAAGAACTATCGAATCCTAACGGATACAACGAACGTTTGTTTTTTTGCAAAATTCGTTTGAAATAAGAGGGACCACAAACAAATCGAATTGAGGGTGCATCTCTAATGATATTTCAACAAAAGGGTGACATATTGGTTGTCTGTAACCGTCGATAATGCGGCTGACCTGGATAAAAGCGAACAGCGCAGTAGTCAAAATGGATAGTCAGATACGTAGATTTATGGATTAGCAACATGCATAAATGCATTGCGGGAGGTGACGGTGGATATATATCACGCCGACGCAAACGATGATCGTCGACAAATGTCCCGGATGTGGTGGGTGTGGTGCGGATCGTCTAAACAAAAACTTGGCAATCGTAATCTATGTTTCGGAATTCAAATTCGTCGAGACAGTTAGTTAGAAAAGCAAGTGGAAGAACCGCGTTAGTTAGAACAGATGCAGAGTGTAGCAACTGAACACGTTTGGGAAGAGATAGTAGTCATGACAGCTTAAATAACTAGGTTAAGCAATACCAGGGACAAGGCGATGGTGAGGTGACAAAACGGAAGATTTGAGATTTTGAATTGTTACGAAAATATATATATAAAGTGTTTTTCATTTAAGGAACCCAGAAGTAATGTTAACTAATTGTTAACTGCATCGATCTATCTAAAAACAAAATTGACCAAATTATATATATCAGTTAAATAGATGTATTTCGGTAAATCAACGCCTTCCTTGTGCATTTAGCGTCTTGTGTTTCTGCTTTTAGATGGCAATCTTGCTGAATCTTGTCAAATTGTGTTACGTCAAAAGTACTTGTATCCGAATAGTCTTTAGAGGTAATTACAGCGTGGCTGGTTACTCCTCAAATAACTACAGATGGTATTCGATTGAACAAGTCTGCCGGGGGTTAAGTGTAAAGCAGAGCAATCTTACGAATTGGATAGCTAGCTGTACCAGAACATACATTAAAAAAAAACCGAAATAAATCATCAAAAGAATCGTGAAATAAACGTAGAAACAGAGTATACTAGAACTTGCGATGTTTGATGATCTGATGAAACATAATCAACTGTCTACATAACTACTGAAATCCCCGCTGTACAACGAATGTTGTATTTTATTCCAACGTATGTAATATGAGTGGAGAACTAAAGTCCTCTGCGGTTTCACAAAAGTTACCAAAATATATGTGATCCTTAACTGATGCTCGCGGTTTCATTATTTAAAGGGAGGCAGTATGTTCCTCTACCCAGAATTAGCCAGCGTTGTAATTTATAACAGGAAGTCAACTGTGTTGTACGTGGTAAAATGGGAAAGCGTTGAACATCAAACGGTACTGCGGTTAATTCAGCCCGCCTCGGTAGTATGTATTGTCAATAAAGCTTGTTTTGTTTACCGTTTGAACATACTCCGGGGTGGTATCTTTCAAATTGCGAACGTTGTTACGGACTTACTAAACAGAATTTGGCGGGCGATACATATTCAACATATTTATTAAAGTCTCAAGAACATTATTATTAACTAATTAATAAAACAACTAGATTGCCTCTTTTTAAGCTAACTTGTTTGTTCCGTTAATTGAAATAAGCTTCTCAAGCCGGCGACGGTAATTATAGTTTTAGGTGGCGGTTCGCCGAATCTGTTGTAGGCCTACGTTGCATTTGTGGTATTGGTTGCGGAAATCAGCCAACTTCAAAGGACAATTTCATGAACTTGCGCTTAGCGTCGACTGCCTCCGCAACAAACTGTGTTTATTGTTGCAATGTGTGTATGTACAACTTTCACATTGCGAACAATGTTCTGGCCTACTATATGCAATTTGGCAGACAGTATACCTCCAACATATCATTCAACGTATCATTCTCGTATTGCGTTACGTTACGTTACGTTACGTTACGTTACGTTACGTTAATCCCCATTACGCCTACTGGCGTTTAGGGCAGCGACGAAGTTCCGCCACATTACTCTGTCTCCTGCCAGCCTCTCGAGGCTGCCCCAGCCTCTTTCATACACGCTTCTACTAGTCTGCGCCAGGTAGTTTTGAATTCGTATTAAAAACATTATATTAATAAAATGAGGGGCACGTAACGTCGGTTTAAACCGCTGCCTACTAAACTACACTGCATTGCGGTAATTAACTTGCGAACCTGCAGAAATAGCAACACCTTGACGACTTTTCCAGCAAATCGATCCAATCAATTAACCGCAAGCGATTCTCTTTTATCGTCTCCGTCCAGAACACAGCTTCGCGATCAGGCTTCGCCAACGACATCTAATCAAGTAATGGGATTTTATTATTTTGTATTTAATATAGAATTAATAGCACCCGTTCCAGCGAAGCAATGGCGTCACGCCGCTAAGATATGACACCTTATTGCCCGTGGCCCCTCCCTCAGTGCAAATGCCGTCGTAATTAATGGCGCAGGCTTCGTGGCACACGATGGAACCGTTATGTCTTTCAGAGTCAGATAAACAAACGTTATGGCCGATAAATTCACTGAAGCGAGAAAGGTCTTAGGGTGACCGCTCCGTGTCACTGGTAAGAAGGCGGTTTATGGACTCGAGGCAAGAATTTATAAAGTCATTAGGAGCTTCGAAGAAAGTGGAAGTCTAGGGCAGCTGTTACGCAATAGGTTATCACTAAAACGGTCACCTCGCTATTCGGGTCACTTTCATCCACTCCCAAGACTGACCTTAATAGTGATGTTCCACTGTAGTATATTTGGTATAGTATGCATTATAAGATTGGAGCGGAAATACTTAATTTGTTCAACATAACCAGATATTTTGCGTTGACGTACAACGAGGAATATCGCGTTTTATGTATTTCCCAGTTTATCGATTGGTTGTTTGATCGAGTCGTTGTTTGATTATACTGTGACGAGATTTGTTTCATACAATCGTTACTTCCTTCTTTTAGCCGTATCCACGAAGAGTTTTCGGTGCTGCTGGTTTTCACCACACACTCGTAGAACTTGTGTCCTTTGTTGGACATGTCTGCGACACAACAGACACTTCATCTCAGATGTTTCTGAATTCAGGATTACGCCAAGCTTCCCCACCCGGCCACCAGACGGCTCTTAAGCTGCTCGTAGTGAGACTTCGGTTACTCCCTGTTGTTTTCTGCATCTCCAAAGTTGATGTTGTAAGACTATTTTTGTTTTTATTTCACGGTTGAGTTATGTTCAGATCAGGTAATTCGTCCATTTTGTGCCGAGGGTGTTATATCGTTCAGTGTGATTTTTTCGCTAGAAGCTGAAATAACGTTTGATTTCGTTCTACAAATGTTCAGTAATATTGCTAGTCAAACAATTCGACGTGCTTCAAACATGAAATGTCCTACAAAATATATTGACAACGCTGACAGACCAGAAGATGTGCAGATCTCCCAGAAAAAAGCCATGTTAACAATAGATATACGTGAATTCACCGTGAAGAAACATTAGATCCAACACATTTCGTGAGTTGCAATTGTACGCTTTTAGAACATTCATGTTCACGGGGCACCCAAAATACCGCTGCATTGTACTACCGTATGCACACACGCACACGCGAACGCACGCGCACGCTCACTCTCTCTCTTTCCCTCACACACACACACACACACACACACACACACACACACACACACACACACACACACACACACACACACACACACACACACACACACACACACACACACACACACACACACACACACACACACACACACACACACACACACACACACACACACACACACACACACACACACACACACAATGACGCCCGTACGTGCGTTGCGACTGATGTTATGCGCCACGCGCGCGCGTGTATCGATCGATCTTCGATGGCGTGGCCGTTATAAAGCAGACTCCACCATCACCCAGCGCCAGTTACCAGGCACCGATACGTAGCGAGCTGCGTCGTTTCGTCCGTCTCCGTTCTGTCGCAACATGGCGCGTGCGCAGAACAACTTCCGGCGGCCATGTCGACGAGCCGTTTAGCGGAGCAGACAAGCAAACCCATCGCAGCGCCAGCTTGCGGCTTCTGCACGGAGCAGCCGTGGCGCTATGGCTGCGTTTACGAGTCCGTCTTATCAGGCGCGAGCGACCTCGTCGCGCGCTGACTGACTGGAGACACGCCGTGCCCACCACGGCCGCGTCGACAGACGGACTGACATCTGCCTGTATCGCGCACGGGAAGGCGATCTCGGGACGGCGTTAGATAGCGTTGTGCTCGCTGCATCGGCAACCGCCATCGCGAGCGTGTGTGTTCCGACATACGGTAAGTGCCGCTATTTCCAGGTTTGTGTCGATGCGTTATATCGATTCTTGGACGCCGGCGCACGCACGCGTCGTCGGCGCTTGTTTACCGTTCGCGCGTGCCTGCATGCCGGCGATCTGCGAGCGAACGGGCGGGTACCCATGTGGGTAACTTCGGTGGAGGATATTTTGGCCTAGACAACGGTGAATATGCGCATATTGTTTGTGCAACGAAAGCATAATCGCGATAATCCAACTTGCACCCCGTGTGGGCAGTATTTTGAAAACCAACGTTGCGTACACATATCATAAACAGCGCTTACAGGTTGAATAACCAAACCGACATAGCGAGAACCCATTTCTGGTTACTAGTCGGGCTGTATCTGGCCAATGCAACATTGAGTATATGTACAGCGCTTACTTTCTGAACAACCAAAACTATATTGCAAGAATCGAACTGATGCTCCTAGCTGAGCAATATTTGACAGACCAATGCTACAGTATCTTGTTGCACACTCTATTTAACTGAGATGTTGTGAACGTCGGTATGTTATCTCCTACGTAGGATACATACCATCTTCATTAGATGGCTACTCCAATCTATCACCAAACCCCGAGCAAAGCCATTAAACATCATTAATTGATTCTATCTGCTCGAATTTAACCTGGCATACACGTTTGTTTACGTTAATATAATCAACAACGTGAATTTATCATATTGATGTGACTCAAACAAACATTTCTCTGTGTAGCATATTGTCACTGTGGTTACTTCAGAATGTATCATAGGTACTAGAATTTATTCAGCGATGTTTCAACAAACAAATCATATTGTATTTTAACGCTGTATCCCTGTAACTAGAACTAGGAAATACGAAACACTTTAACGTTAAACTCCAAACATAGCACCGATGAAATAAAGATCGATGTTGAATGTATTCTATTTAACGAGTATGACTTTTGTGTTGACCTTCTAACAGCGTAATGCGCAACAAATATAGCGCCAATGACATTTGCATAATGTCCACCTGGTCCTACGCAACTACATTTAAAGAGCACAGCTCAATCAAATCATTACTGATTGGTCTGTCTATGTGAAACGTGTAGCGTTGCATGCCTTACTGGCCTTGTAAATCTGACTATTCTAAACATGAACGTGGGTTGGTAAAGGGTCAAATTTATTTGTAAAACGCTATATTTTAATAGCGTTTCTCCGGTTTAATGTTGCTGTCATCGTCTTACGTATCGTCGTTCCTGTTGGTCCACACCAATACCTAATGCGCCAGTACGTAGTGTGTTATTTTGAACAAACAATAGCCAACGGATTCACATAACATGATATGGCTGTCAAGATATCTATCCACCACGCAATCCGGTTCCGATTTCCACGATACAGTCAATGTTAATTGGTATGTGTTCCACTCGCTAGGTGGCGCCGTGGTAGCGAGTTATATCCCCGCTGTGTATACCATCCGTACGTTTGTTGGGAAATAGCGAACTTTGAGACCAATCCTTAATAAGGCCACCGTGTTATGTGGGATAGTCTTGGCTTTCGGTTTCGATTCTTCTGTTCATTATATTATGGTTGAGCCAAGTGCCTTCTCGCTTCGTTGAATGGTTTGAGAGTTCGGTATTGGTTCATCCGTTCATTGCATGGTAGAGAAAAGTGGCTTCAGGCGTCGTGGGTGGTTTGCACTTTCGGTTTCGGTTCTCCCGTTAATGATACGTTTGACCAATGTGGCTTCATGCGTCCGGTGCATATAATGTGCAACCTCATGAAAAGATTACGTCTTCTGTGTCAACAGCCAGGATTTGTGGTGGGGTTCGTATCGATCGCCTAGCAGTTGTTTCTATAGGATATGCGTCCGAATATAGCGTGTGGTGCATTATTACGACGAGATGAAATACCAGAGGAGAATTGTTAGTCATCCATCGATTTCAACTGGCATCGGTATGTGTTGTCACGCTTTGATTGACGTGAAAAGCAGGCCAGACGTACGCAAATCACATTCCGATGCGATTTAATCTGTGCGAAATCAGCGCTGTTCTGAGAACACGTGTAGGTCTTGGTATTCCGACAACGCAATAAATATTCAAACGTGGTATTTGTGCAGTAAATATACGACTCGAGTGATTAAGTTACCGTTTTTGTTATACTGTCTACACTTTATGTGTGGGTCAAGTAGGTAGGTTGCATGCATATATTATTCATTGCGAAACCGAGTTCTTGCGGGAAGTCAAAGCGAGAAGGGTCGTACAAAGACGTACTGAACTTGTTATGACTTCTCAAATTGACTGATATAAACACCACGAGTTTGTGGAGCTGTACGTGGCATTCCAACTGCGACAAAAAGTTGTCACCGCAACTTTTCCAAAGCGTGCTGAATTCAAAGTTTCCCAAACTTGTATCGATTTAATTTAGGGTGTTTTTAGAAGTGATGATCACAGTTGCCGGATTTAAAAAATCGGTGGTAAATGGTGTTGATGTGTTTGTTTTCAAATGGTAATTATTTAAAAAAGAGTTTATATTGTAAACCGCCTTAAAGACGATGATCATAAGCCAAGGTGTTTTACTTTGAATGTAATTGTGTTTTCCAAAGACAAAATAAAACACAATTGGCGTGACGAAAAGCTTGTGGCATTTCGAAATGTTGCTGTTGGACATTAGTCTACTTTTGTCAAAAATCGTGTTAAAAGTAGACTGAACTTTTTATGAAGACCAGGGGTTTTATCCGTACTTCAAAGACAATATTCGCTGACTCACGCCTGTGAGGCATCCGCCACAAAACTAAGGCAATTTGCACACTAAGAAGCTTACAATCTGACGCGGTGGAAGACGAAAGAAGCTCCCCTTTTCAACGCACTAAAATAGTGTTTTGAACCTAGGTTCAAATAATCTAGCGTGTTTTCAACTTAGGTTCAATGCACTTTTCTCACGTTGAAAGTAGGTCGATATTCTCGAATTAGCATCTCTCATTGGTTCCCATGTTTGTTATTAATACACATTTCGATCTACTTCTCAGAACTGATATAACCGAATCCTTATTACATGATTATACGATAAAAACGATAACGATTTTATGTTAAAACGATCAGTTTTGCATTTGAGCAGCGTATGTTTTGAACCTAGGTTTGAAACACGCTAGAATATTTAAAACATTGACTAAACGCACTACTTTTGAGTTTTCGATGGCGAGAGATTTGAACGTACCACACCGGCGTAGGAATTTCAAAACACCACCTAATTTGAAAACAAGTCTCTAGAGTGTTTTGAAATAAATTTTAAAACAATCTAGAATGTTTTCCAATTAAATTCAAAACACTTTAGATTATGTTCAAATTAATTCAAAAACACTACTGTAGTGGTTTCTAGAGTGGCGCTGACTGAACTATGTCTAGAAGGTCTAGAAGCTGTACAAAGCGGAAAAAGCTATTCGCAGACACCGTCGCAATGGGCCGTCGCGTCCTTGCGTAACAATGCAAAGCTTGTCAGCCTCCATAACCGACTGATTTGGCGATTGAATGGTGGTCGTCTAGGTGCGCGGGCGCCGACAATCTAGTCTGATGACATGTCTGCAACGTCGATGATTTAATCCATCTTCCCATTAATATCTTGCCCAATGGGCTCCTGCTGGGAAAGTTGTTAGCGTGGGGATAGTCGAATCAACTTGAGCCGCACACAGAGGCCGTGACAAATTGATGATATTATGAAATCTGCAATGTATCAACGCAGATGTTCTAGTTGTAAAAATCGCTGAGCAGAAGAACGTGCGGCAGAGTGAAGCGCGGTGGCGCAGTAATGAGCGTCGGACTCTCAATCGACAGAATCCGTGTTCGCATCGTTTTCCTGCCGTTTCGAACCTTCTCCAGTTGACTCAGTTGTATGAATACCTATCTGGTATTAAACAGTGGTGGATATTTGCGAATAGTATTCGCGCAATATTTGTAGCGTGGCTGAATGTTTTCCAAAGAATTCGATATGATTTTCGATTGTACAGGTCTGCCACGGAATAGTGTAATACGCGTTCAGCTGTTCTATAAGGATGGGATACTGCGCTATATAATGAAACCATTTTTACTTTATGATAATGGTTTCATTAAACCGATCGTATTTATTTCTCTTTCGTTAAATGAAATATGTTAACACTACTGTAATTGTAATGTGCATGTTACCCACAAAGTTGCGTTTAATAACCCTGAAAATCGGCTAGTGGCTCATATGATAGCAACATATTTCTTTTAGTAGTAGTCACTTGCGCTTTTTCTTTGTTTTTTTAACTCTTTTGGATTTAATTAGTCATTATGAGTTTCGCATACTTATAGTTGAAGTATATCATCTAGTGATATAATTGTATGTATACTACACAAAGTGTGATTTAATTTGAGGTCAAAGAAACATCTTGTTCTTCTTGTTTTTGTTCTTGTTGTATTGTGGAAGTAAGCGGGATTAAAGGCAAGTTACAGTTACTGGAATAGTCCTTCGAAGTTGGCTTGTTCAAGCAATCAAGATCATAAGTGGAACTAAGTACGACTGATTCGGCGAACTTCCATACTGCTTGTTCAAATAATCAAGATCATAAGTGAAACTAAGTACGACTGATTCAGGGAAATTCCATACGGCTTGCTCAAACAATCAAGATCATAAGTGAAACTAAGTACGACTGATTCAGAGAAATTCCATACGGCTTGCTCAAACAATCAAGATCATAAGTGAAACTAAGTACGACTGATTCAGGGAAATTCCATACGGCTTGTTCAAACAATCAAGATCATAAGTGGAACTAAGTACGACTGATTAAGGGAACTTCCATACTGCTTGTTCAAACAATCAAGATCATAAGTGGAACTAAGTACGACTGATTCAGGGAACTTCCATACTGCTTGTTCAAACAATCAAGATCATAAGTGGAACTAAGTACGACTGATTCAGGGAACTTTTATACGGCTTGCTCAAACAATCAAGATCATAAGTGGAACTAAGTACGACTGATTCAGGGAACTTCCATACGGCTTGTTCAAACAATCAAGATCATAAGTGGAACTAAGTACGACTGATTAATGGAACTTCCATACTGCTTGTTCAAACAATCAAGACCTTAAGTGGAACTAAGTACGACTGATTCAGGGAACTTCCATACGGCTTGTTCAAGCAATCAAGATCATAAGTAGAACTAAGTACGACTGATTCGGCGAACTTCCATACGGCTTGTTCAAATAATCAAGATCATAAATGGAACTATGTACGACTGATTCAGGGAACTTCCATACTCCTTGTTCAAACAATCAAGATCATAAGTGGAACTAAGTACGACTGATTCGGCGAACTTCCATACTGCTTGTTCAAACAATCAAGATCATAAGTGGAACTAAGTATGACTGATTCAAGGAAATTCCATACGGCTTGTTCAAACAATCAAGATCATAAGTGGAACTAAGTACGACTGATTTAGGGAACTTCCACACTGCTTGTTCAAACAATCAAGATCATAAGTGGAACTAAGTACGACTGATTCAGGGAACTTCCATACTGCTTGTTCAAACAATCAAGATCATAAGTGGAACTAAGTACGACTGATTCAGGGAACTTCCATACGGCTTGTTCAAGCAATCAAGATCATAAGTGGAACTAAGTACGACTGATTCGGCGAACTTCCATACTGCTTGTTCAAACAATCAAGATCATAAGTGGAACTAAGTACGACTGATTCGGCGAACTTCCACACTGCTTGTTCAAACAATCAAGATCATAAATGGAACTAAGTACGACTGATTCAGGAAACTTCCATACGGCTTGTTCAAACAATCAAGATCATAAGTGGAACTAAGTACGACTGATTAAGGGAACTTCCATACTGCTTGTTCAAACAATCAAGATCATAAGTGGAACTAAATACGACTGATTAAGGGAACTTCCATATTACTAAGTGCACTGCATGACGCGTGTATATATTTATCATCCCATAACCAATAGAAATATCACCGGAATAAAAGATCTTGCTTACTATCAATGGTAAGATTATGCATGCATATTAAATACAATTGATCTAAAACGCAAGATGATGCAGTTTCATCTCTGATTCGCCAAAAGAACTGCAAAATTCTCAAAATATTGGGAGGCTAAGCCCTCATTCTAAATATTTGGGTATTGCAATAGTCATGTAGTTATCACAGAACTAACACAATAGTAAAACTATGCCTAATAGTCTTTGAACTATATCACACCTATCGCAAGAGTGCGACTACATATTGCTATATCGCAACGAGGACAAACAGCGTGTGGTTGTCATAGGAGATACATATTAATATACTTATTATGTCTTTAGTCATAGTGAGTGTCTTATCACTCAGAGGGATATTGATATTTTAGAAAATCATTGGTGTGGGCTGTTATAGCATTTTCAACAGCAGTCCGCTAGAAAGATACACGTAGCTTCCTCGTACGCTGGAATCAAACGGCGATTGATCGCCGCGATAACATGTATACGGTGTAGTAGGTTCCTTGCCGCTGGCGTTAACATGTGGCAATATTTGTGTCAGTTCGAGTGGGCAAGCATGACCTTGGGGACAGGCACTGCTTGGATGTATCGCCGGGGTTCATCGTCGGAGTTCTTACACGCGTAACGACTAATGTTATCATCACCGATTCGCTTTGATGTTGGATTAGTTGTCAAGTGGAGGGAGGGAGGGAGGGAGGGAGGGAGGGAGGGACGGACGGACGGACGGACGGACGGGGAGAGGGGGAGGGGAGGGAGAGAGAAAGAAGTAAAGGAGGGAGGGAGAGGGGGATAGAGGGACAGAGGGTCACAGGGAGAGATGGAGAGAAGGAGAGAAGGAGATATGTAGAGGGAGAGATAGGGAGAAAGCGGGACACTTAGTGTGGGAGAGAAGGAGGCGGGGGAGGAAAGGGTGGTAAGACAGAAAGAAGAAAATAAGGCGAGATAGAGACACGTGTCGTATTCGCGCAACAACTTGATTAAGCGGATCACGCACGGTGTTGATAACACGCACGGTGTTGATAACACGCACGGTGTTGATAACACGTGCGGTTACTTATTTAAGACGGTATGTGTACGGCTATTTGATATCTTGCTGCAGTTTCTTTATCGATCCGATGTTTGGCTATGTTAATATTATATCTATTAAATAGCTTGTAGTAGGAAATATCGCGCTTACAAAGGTTTCCCCTTGCACTAATAAAATGTGCGGAAATGATGTAATGCGACGGTGACGTCATGTCCGGGGTGGTGCGCGGATTGTGCAGCCTCCGCAATGTGCTGTTCCCCTATGGTTGGTCTCATGAATTAACAGTCCAACAAAACGTAATACTTTTGCCCTTGGTTCAAACCATCACACGTGACCCACCGAGTCGCGCCCCCCAAGTCGTCAGGACCTAAGTACCTTGATGTGATACCTCACAAAGGGATAATCTATCAACGACGCACGCTTAAATCGTGGGATAACTACCCCTCTCGCCATGCTTCAGCTACGCCTCCCGTCCACGTATGTGGTACATATCAGCCCTGCCCGTCTTTCCTTGTACAAGGCAACCTAGAGCCCCTCCCATGCGTACAAACATAGCATAACATAATGTTGATTAGTTCTTCAAAGATAATTATGTTTTCAACAGGCTCTCATTAAATGTAAGAGAAAGTAATATTGCGACATGAATTGTAAACGCACACGTATCATATATTAAGGCCGGTAAGCATAAGCAGTTGAGGTAGATGATGTCGGCGAACAATTGATGGGTGGTCGGATGAAATATAAGATATGAGGGTGTAAGTGGCGACTGCGTACTCAATCACAGATCCATAACCTTGAGTACGTATTTTATAGACGGCCCCTAACACCCACTATCCGCCATAAAATACACATATGCATACCAATGCATACATGTTATCAAAGTAATTTTGAACAGCATGTCCGACACATATTGCCAGGCACACGGCCGCAGTTGGCAAGATGTACTTGTACGCCGTAATCAGATAAATCAGTTTGCGTTCAGATCAGCGTACGTCTCGCACGTTCCAAGTCGTCTTGTCATCACCCAATGTTTCTTGTTAGCATGCGGGTCAAGAGAGGAGATAGTTAAAAAGCCGGGCGAGAAAACGACGAGAGAATCTGTCGACAGAAGACGCATGCTGAATTACCATCTGCGATGCCAGCTTCGGCCAGTACGACAGCGTCATTTCGAACTGTAGTCACGTCCGCGGTTGGCCGTTTTGTCCGCTGCTGCCTTGTCGTAGTACACATATGCGCCTATTGCGCATGTGGGTTAGTGTAAACGGACCGACACGCACATTTGTCCTTTATTTGGTTATGCGTTTACGATACTGCATTCACGTTACCCTTTTTGAGCGATTTTCTGTTCTTCCTCCCTGTTCCGTGTACGGTGGGAGGGTCAGGTATAGTATCTTCAAACCACTCTTTCTGTTCTTTCTGTCAATACATTCCTGTCAGCAGCACCATCTCTCCATCTTTCATCCTCACCCGCTCCTCTCGTGTCCCTCCTCACACAGTCCTCCCATCTCAGCTGTGGCCTTCCCCTTCTCCAGCGTCCTTGATGTTGCTCCGTCTCTGCTCCCTTTCCAAGTTTGCCTGCACCCATCCTTGCCTATCATATGATGTACGATCTTATAAAATAAACCTTCTGTTTATTTTACGGATCGTCTCATAAATTCGCAACGTCAAACATATTAGGTTATGCCTATAGGACTGGTTCAAATTACCACCACCACCACCATCAGTATGTAAAGGTACATGTGAATTTTCCTATCAGTAATTCGCATTTCTTTTAGTATATTTTGCTGTTCTGTTTTGAGCATAGAATATAGTGAACGATTGACCATGTTGTAGGCCCTATGTGCTTTACGGATATCTCGTAATACACATTATATATTTCGGACTTCTTCTTCATCTTTCACCACCTTATCCGGTTTTCCATGCTATGTTTGTCAATGGTTCCTCGCCCGAACTCAATATATGATGTGACAAACCATTGTTTTGATTTATTTGCGGTTTCATTTGAGCACATATAAATGTAGCGCACATAGTATTAACAGTAATTGATTTTTTTAAATTTTCCATTCGGATATTCGCAATTTTTAGCCGATTTTACAACCTTGTTTTGAGAATAGATAATAGTCTACGCGCTCCACGTCGAAGTTGACATGGTCTACGTTCCATGTGCGTAGTGTTGTCTAGTCCCTCTAGGGGGCGTTGTAAGCTCGCTTTCTCACTCGGTGTTTTGATCATCTTAGTGGATTCCCCGCGGAGACCCCGAGTACGCTGCAGCTTAGGTGTGGGACCGTAAGTGTGAAAGGCTTTTAGCCAAACCTGCGCCAACTTAATAATCAACCGGCACGTTATGCAACAAACAAAACTGATAGATATACGATATTTGGATTTTTGTCGTTATTCATATTATGTGTTATGCATTTCATAGTCGTGACGTTTCATTCGCTGTCAGCCAACTTCTGCAGACGACTACCGCTAGATGGCGTCACGGTAGTCCTTCTGCGCAGTGCTGTCACTGGTGAGGCCCACAGCCGCGGCCTGGCTCACTCTTTAAGAGATCGTCGTAGATATGTGAGAGTCTGTACCCTCATCTCGATCCGTGTTGTTTTTGGTTTTCACATCCGTGACAACATTTATAGTATATTCCGACCATAACAGTTTCCCGATGTGCTATATCACGGGATGTATACCGGCCAACCTGTTTTTTAATTCCGGGAGATTCATCAGCGGTTCAGCACGCTTATCGTGTCGCGCTGTCTCGTCGCGCTGTCTCAGATTTTGACATCGGAGGACGGGGAGGTTCTGTTGAAGATTTCTCACCAGAACAGCAGGTTCAACCACGTCTCAACACGTCTCCCGTGGTGTCGCGCTGTCTCGGATGATGGCATCGGAAGACGGGGGATGTGTGTGAAGTTGGAGATTTGAAGCGAATATTGAAGCGAATATCCGGGAGATTTGCCTGCATCCCCAGAGACCGGGAGATACACAAAAAATCAGGGCGACTCCCGGAAATTCCGGGAGAGTTGGCAGGTATAGGGGTGCGTCTTAGTATGTCCGTCCCCCGATGAGAAGTATTATGGGATGCTCCCCCGTATGTCCGGCCCGTCCCATGGGCGTGTTTATACTAATACCATCAGTGCAATGGAAGTATCTGTCTCGACCCAGGGCGCTGCAGCAGCTAACTAAGTAGTCGGGATTGATTGCTTCCAAAGACGCACTGCGCAGTTTGGCATTTCTGTCGTGGCGAGCTAGGCAGGGTCACAGAAGGGCTGTCATCACACCACGTTGAAGGTCGACTTAGGCTGCGTCCTAATGTCCGTTATCGATGTTTCAAGGAACCGATACGTTCCGAATGTTTAGTCGGGTTTAGTCGGTATTCGGCTCAGAAGCTTGTGGCATTATGAGGTGGTCGGAAAAGTTCACTTCACAAAGTCCACGATAAAGTGTGAAAATATTTATCGGTACATCGGCGTTATTTCTCAAGTGGAACATAATTATATTCAAGGTTGGTTTTCGTTCAAAGTTTGTTATTAATTATGTAAGATGATACTGAATACGTTGAAGGTATATGATTACTGCCCGCTATATTGAGTTAGTAAGCTTTCGCAATTCTTTCACAAAATGTAAACGGAACATTAACATTATAAATAATTCTATTGACACCGCGTGGTTTATGATTCTATTGACACCGTGTGGTTTATAATTCTATTGACACCGCGTGGTTTATAATTATATTGACACCGCGTGGTTTATAATTCTATTGACACCGTGTGGTTTATAATTCTATTGACACCGCGTGGTTTATAATTCTATTGACACCGCGTTGTTTATAATTCTATTGACACCGCGTTGTTTATAATTCTATTGACACCGCGTGGTTTATAATTATATTGACACTGCGTGGTTTATAATTCTATTGTCACCGCGTGATTTATAATTCTATTGACACCGCGTGGTTTATAATTCTATTGACACCGCGTGGTTTATAATTCTATTGACACCGCGTGGTTTATAATTATATTGTCACCGCGTGGTTTATAATTATATTGACACCGCGTTGTTTATAATTCTATTGACACCGCGTTGTTTATAATTATATTGACACCGTGTGGTTTATAATTCTATTGACACCGTTTGGTTTATAATTCTGTTGACACCATGTGGTTTATAATTCTATTGACACCGCGTGGTTTATAATTCTATTGACACCGCGTGGTTTATAATTCTATTGACACCGCGTGGTTTATAATTCTATTGACACCGCGTGGTTTATAATTCTATTGACACCGTGTGGTTTATCCCGCAAAATGCATTAAACTGACATTCAGCGCGGTCGTGACGTTCCCATATTAGAGACAACCAATTATTGAGTCACGTGCGTGTTAATCATTATAACCCTTGCCGATTCCGTGTAACGGAACAGACTACCTCGGTTTAATTGCGGATATCAAAACCGTGGTGAGAATGTATTGGCAACCACATGGCTGTCATCTCAGTTGAGTCCAGCGACTATTGACTTTGTCTTTGAAAACCATGTTGGATCGCTCAAAGCTTAAGTTGACGGGGTGGGTGGGTGGGTGTTGGTTTGAACCAACATGAAACACTGTGGGTTTTCTGGACTTTGCGAATATGTGAGAACAACCCCCATCCGTGCATTGTCACAAATCTATCTATATATCGGTGATCAATGTTCGTTATTTCTGCTACATTTCCCGTACAACGAGTAGGTGGGATTTGTATTTTTGAATTCCTACTTTTTTACGTTCCGCTATCTTGTCTCTCATCGTTTCACTAGTACTTTCCGGAAATGGCGTCATTCTCCATCCATAGGGCCTACTCCATTGTCGCATATGGGCAAGATTACGTCTACGTTTATTATGGCAACCTTCGCGATATCAGCACTTTATAAAATTATTCACTTTAGCGTATGACAACTTCGATAACAATGGGAAATGTAATATAGTGCTCAACTAATTAATTGGTATTAAAACTGTGATCACGATTTGATTTATATTTTACGGTAGTTTATATTGACGCTGTATATTACGAATAAATGTCAATTTAGAGTCCGATTCTCTAGCCACTCCATCAGTGCGCTCCAGGTGATAGGTGTGATCATTGGGTGTAGATTTTGCGATAGCATTGCGATCACGGAGCAGTGAATACTCTGGAAAAGCAGCTCCAATCCATGATTCATGGGTTGCGTCGTTGTGTCGTTAAGAGGCGACCGATTTCCAAAGTGGAAACTCTGTGAATGACGATGCTATGGTCAAAATCTGTTGCAAAGTTGACAAATTAAAAAAACCTACACAAATATATGTTTGTTTTTATGTTGAATGTGTACTGCTTTGCCAAATTGCGTTTAATCAACTCGACACAATGTTCGAATTTGAATGTTGTGTCAGCGGTATGTTCAAATGGTATACAAAACATTCAAATACGTGCAGTAAAACAGCTGTAGCCGAGATAGGTTTGGCTAACTACTGGGAAGATGTACAACTAATTCAATGCACTTCCTGCTAATAATTACCACCCACCATGCTTGCGAGAAGCATTCTGGGTAACGGAACAGACAAAAGTCGGCCATGTTTTCTGTCATGACATTGCTGATCTTGCAACGACTTTACACGCATCTTGCTCCGGATTGATTTACGACGACGTGTCATAAATCAGTTATTAGGATACTAGATTCCGTACGCATGAGCAGGAAACGTAATTACATCGGCAACGCTAGAACAATTCAATTGGATGAATGTGGCAGCGGAGTGTAAAAAATAAACGAGTTCTAATGTAGCTAACATTTTAAAAGTGAGTTGATGTACGTCGATCAGTGGTTATTTAGCGTGTACCCATTTTGTGCCTTTGAAGAGAGAATGTGTGCACATATTGTGACTATTTAACACTTTAAAAAAATAATACCGTATACTAACATATTGATCTTTGATATGATGAAACGGTCGACGAAGTTATTGGTTAAAATGTAACTGATTTTGTATTTCACACAGCGCTGAAGACGCGTATTTATAAATTACCTACACTAATAAAAAAGAGCTGAGGACATATATTGAGAAGACAAAACATTTTTATAAAGTTCTTTGAACATAAAAAACGACGTGTACACCGGTAGTATGACTTTTCTGTAAAACCAACTGTTATTATTATATGAATTATATTATATATGTGGCAAATTACGTTTACATTATGCTGTTATTTTATTCATTAATGTTCACTCGCTTCCTTGAACCATTTACTTCCGAGCTACCAATGGGTGGTGTAATTCAGAAAACGCAACTGTAGTTATGTACATTTTGATGCCCTGTTTTCTTTATCGGTAGCCTTCCTCCTACCTACGAGAGCTGCCCTTGCTTTGTGGCTTCACGTGTGGGTCAGAGATGGGGTGATTACAATACAAATGTAATCAATTACGATTACGATTACTGTGAAGATGTACGAGTACGATTACGTGTACGATTACTCAGAAAAGAAATGTAATTGATTACGATTACGATTACTTTAGCATGTAATCATGATTACAATCATGATTACTTTAAAGAATATGCAAATCATGTTTCTACCATGTATGTGACCTTCTTTGAATTCAGAACTGATTATTGCTAATCAGGTTTTGTTATTGTTAATTGACATAATGAAAACTGTTGGAATTTAAATGAGCTGCACTTCTTAGGTCTGAAGCCTTTATAGTGAAACATCAATTTGCCCTGTTGAACTGCTGGTTTAGTGGTCCTGGCTCCAGTCCCAGGTACTGGGTACATAATGACTGAGCCATTGGTGAAACAATGTGACAAAATCAGTGGGATCTTTGGATTATAAATTCATGGCTTCAGATAAAACTGCTCAATGAAAGAATGTACGAGTAGCAAGCCAAGCCAATTACTCCATTGCATTGTGTTGGGGTGGCAGACCAGCTATGGCTTCCACACACATACGCACGCACGCACGCACGCACACACACGCGCGCGCGCAAAGGGCACAGTTACAGGTTACCCAGTTACAGATCTCTGCAAGCAAGCCAATTACAATTGTGTGCTTAGAGAAACAGGGTTGGGGACAAATACGGTTACATAATCAAATACAAATATCATTTTATAATTTCAAATACCCTCTTTTTAAATTTTCAAATACACATATCACACTAATAAAATTGTAAATACAGAGGGTCAGATTCAGATATGCTATATATATCAGATAGAACAAACACAGAATACAATAGTGAACTTAGACAGGTTTACCCTTAGATATAATAGACAGGGATTTAGCAGCTAACCAGCCAGTCAGGAGGTAATAACTATGACCAGTCATTCACACCACACTAACAGTGCAAACAGTACAGGTGGCATGGCATGGCTTCTAATATTACAAAGCAATGTGGTAGGGGAGTCTTATTTACTGCAGTGCTTCTCAGAGCCTGTCACTATAATAACTTTGTACTATTACAATAAGCAGGAGATGTGGCTTCTCTGGGGAGAGAAGGTATTAACTAGGGAAATGTAATTTTTATGCAACTGAAATGCTCAATTGTAATAGAAAATTAATAGCCTAATTACTATTACATTTATTAGAACGCTTCTGGTATAGCCAGTTCTATCTGTCTAATCTATCTGCTTGCATTGTAAGTATGAACAAAAATTGTAATCATGATAAGTAATCATGATTACGATTACTTTGGCAATGTAATCGAGTACGATTACGATTACTTGGCTGTTGTGATCAATGTAAACGAGTACGATTACTCAAAAAGTTGCCCACGATTACAATGAGTACGATTACAGAGTACGATTACCCCATCTCTGGTGTAGGTGTAAGCTAGTCTGTATTATTATTATCATCATCACATGTAGCAAATTATAATTACATTGTACTATTCTTTCATTTCTATTGTACGGTTAATTAATACGGCTCCGGCTTCACGGAATCAAACCAGGAAAAGTGTGTTCGAGTCGGGCACGGCCGCAGCGACCGTCCGTGGTCCTAGAGAGGATGTTCTAATTGTTGACATCGGGAAGGTTCTTGGGACGCGCAGCTTATCAGCAGAACGCCGATGTAACGATGGCTGCTCGGAACATGACGAATCAATAAGTATAAGTAGCAGCGGGTCATGTATTGATCTGTGCTGATGTTGGCCGACTGTAGGCACCTGTGCGTGAACGCAAGACAGCCCCACGACGCGTGCACGCGTGCGTGGCCGTGTTAATGGGTTAGATGGTCGGCCTAAACGTTCGTTCGAAGATTGTAAGATTGTGTTGTATTGAAATATTAAACCGGATATGGATCGATATGAGGTGTGTACTGTTGGTGTGAATGTGAGTGTGTATGTATGTGTGTGTGCTCGTGCGTGCGTGCGTGCGTGTGTGTGCGTGCGTGTGTGCGTGCGTGTGTCTGACAGCGGTTGGTTAGGTACATTGTGTGTCTGGTTTTCTGAGAATCCCACATCTCAAAAAAGTAATGCCTACAAGATTTGAAACAACGGAAATAACACCGACGTCGACAACAATCTTAATGTCGATCATTGCGCCTCTGTTGTACGTTAATCAACATTCACTTATGTGCTTTGACGATGAAGAAATCCACACATGGTTAGATGCGCCTATACAAGAAATAGGAAAAAGACGCGTTTACTAAAGGCAGTATTCGGATCTATACCTTTTGTTGGTAGAAGTCGCGTAAGTTCTATACGACGTGAAAATAGTAGGTTTAACCACAATGGTGCGTGTTAACACACTTCCATCTGCATTGTTAACGTCTTAATAAGCAGCATTCAAAATGGCAGCAAAGACATTGTACGGACATGCATTGTTGGTGTGGCTGCTATTTTTTGTAAATGCAAGATTATTTAGCAACACAACACATTTTACAATGTAATTCACATTTTTTGTAACATTGGTACTTTGATTGACAGTGTCTGGGTGGTTCAACTGCAAAACATAACATCGGTTATTATTCAGAGTGTTGAGGCAGCTTGTTTTGTGTGTTTGAACATGACAAGACTAGTGTCACGTACTGTCAGGTTCATAATGTTGTTGGTTCGGTAGGCAGCTTGTCAAATATATCCTTTATGGGGATATAGTTTCGAGCACGTCGTTGCTGTTTCATTATCCGATAAGGAAACTCATTACTGATAAACCCTATATTTTACTCGTGTAAAATAGTAAATAAATATATTAAAATAGAATATCATAACATAAATTTAACGTATGTGCTTCGGCGACCAGGTTATTATTATCTGTTACATCGTAGGCCTATAACAGTTAAATAGCAACAAATTAAGCTTGACAACAACCATTGGTGACTTCAACATATGTACGTAAGATAGCCACAAATACGTTCCTTTTATCTGTACAATAGATTTAACAAGATTTAACAAGATTGCCATCCAGAAAATTACTCTGGATGGCAGTTGGACAAGGAAGCCTTTTGGCTTATCGAGAGTCCAATACTTTTTATCTACATGTATCCCGCCTTTTTAAGGTGTGTGTCGATTTTATTTTTAAACATATTCACGCTACTAGCACCAACACAATCAGCAGATAATCTGTTCCATTCATTTACAGTCCTTTGTGAGAATGAGAACTTTCTTATATCTAATCTACACTGCTCCTTTACTAATGTAGCTTCATGTCCTCTGGTCCTTCTATCTTTCTTAACCGAGAAAAAAATGTTTCTATCAATATTTTCATAACCATTCAATATTTTAAACACGTCTATGTGATCTCCTCTCAATCTCCTGGTCTCTAGTGTTGTTAAACCACATTCTTTTAGGCGTATTTCGTAACTAAGATCCCTCAGATTTGGTATCATTTTAGTCGCTCTCCTCTGTACTCTTTCTAGCATATCTATGTCCTTCTTGCTATATGGCCTCCATGCTTGTATACAATATTCTAAATGAGGCCTCACTATTGTTTTGTACAGCGGTACTATTAATTATTTTTTCTTATACGCTATATTTCGCCTAATTAATCCAAGGATTTGATTTCCCTTTGACGCTGCAATTCCGCACTGCTCTGAAACCTTCATATCAGCACTAATGGTTAACCCTAAGTCCTTTTCTTTTACAGTAGTACTTAGAACAGTACCCCCCCATTTTATATTTTACCTCTTCATTCCCATGACCTGTGTGGAGGCATTTACATTTCCCAAAATTGAACAGCATTTGCCACTTTTCAGACCATTTGATCAACCTATCAAGATCATCTTGTAAATGCTGTCTGTCTCCATCACTTTTAATCCTTCTAAACACTTTTGTATCATCCGCAAATTTTAACACCTTGCTTGTTATATCATCGTCCAAATCGTTGATATATATTAAGAATAATATAGGTCCTAGTACTGATCCCTGTGGTACCCCATTCAATACCGATTTCCAGTTTGAAGCCTCCCCATCAACTACTACACGTTGTCTTCTGTCATTCAGCCATTTTTCTATCCAGTTTATTATACCATTTCCTATGCCATGGGCCTTTAGCTTAAGGAGTAATCTTTGATGTGGTACTTTGTCGAAAGCTTTTTGAAAATCTAAATAGATGATATCTACTGGTGATCCCTCATCTACCCACCTAGTGATGTCTTCCAAAAAACATAACATATTTGTTAAGCATGACCTAGCTTTTAAAAACCCATGTTGAGATGGGTTTATCAAGTTATGTTTAACAAGAAAATCCACCATGTGATCTTTAATTAGTCTTTCTAATAATTTGCAAATCACTGATGTTAAACTCACTGGTCTATAATTCTCTGACTTGTTTCTCGAACCTTTTTTAAATAACGGTATAATGTTTGCCTCTTTCCATTCTAAAGGAACCACTCCCTCTTCTAATGACAAATTGAAAACTGTTGCAAGCGGTGCGCTAATTTGTTCTACAATTTCCAATAGTAGTTTGGGCGGAATCCCGTCCACTCCAGGTGATTTATTATCCTTCATAGCCCTTATTTCCTTAGCTACCATTTCCGAGGTTACAACTAACTGTCCTAAATAGTCTGAATCTGCCCCCTTGAACTTAGCCTCTGGTACTGGCAGTGAACTAATATCTTCCCTGGTAAACACTGAACTAAAATACTCATTCAGGTCTTCTGCCATTAAGAATGCCCCTGAAATTTTATTTCCAGCACTATCTTCTAGAGGACCGACCTTTTCCTGAACTTTCTGTTTGCTTCGAATATACGCATAAAAACTCTTACTGTCATGTTTTATATTACTAGCTAATTTTGTTTCATAGCTTCTCTTTGAATTTCTAATTTCAGCTGTAGCTTGATTAAGTGCTTCTTTATAAATGTTGTAGTCTTCATCATTTCCAGTACATCTATATGACTTCCACATCATTTGTTTATACTTAATTTTTCTAATGGCTTCTTTCGATAAGTGTTTCTTTTTAGACAGTTTCCCTTGTTTTTTGAAAGGTACAAATTTATCGACTATGCACTTAATTTCACTATTTAAGATATTCCAGCATTCGGTTGCTGTCTTATTCTTCATTGTGTTATTCCAGTCTATCTTTGCTAAATATTTCCTCATGTCCTTATACCTTCCTTTGTGGAAATTTCTCCTATACTGCTTTTTACTATTCCTTTCTGATTTTACTTTGATGGTAAAATGTATCTGATTGTGATCACTACTCCCCAGTGGCTCACATATCTTGACATTGTCAACTAATTCTTTCTGTGAGGACAAAACTAAGTCTAACACATTCTCTCCCCTGGTTGGTTCTAGCACATGTTGAGAAAGGAAACTATCTTGTACTAAAACTAAAAACTTGTGGTCCTCACTCCCCATACTCTGTAGAGATTTCCATTGTATATGCCCATGGTTAAAGTCCCCCATAATAATACAGTTCCGTTTGCTTACTTCCCTTATAGCGTTTTGTATTTTTTCATTCTCTTCTATGCTTATGTTTGGACTTCGATAAACTAACCCAACTGTTAACGTTGAGTTTCCTGTAACTATGTTACACCAAACAGCTTCTTTGCAATCTGCTTGTCTTTCTAATTTTATTTCATAAGCCTGGATAGATTCTTTAATATATAAAATAACTCCACCTCCCTTTCTTCCTATTCTATCTTTCCTAAACATTACATATCCTGTTAGTCCCAATTCGGCATCTGATATATCAGTGGTGGCCCACGATTCGGTTATACCTATTATGTGAGGGTCAATATCTTCTACCATAATGTTTAGTTCACTTCTTTTGTTTACTATGCTCCTTGCATTTAAACAAATGCATTTATATCCTGATTCAGAACAGTTTTCCAGGCTGTATTTGCCGATTTTTTTTCTGCTGTCTTTATCTATGCCTCCAGTTTCAGGCTTCTCTGTGAATCCCCCCTGCGAATCTAGTTTAAATAGATGCAGCCTGTCCTACTGTCAACAGATTGCAGCAAGTTCTCTGAGAAAACTGCTGCCCCCTTTCCACTTAGATGTAGGCCATCTCTCATGTACATATCTTCCCTCCCAACAAAGTATCCCCATAAATCTACGAATCCCACCCCCTCTTCTTTACACATCTGCTCAACTAGTGCGTTGATCGCCATCCTCTTGCAGTTTCTATATGTCGGCCCCCTTCCTCCCATTACTGGCAAAATTCCTGAGAGGATAATCTGTTCTACTCTTGTCTTCTTTAACTTCTTCACTAACTGTCTGTACTTCTGAACTATCCCAGTTGTTCCCTCCCTCTCTGCGTTATTTGTCCCTACATGTACTAGTATAGACCCCCCCTTGCCATGCCCCAGTACCTTCTCTACCCTTTCAGTTACATGTTCTATCCTAGCCCCCGGTAGACAAACAACGACGTCCTCCCCCTCGCTTAGAGTCTTATCTGTCTTTCTCATAATCGAATCGCCCATAAACACCCTCTCTTTCCTCATTGCCCCCTCAATCACTGCCTCAGTGTAGCTCTTTCTACGGTTTGCATCTGTCTGGTTGTAATCTTGTTCCCCTGTCTTCTGCTCTCCCGTCACAATCTCGTCCGTTCCATTCTTTCCTGACGCTGTTTCTCTTGTCACCTTTCTTCCTGTCATCGTCCCTCCCGACTTCTCTTCTGTCACATGTACTCTCACTTCCTTTCTTCCCGTCATCTTTCCTCCCATTGCATTTCCTTCTCTCCTCTCCCGTCTCTTTTTCCCTCCTACCTCTTTCTCTACGGTCACTTTCTCTCCTGCCACCTTCACACCTGTCACATTTCCTGCCGTCGATCCTCCACTTTCTTCCCCTCCGATCACCTTCCCTCCTCTCAGTCTCCTTTCCTCGGTCTTGTTGCCACTACTCTGCTCCTTCAGTTTCACAGTATTCCCAACTTTATCCCTGTCGTCTCTCTCCATTCCGTCTGTCTCCTTGCTGATTCTCATCTCCATCCCCTTCACAATACCTACCAACCTGGAGGCATAGCAACAAGCAAGGTGTTGAAATTTGCGGATGATACAAAAGTGTTTAGAAGGATTAAAAGTGATGGAGACAGACAGCATTTACAAGATGATCTTGATAGGTTGATCAAATGGTCTGAAAAGTGGCAAATGCTGTTCAATTTTGGGAAATGTAAATGCCTCCACACAGGTCATGGGAATGAAGAGGTAAAATATAAAATGGGGGGTACTGTTCTAAGTACTACTGTAAAAGAAAAGGATTTAGGGTTAACCATTAGTGCTGATATGAAGGTTTCAGAGCAGTGCGGAATTGCAGCGTCAAAGGGAAATCAAATCCTTGGATTAATTAGGCGAAATATAGCGTATAAGAAAAAAGAATTAATAGTACCGATGTACAAAACAATAGTGAGGCCTCATTTAGAATATTGTATACAAGCATGGAGGCCATATCGCAAGAAGGACATAGATATGCTAGAAAGAGTACAGAGGAGAGCGACTAAAATGATACCAAATCTGAGGGATCTTAGTTACGAAATACGCCTAAAAGAATGTGGTTTAACAACACTAGAGACCAGGAGATTGAGAGGAGATCACATAGAAGTGTTTAAAATATTGAATGGTTATGAAAATATTGATAGAAACATTTTTTTCTCAGTTAAGAAAGATAGAAGGACCAGAGGACATGAAGCTACATTAGTAAAGGAGCAGTGTAGATTAGATATAAGAAAGTTCTCATTCTCACAAAGGACTGTAAATGAATGGAACAGATTATCTCCTGATTGTGTTGGTGCTAGTAGCGTGAATATGTTTAAAAATAAAATCGACACACACCTTAAAAAGGCGGGATACATGTAGATAAAAAGTATTGGACTCTCGATAAGCCAAAAGGCTTCCTTGTCCAACTGCCATCCAGAGTAATTTTCTGGATGGCAATCTTGTTAAATCTTGTTAAAACCTAGCTACCTCTTTCTCCAGACATTTCACCTTCCAACACCCCACGCACTGAAAGGTGAATCCCTCTTCCTTGGTTTCTGTCCATGACTTCGTACAGCCGGATAAGGCAAAATCTACCCAACTGTGGCAGTCGTCGCACACCAAGTGTCTCTTTGCCTTGACTTGCCGCTTGCAAGGCGCCATATTAGAATTTATTTAATAATAATAATCTAATTAGCTATTTAAAATAGTTTTGTCAACTGTGTTTACACCATTCACTGTCTATGTAGTCTTTAAGAAGACTGTTTTCTGTGCACAAATGTACACTTTTCGTAAGATTGCGTACGCTAGACTGCCTTATTTATTTAGGTTATACAGCGCCCTAGCGAATAAGATAGACACTAGCTACATAAACTTAGTTCGCCCGATTATCGCAAATGCTTAATTTTAACAACAAAGCTACCTTATCAAAATGTCTAGCAGGTACTGACTTACACAGATATTATCTTATGTAGGTAGTTTATGGTTGTTACTTTATCACCTATATATTCTACCACATAACGAGGTTTGTTAAATCTTGTTTACAAACTTATCGTAGCCGTAAGCTAACGTACCCTATTATCACTCACTAGACTAAAGTGTCCTAAAATACTTTATTTAACTAACTTTAAGCACAACTGCTACTCAATATATGTTTACTGCTACTTTATGAATGATATTAAGGCAAGAATAATACTTATCAATCAGTAATTCCACTTGCTTATGAACTTTAATACACCACCAATTTCAACGATCTATCTCCGCCAAATATAGCCTCGAAAATCCGATATTGCATTAGAATAAACAACTTTTCTGCTCGGGGTTGAACCTTAGATAAATATCATACCTCTGTTCGTCTCCAACCCAAAACAATAGTACTTATCGTATGGCCTAATTATTTTAATTGACATACCGGTAACTTACAGTTTTAGTAGGTGATCTATATTAATCGTTATTTAAGTCGTGGCATATTAAACAAATTGTGAAAACCGCTGAGCAGAGTTTTACTCTAAAAATGAGTGTCTAGATAATGAGTATCATGACTTGTTTTTCATTCATATATTGTGGGCAGTATTCTACGTTAACTAATACTTTTATCATTGTGGAATTTACAATTCGTCAGAAATACAGAAATACAAATATTGATTGGTTAATTCATTGCTTGATTGTTTTCACCTGTCGGCGAAAAGGTCCAGTCTATTGCACCAATATCAAGAGCAAATGATCGTCGCGGTCAAATCGCGCTCGCTCTGCCGCGTGATTTCATCGAATCCGTCGAGCATTTGTTCTGCCTCATCGACCGCTCTCGTCGCGTCCTCTCGCGACCGGCGTCAGAACAACTATTAGACATCGTATGGCGATTATCTGGAGTACTAATGGCCGCTCAATTGCTACGTTGGACGTCGTTGAGGCGCCGTTGGCGGACATTAGCGTTGGCCAGTTGACAGCCCGACGATCGAAACGTCGAACGTCAAAGCCCAGGCCGGACGTTGAGCGTAAACGGCGTGATCTTATCGATTACCGTTTACGCTTATCAATAATGCCAAAGGGCGATTCATCGGGATTCCGCTTGCGTCGCCGTCGTGGTAGACTCGCAGTTATTCTGCCATCGGAAACAATGTTATGACCGTAATGATTGGGTCCACTTGAAGCAGGCGATATTGCGGGAGGTTTGCGGAAAAAAATCGTCTTCTGTTTCTTGCAAGCAACACTTGTTGTTGTTTTAGTTTTTCACCCGAATGTCAGGGTTGCCGCTAGCCTCGATTGTGATCCACGATTTTTCTATTCTTTTCTGTTCTTGCCCTGCTGTTCCACCAACCGTCTCCACTCCCTTCTATATTTCACTCTCTTTCTCCACCCTCTCCCAATACATCACATTTCCAGTCATAGTTGTCCTCGTCTACTTTCCCTTCCGTTTTCCGGACACCGCTTTCTTGGCTAATCGTTTCCTCCACATGTCCAGCCTACATTAGCCAATTCTGTTCTTCGATGGGCTGCTCTCTTCACTCGTACAACTCTTCCCACCCAGTTGATGTCAGACACCTGTACTCGACCGTATTAGTGTCCACCGTCGCCATGGTGTCTAGGCATAACATTACTGATATTTCGGTAGGCTCCTTATTCTCCGTGGCTGTACTCTGTATTTTGGTATACATCGCACAGCAACCGTCGCCTCTGATCTAAATTGCCGCAATGTGGACAAAAGCCGCTAGAGTGCAAGCTAACTGAAAACAATTATACTTTTTTGTGGAAAGGACGTTGACTCGTGAACAAAACCCGTCGGCTTTTCAGTACGAAAGAAGAGCAACTGCCGGGATTCACATGTTGACGTATCGTTAGCGACTAGTCGCCGACAGCCCGTCAGTCCACGATTAGCCCACGAGTAGGACACGAGAGAAAAGTGTGGCCATCGGTACCACCTAGGGGACGAATGCCTCTGTCTCGCGGACTAGGCTGATGAGCTGTCGGCGACTAATCTCAGACGAAAAGCATTTACAGTCGCGTTTCATACTAAAAAGTCGACAGCCACGAGTCAACGTCCTTTCCACAAAAAACGTAATTGTTTTCCGGGACTTTCGAAAAGAACTGATGACGTTAAAATTACAATTGATAGGAGGATCACACCGCTTGAGTGGAGCTACATCCGATAAACTGGAAGACGAGTTTATAATTAGCGAAGTATCGTACTGTCCACTCAGCTATCCCGATACGAAACACGAGAGGTAAAACAAGGGAAGAAAGCAAAGTACAGTGGAGACTCGCTTTACGGTCACCTCGATAATACGGTCACCTTGGTAATAGGTCACCTCGGTAATATGGTCACCTCGGTAGTACGATCACCTCGGTAGTAATTACCACGGTAGTATGATCACCTCGCAATTAAAGCCACCCTATGATAATCTCAAATTATTTCAGTAACAATAAATAATAGGAAAGATAAGGTCACCTCGCAATTCGAGTCACATCTGCATAGTCCCGAGGGTGACCTTAATAGCGAGGTTCCACTGTAGAAGAATTCGACACCAAATGCCTGTGCACGATCGTGGACAGTCGCTGGGGCGACTTTGTGACGAACGAAGATGTCCGGATACGACCAGGCCATGCTCGAGCTTCGGTAACTATTTGTAAAAAATGGTTCGGCTACGTCAAGAGGTAGCCACCTAATAAACTACCCACTAAGTATCACGGTGGACACCAGCTGGTCAAAGAAAAATAAGGCAACCGAAAATGAACAGGTGTCAAATTGTTGACAGTGCTTATAGCTGGTCAATACAAGATGCAGCGACGTCAAGATGCTAGCTACTGATCGATCTGAGTGGAGCAATTTGGCCGTCCCATGCGTCTATGTTCACGCACGAGTCACTAAGTCTAAGTAAGTAAGGTTGGAAGGCTAGATCGAGACGTCATTGATTCATCGATACATCGAAACATTGGCGCAATAACGGTGTGGTCGTGTCGATATCCTTACACTCATAGCGTAAAGACAAAGATGACAATGTCTGACAATGGTGGGGGTCAGTGGTAATAGGTCATTAAGTTCCCGGTTGGTGATCTCACCAGGACATATTCTGGATTAGTGCGTAGTAATCGTGCGTGTGAGCCAATGCTAACCGAAGTTATCAACTGAGCTCGTCTGCGGTGACGTAATCGTCGGTAATGAATGGAACACGATGCCAAATATAACTATACAAGCATTCAACTATTCAGATCAAACATTCGTTTACACAACGTGTTTGATTTACTCTTTCTTAAGAAGGTGCGTGTTTAAGCTAGCGTCATAGAAAACAGCAGGCTTTTAACAGGACGTAGATAAGAGGTTAGGTTTTAATTGAGCGTTACAGAGGATGGCGGGGTTTAGTCTAGATGTTCGGGTTCTACGTATGGTTGTCCAGTCGAGCAGTATGCAGGTGGTTTGGTAATAGGCAATTTCGCAGACCCCACGTTGCTCCAGTTTTTAAATACCTGAGTGGTTATAGAAAAAGTTGGATTGTGCGGCGCAGTAATTGCAAGTGCCTGGATGCCGCGCGGAGTAGTTGGATTGGTGCCATAGACAGACGAGTGAACACAACACAAATAGGAGGTCTACGGCAAAAATACAACAAACACACACAAGCACGACAGCAGCCACCCCATGTCCATGTCTGCTTGTAGTGTCTCTTTGAGTACATGTCAGTATGTCTGTCTCTCTGTATGTGTGTTTAAATGTCTGTCTGTCTGTCTGTCTGTCTGTCTGTCTGTCTGTCTGTCTGTCTGTCTGTCTGTCTGTCTGTCCCCCCCCCTCTCTCTCTCTCTCTCTCACTATATATATATATATATATGCTATCTCATACCCTCACTTCCCTTTCTACCTCTCCCTCTCCCCTCCCTTCTCCCCTTCTTCTTCTCTCTCTCTCTCTCCCCTGTTTTCCTCTCTCCCTTCCGTCCATCCCTCCCTCTATCTCCTTCTTTCCTCTGTAATACCCCCGTAGCCATTTCGTACACCTCACCTGACGATCTCCTTCTCTGTTCTCTTCTCTCTCTCTCTCTCTCTCTCTCTCTCTCTCTCTCTCTCTCTCTCTCTCTCTCTCTCTCTCTCTCT
>OZ023213.1:28013024-28300165 GCA_963995525.1 Escarpia spicata
CATTTCCGGTAGTTCATTACTTAAACAATTGGCGAGCCTCGTTATCGATTACACACTGATACGATGACATCACAACTGTACAAGGCATTTAATTTTGTAAATCCTTCCTTTCTAACAATGTGACAATCAACCGTGTACAGCCACGCGCGTAGACTTGGCTTACTCAGCTATAGAATAGTGTTGGATGAAAAAGTGAAACACGTTACAATAATCGGCCCGAGCGAAGTCGGATCGTATTTCGTTGCTATGGAGCGGCGTTCATTCCGGAAGTTGCTTGTCATTGCGCTAGGCGGCGCTTGAGACGCTACAACGCTGAGTAAACCGATCGTTATTTTGAACGAGTGATATCTTAGTTCTGCCGTTCACAGTGCATTACAGTGCTCAATAAATCTACCGATGTTCGGGCTGCATAACGATGTCTGTTCTTCACAGTCATGGACGTTCGGCTTTATTTAAGGGAGGTGGTATGTCATCGGTGGTACCCGCTAGGCCCATTTATAGTCAATAGGAAATTCTCCGAATCGGTTGTATTTAATGTGGGAACATCGCAACTACGCTGAACATCAACTAGGTTTGCGGTTAAATCAACCTGCGCCTGGTATATTTTCAACAGATTTGTTCATAATCTGAAGGATTTGTTTATATTTCGCAGACGGAAAATACAAATTGCAAGCAATGTTTTGGGCTTATTGAAGACAACATTTATTCCCGTCTTAAGGATATTATAATCATTATTTTTTTTTAACCCGGAGGAACAGACTGTACTTAGTACATTTTTGCGCAACACCAGATTCCAGAAGTTGTGCAAAAGTATCTACTTTCTTAGGAACAGTCCTGTAAGTTTTCATTATTTTCATCATAAAACTCGTCTACCTTTATACATTTATTGTAGACATACGAAGTTGATCGGAGTGTGACTGGGAACGTTCTCGGACTAGCAGAAATAGAGCACTTTGTTGAGTTTAACTTCACTGCCCTACATGTTGCATTCAATGCTTGCTAATTTATGCGCGTTTAATTTTAATAAAGCATTTGCCGAGAACATGTATTGTTTACGTTATTAATGTCATACCTGTTTGTGGCCGCTTCTCACAGCTGGAGAACCGAATCAATTACTGCATGGAGGTTTGCCTGCGGCATTAAACAGTTCTGATGTCAGGCAGCGGGTGCGATTCGAATCCGTATGAATCATTCATTTGCCAAGAACATCGCCAATCAGTTGGACCGCAGATCAAGTGACCGGTATTTTCGGACGCTGAGAAAACATATTCACGCGCACGTGCGACGAGAACGCTGATTCACAGCCGATCGCACGCCGTCGGGAATGGATGGGTGAATTTAATCCGGGTTGAGCGAAGTAGGGATACTCCCTCGGGATATGATGCGCTGTTGCGTTGATCCCGGCCCATGGGCGGTGAAGGCGGAAGTAGACGCCCCCTCCCGTAACGACACTTGTTGAGGTCGCTGGAAAAATCAATCAAGGGACACTTAGGAGCAGACGTACAGAACCTACATAAATTAATTTGACCGGTGCATAACTGGTCCTTTGGGCAGTGATGGATCAGCGTTTATGCCCAATTTCTGTTGTTGTCACGTGTAACGATGTCTACGGCGCGTGGGTGTGTGGGGGGCACAGGCGGGTCGGTGGGTGGGCAATGTGTGTGTGTGTGTGTGCGCGTGCGCGTGCGCGTGCGGGTGCGGGTGCGTGTGCGGGTGCGTGTGCGGGTGCGTGTGCGGGTGCGTGTGCGGGTGCGTGTGCGGGTGCGGGTGCGTGTGCGTGTGCGGGTGTGTGTGTATGTGGGCGCACGCGTGCGTGCGTCTGCGTGTGTACGTGCGTGATACAAACTGACATTTCTTCTTGAAGTGTGTCGAAATATGGCATTGTTATCCTTAAATTCAGCCTCCGCTGCAGTCATACATTGGAAAAGAAGCAACTAACCACATGCCGCCATTCTGATGTACTGCTATACAATCAAAGAAACACCGGTCACTACATACGACTTAGCGGGCATGGCCATAGGATCTATGTTATGGTGTTAGCGATTGACCTTAATTAGCCGGCACTTAGTGGGGAATTTCCTTTGTTCTAGCATGCTCAGGTCACGTTGACCTCAATAGAGCTAAACGATATTCACTGCGATAGATATTATCGTCCAGCAATTATCAATAATTAATATGTCTGAGATGAACGAACACCCGTGTACGGAGACTCAAGATGCGCGCGCCTAACAAAAAATGATTAGATCTATAATACAAAAGAACGCACTTAAGACATGAAATACTTTTTTTATAAATAATATTAATATGTATTGCACTATATGAAACATGTATTATTGTGCTTTTTATGCAAGTATCGCGTGCGATTTTGGTAAAATCAAGGTGGATACGATGATGATTATAGATAAAATAAGAAAATAAGCAGTTGTGTTTTCATAATTATACTTAATAATCAGTTCAAATGTATATACAATCATACGTTTTACGTTTACTTGCACTGAACTGTTTTCATCCGTACATTTTAATAAACAGTTACATTAGCGCACAAAACGAACTTTGTAGTGAAACAAATATATTTAGCACACACGAATTCCTGCCGACATGTTTCCGCCAATAACATCTGTGCCATCAAAGTGATTTAACGTTATGTCATCTAACTGCGTCCCTGGTATGACGTCACCACTTCCGTCTTATGTTGTTTTGATCTTCGCTAATTCTGCACGTAATTACTGTCGTATTTATGTGCGTTCGATCTTCTCTTGTTTTGATCTTCGCTAATAATTGTGTTCACGTAGGGCCTAATTGCTGCGTTATGTCATCTCTAAGCTAATCTTTCAGTCTTACGCTTTCGCACAAGCACCGTCGGTATTGTTTCACGCACAATACTGTTTAATAATTACTTGTGTAATAAATCGACTTAATATTCCGTAACTCATATTATGTGGCATTATTATACAAATATAATAATTCCGTTCAGCACTGGTTTAATTTCTTTTGTAATGCATTAACTGGACATATAAATGTATTAACTGGACATAGAAACGATATTGAAGATAGTATCAAAACACCATAACGTCTTGTGGAACACACACACGCACGCACGCATGCACGCACGCACGCACGCACGCACGCACGCACGCACGCACGCACGCACGCACGCACGCACGCACGCACGCACCCCCACACATGTACTCGCACACACACACACACACGCACGCACGCACGCGCGCGCGCATGCACGCATCCTCTTCAGCTCTACTAGGCTCGTAACCTTCACGAAATGACGGCAACATCTGCGAATTCTGCTACTTCAGATAATTCGAAATGACGCTGCCACCTTACAATATCACCGCCTGGCGGTACGGCAACATTGACATGTTTAATTACTTCACATCGTCAATACCATGTCAGCCGGTTGCTCCTTAAATGTCAGATGTGACGCTGCACAATACAAGAGAAAACGCCGCTACGTGCTTGTACAAAGCCTTCCGCTTCCTGCCTCACGACGCCATGACAGTTACACATGGCTCGTACGTTTTCCAGCAATGTTTTATGCAGCACATGCAGAGCAGTGCAATTCTGAAATAACATTTAAAAAACCCATTTTATTATAAATCAGACACCGCCGTATGATTCTTGTCAAAGCATCAGTGAAGGTGTCTGTTCATGGCATGCAGCTGGCACACAGTCTGGACCATTGAACTAAATTTAAAAGCAGGATTACGATAATATTTTCGTTTCACGAAACAGCAAATTAGTTGCATTGAATTGTTTATGTAAATTGCTTATTTTGACGTATATCAATTGAGAAAGTTTTTTTACACGATGTTATTTATATCCAGGAGTATAAATATAATAAATAAGTAACGATATTGTGCATGTTGTTTGCAAAAAAATATATTTTAGAATATTTCGTTTCGTATTAAGTGATAATGATAGATGCATGTAACCTACATCTAAATTAAGACAATAAATGTCATTTTATACAGTTCAAAACATTTCTGCAGTATCATAATGTGCTGCTGTGCTACATGCATTTGTCAAGGGACGAATATATACTATACACCTTATAAGTATTACAGAAACAACGTACCTTAATACACGTTGGCACGTGATCAATATATGCATGTTTCAACTATCAGTATTTTAAATATATATGCATGTTTCAACTATCCGTACTTGAAAATACATATTAATAACTCATATTATACAATATGACATTCTCCTGATTATCTCCAGCGACGGATTAAATATCGTGGACTCAATAATCCGATGACTTTCTTATCCACTTGCCATTTTAGACTTGATCCAGTGGATGACAACCTTGTGAAATATTTATTCCGCACACTATTATGCCGCCTATGTAAAGGTTATTTTGGATTATGCCGGTTTTTGCTTTTGTGTCGTACATTTCGTCGCGATCAGAAGACATTTCTTAGCCGGTTTCGCCCACTCGCCCGTCATCAATGGTGATATTCAATTCCATGCTTCGACGGTTTTATTCGTTTCATCGACTATCGCCTCGTTTGTCACCAAATTGGGTCGTGAACGACGCATTTGCAGAAATTTCGAAGATGCCTCAATCGAACGTCGTTAATCCGCCCCCGATAATCCGGATTCGTTTATCCGGAAAACTGGATAATCCACACATACAGACCGCGGATGAACGTGAACGGGTTAAAGTGAGTCCACTGAATTCGAATGCGGGTGACGAGTTGTTGCTTCATCGAAAATTAATTCATCATCAAATTATAGAGAAAATATATTATTTGAGAAAGTATCGCACCGCAAGGAACAACCAAAGCAAGTTTCATCTCGAAACAGGTTGTTTTTCATTACACGTGATCTTTTAAATGGTGGCTATTCAAATAAAAACGTATAACATTTGGAAAACTTACCATAATTCAGAACTACTATTTTGGCGATTTAAGAGTTCTGTGACTATATTAAGCAACAGAAATACCGAAGGTGATGTAGTATTGACGAATACAGAAACTTACGTCACAAGCAAAATCAAGCACGTGACTTCCGTCACAGTTTACCTTACTAACAATGTTTACATTACATTACATTACACGGGTGCTTTGATATCTGCCAGATAATGTTTTCCCTCGTTAAGTTCTCGCTTAAACAACTTTGCCCTATGTTTCTGTCACACAAAAAATAATTTAGGCCAACATTTCTACAAAATATATACGATGGAACATCCGACGTATCCACGTGTGCGTCCGCCATTTTGTAAGCTTGACGGACTTTGTTGCTAGGTCAAGTGGTGAATACATCAGTTTACCCTCCACAGCAGCAGAACACAGTGTTTAAACATTGCCTACAATAGCCCAATTAATTCTCGCAAGAAGGAATCGCTTTCGCCGAGGCGTTGCTGTAAATATGGTCTAGGTCAACAAAGTTCTTCCAAACGACCAATCGCGATGCTTCAGACCAGGGTTGCCCAATTTGCTGTTACTCTTCATGTTCAGTTACTTTTTAGCGAATATTCTGTATTGTCCTACAGCAAACCAATGATCATACCGCGATATATCTAATGTGTGTGTACGTGTAAACCGCCAACGTAGGAACTCTTTTTTATTTTGCGTTGACGATTCTCTTGCATAATGACGTGTACCACGAATATGCCAGATTGAAGTACGACTTGAAGCCAGCAGCACTGGACAACAGTTGGTGGAATTTCGACGTTTATTAACCGTTTTTCTTGTTGTTGTTGTTGTTGTTGTTGTTGTTGTTGTTGTTGTTGTTGTAAAGACATCAACCTGGGATCAATAAAACAATACTAGTAAAACGACATTCTGGGAGAAGCTAAGTATGTCTGTCTGCAATGCCCTGAAATTTGGACAGAGAGAGTTTTCAATGAAGATTCATATTGATGATGTCAGGTTTGCATTGAATATTCGTATTGGTAATGTTAGCATTATATTGATGATTCACGTCACTCGCGTACAAGTTGTCCGCTGTAGCCCGCTATGAATGTATTACAGTAATAAATTAGTTTTAATATAATATTAAGGAATGTTTCTTTAACCTCACAGTGTAAACACTGGATGATAGTACTAGTATAGTCTTTGCGCTAATAGGAATGCTTCACGGAGATGTCAAGTTGGTGTTCGATTGGACATGTCAGCCCGACGGTGAAGTGCAATGCGTTTTGAGCAACCCTAAAGACTGGAAACTGATTGCGAGCTATGCTTTACTTAGAGTATTATTGCACGCATCAGTACTACACACAATTGTTTCTGTAGAGCTGCTACTGATCTCTCGACTTCCCGACCTTATGGTATTTTTCACGCGGTATCCCCTAGTGGGCGCTAGTGGAGAAGCGATCTCCCAAACCGATCCCTCGCGTCAGCCCACGTATGGACGCCAGCCCAGGACGCGATCGAAAGCAAATTTCCGCTCGTAATTGGTTCTGGGGAAAAATTGCGTAAGCGTCTGGCATTTCCGTCGGGAGATACACTGTTCGTTGCCACAATGACCGGCCTTAATTTAATTATCTTATATTCGTTCCACGTGGCAAAGCATGAAACCCCCGTCCTAATGACATCACGGAAAAATTTCGTGGCGCGCCACTGAGACGGCGGATGTCCTTTCAAAGGAGTACGATTAGACTCAAGTTCGTTGCGCATCGGTTCGCGCGCCATTATTCGGCAAACAATGGAAGAGATCGAGTTTAAAATGTAGCGATTGCCTGCTCATCGATCGGGGCGGACGGGTAAAGATGCACGCCATACGGTTGCAGTCGGGAAATGGGAGTTCGATTGACTGGGCCAGACACTGATGTTTTGTTTCGGTGCGTACGAACAATCGCAGATAGTGCGTCCGGTGTTTTTGTATTAGTTGCCTCATTGTTGTGGACATGTTCTTGGCGCCGCAGACTCTGGTGAGAGAAGAAAGGAGGTGAGTGGAAAGGCTAGTAAACTACCGGATGTAGAAGAACTAGCGGATATGGGGAGACCGTGATCTTCATCATGGTTGTACAAAGGAAAGGTTCAGATTATGTTGTTGCACTGCGCTGTCTGGCGTTACTTTCACTGTTCGCTTTCAGCAACCCCTCGACACCTTTAATTTCCCGTGGACACCTTTTATCTCCCCTCGACACCTTTCATCTCCCTTCGACACCTTTCATTTCCCCTGGACACCTTTTATCTCCCCTCGACACCTTTCAACTCCCTTCGACACCTTTCATTTCCCCTGGACACCTTTCATCTCCCCTCGACACCTTTTATCTCCCTTCGACACCTTTCATTTCCCCTGGACACCTTTTATCTCCCCTCGACACCTTTCATCTCCCTTCGACACCTTTCATTTCCCCTGGACACCTTTCATCTCCCCTCGACACCTTTCATCTCCCCTCGACACCTTTCATCTCCCATCGACACCTTTCTAAGATCCCTCTTCACGCTGTCCTACCATCCCAGCTGTGGTCTTACAATTATCCAGTGGCCTTGATGTTGCTCCACCTCTGTTCTCTCTGGCAGTCTGCCGCCTCTATTTTGCCAACGTGACCTGTCCGCATCGTACGGCTTCATGGTCATTCTTACCCAGGTTTGAGTCATGATGTATTTCGGTACGTGAGTGCGTCGCTAAACGGTTACCAAGTGCAATAATTATAAAATGTCAACCGCAAACAATCGCATATAATATTGCATTAGAATGTGCCATAATTTGTCAGGTCTTTTTTATGTTCCATGTGCATACGTGCGTGACCTAGATACGTTTATAGTTATGACCAATATATTAACAGACCCGTCCTCGGGGCTTAGAGAACGGGGTTGGGTTCCGACGTTTTATGGAAAACTGAATAGTTTACCCTTATTTGGAAAACAACTACAACCAGCTTTATGACTTCCAACTGCACCTCACCGACAACTGAACTGTTAAACAAAAACAGTCTCTTTAAAAGGGTTTCGATTTATGATTCTTCAAACGAATCCTGCCAAAAATGGATCATGTTTTTATAAACATTGCCTTTTCAAACAAACATTATCACAAAAAGGTATATTAAACATTGCATCTTGATGCCTATGCATAATGAGTACAGGCAGATGTGTTGCTTGCATACTAACGATGTATTATTGTACTTAAACAAACCCACTCGTCATATTGATATATACTTTCGTTTTGACATTTCATGTTACGAACGTCATTTCCTTCGCTTTGATGGTTATATATGTGATCGTTGTCATAGTTTGATGGTCTGGTCGCTCGTTCCGTGATGTCTTCATGTATACGTAGAATCTAAATCCGGCACACGGAATGATCATCGGCGACGGTCAAATATGGACGTAGCGTTTGCTTAGTACTGTCTGACTCACTGGTAATTCGTGCAACGGGCAAATAACGTGATCTGCCAGTTGGGACGTGACTAGTGGTCAGCGTTTATTGTGTGTCCAGCAGACCTGCGTGTCCGAATTCGGACATATCAGTATCGGTTAGGTCAAGGACGTCACTGCATGGAGATTTGTAAGGTCTGCGCTGATTCAGTTTGGTCGAATGACGTTCACACGGGTAGATGGATAAACGGTACATGTCGCCGGTTTTGTTCTCAGAGAAGCACACGTCTAATTTAATTGCAGTAAATTTTGGAAATATTTAGAGAAATGTCATGCTATATTGACGATGTAAGGTTTTATTAAGATTCAAATTGATACTGTCAGGTTGTATTGACTCGTATTAATAAAACTGGACAACAAAGATTTTACTACTGGGATAAGAATATGTCTTCTAGACTAAATCGAGTATGCTGATTCCAAATCTGAAGTCAGAATTTTCCCAGCACGTCAGGATTTTAAGTTATATATATATGACCCTAGTGCCAACCTAGTATAATTGCAATAATTACATGATGTTAAAGGTTTTAACACGTTTCCTGTGCTTGACAAACGCGCAGTGATTCCCGGCTTGCGTTAGCTTCTACCAGCTGCTACTTTTGTATAAATTACTGGTTTCTCAAATAAAAGCAATTCAAAAGTTGTATATCCAGATTGTAATTCTGCTCTGAAGCCGGTCCTCCGTAGTGGTTAGAACATCCGCCTGACATGCCAGCGCTCTGGTTCCAAACCCGGACCGGTGACGCGCTTACATTTATCCGGGCGTTAAATTTTATCCGGGTGATGTTTATTTGCATATGTAAGGCATACTATTTGTATTATATCCAGTAGATCACGTAGTGATAAATAATATCCAGTAGTTAAATATGTTTCGTTTGTTGTCATAATATGAGCGTTATAGTGTATAGAGTATATAATTATAATTTGCTGTTTCTGATTTGCGACAACGTATAAGAGTAAGTCACGTGACATCTGCGTGGAGAAGAAACTGTTTTACGACATAAATTGTTTATGTCTGTGGGAAGCAAACATTTTATAATTTATGTATATATATAGACATATATGTAAATATATATACATACATATAAACATACATAACGCCTGGATAAATGAAAACACGACAGTCGTAGCTGTTGCTAAATACATTCCCCTAGATACGCGCACGCGCAGAAACGTCACCCAGATATTATTTAACGCCCGGATAAATGTAAGCGCGACACCGGGCTGGCATGATATTTGGTGTCAAAACCTGGCTTACAACACTGGGGACTGTGCATCCTTCATGACTCGGAGATCACGCTAATGTCGGTCCCGTCTCAATTTGGGACGTAAAAGAACCACACGCACTCTGGCAGTGACCGCCATCAGTGCCAACATATAAAGGTCGGTTTGGCGATAATGTTTGAAAAAGGCTGACTAGTTGAATGAGACCTCTTCAGACCATTACATTGTAACCACAACAATACAGACTAGTTAGCAGTGGCGTAGCCAGAGGGGGGCCAAGGGGGCCATGGCTCCCCAATCCCGGAAAATTAGGAGGGTAGGGGACTGAAGATATATAACTAGTTGCCTGATTTATAGAGTGACAAGGTGCAGAGGTTATAGGGGTGCCCGTGTAGGACTCCCAAGTCTTTGGCAAAAAAATTTGTCATCATTCAGATGGGATTGAGTTACCCAAAGTGGAGGAATACGACGCTTCTGCGGTAGGTGATAAGCGTCCAGCAGGCTGCAGCCCAAGAGGTGACAGGGCAACGAAAATGTCATCATTTACAATGTGCTTGATGGGTAATGCCTATTTATATATCAACATAAGGTTGCAAAATGATAGTTGCCCGGCAAGATGATTAGTTACTGGACTAAGATAAAGTTGCACATTACGGCCAAAGCAATTTATCTAGATTTTCCACTGGGTAGTCGGAACTTCGTATCGTGAATTAATTAATTTTAATAAGCGAAAACGTTACACATGACAGGGACATTTTTGTGAAGCTCACTCGACGCCGCCGCCGCGTTAGGGGTTTGTAGTGAAGTCACTGGTTGAATGCCAGCGCCTCATCACACACACACATACGCACGCACGCACGCACACACACACAAACACACATGTATATATACATACATACGTGTGTGTGTGTGTGCGTGCGTGCGTGCGTGTGTCATATCCCGCTACTCATTGCTTGCTTGAGTGCCGGATGGCCCCCTCCAATACAAAATCCTGCCTACGCCACTGCTAGTTAGTTAATAGAATGTTGCCGATCGCTGAAAATAACTAGGAAACTAGGAAATCCAGCAGCTGTTACAATTGAAAACGATGAAAATTATGATGCTGATGTGGATGACATGGTTGAACTGGACGGACTTGAATCTGAGGAAAAGAAGCCACACTTGCTAACCCAAGAGGAGTCGAACGATCTGGTGAGAGACATGTCATTGTTAAAGGAGAAGGCTGACGTTTTGGGTTCCAGACTACACCATTGGCATCTCCTACACGGATATAACAAAATCTCCCTCTTCTGTGATCGCCGCACGAACTTAAATGCTTTTTTTAAAGATAGAAAATTGTGTTTTGTTTTTGTTTTGATGTTAGTGGATTCATGCATGAGCTAGGAAACGGACATGTGCCTGATGAATGGAGGCTCTTCATAGACTCCAGCAAAGTGCGTCTCAAAGCTGTGTTTCTAAACAATGGTAACAAAACACCTTCTGTTCCTGTAGCTAATGCTGTCGACATGAAGGGAACGTATGAGTCGATGGAAATCATCGCGGAAGTAATTAATTACGTTAATAGATCATAAGCAGAATATTTGTTGTGATCTAAAGGTGATTGCTCCCATCCTAGGGACTCCAGCATGGGTATACAAATCACATGTACTTCTTGTGTCTATGGAACAACAGTGATTGCAGTGTTCATCATGTTGTAAAATACTGGCCTCATAGGCATGAAATGAACACATAGTTGGCCAGTACAATGTGCAGCATAAGCCATTGGTAGACCCTCAGAAAGTCTACGTTCCACCGCTTCACAAAAAAACTTGGCTTTATGAAAAAACTCGGTAGAGGCGATGGCTCCCGACGGGTGTGGCTTCCTGTATGTCAGTGAAAAATCTGACGCAGAGAAAACTGATGTTTAACTCAAAGCAGGTATTCTCGTTGGGCCTCAGATCCAAGAAGTGACGTGTGATCGCGAGGTAAAAAATCAACTGAAACCACTTGAGTTTGCAGCATAGGAAGCATTTGTGTTAGTTGCGTCGAAGTTACGCGGGAACCACAGAGCTGAACAGTATGCAGAATTAGTGGACAACATGCAAAAGGCCTATCAGCGAATGAGCTGGAGGATGTGTCTTAAAATGCACTTGTTGCATTCTCATCTTGATTTCTTTCCATCTAATCTGGGTGAGCATTGGCGAACGATGCCACCAAGACATTTCGGTGAAGGAAAATAGGTATCAATGCCAGTTCAACCCAAACAGCCCAAACATGATGGATGGTTACTTCTGGTTCCTATAACAAGAGACCAATTCCACGCCCAGGCGCAAGAGCAAGTGTTTCACACACTTTTGAACACTTCCGAACGGTGTCAATGCCGAATATATTGGAATTAGGCTAGCATTTTCTAAATTTTGTATTAGGTTATTTTTCTGTGACGTGTTTATGTTCTTGATTTGTATATTATACACTATCTAAATATGACGTGAACTTAGTTACTAGGCACTGTAGTTAGATGCACAATGTGGCGATATACAATCATAAAATATTTAATATAGCATGCCAGGTACCACTAATACATATACATAGCTTGAAAACCTGACGTGCTGGCTAAATTCTGACTTCGGATTTGGAATCAGAGGCCCAGATTTAGTGAAGAACACCTGCGTTTCCTTTAGTAACAAACAACAAGTTTTCTTTTGTTGTCCAATGTAATGTCTGCTTTGTAGATTGATTCATATTGATTCATATAATACCACTCACGTTCTTGGAATGTTTCAGTAAGTGTACATCTGTGTGTGGTGACTGTAGGCCTACTTGTATAGTTTATAGCTGATTTTGATTTATTAAGGTTATATTACTGCATACGTCAATGTTACTGAGACTTGTGTGTATCGCGATGACAAAATCGTCACTTTCCATTTCAAACACTATAAGGGTGTTTTGTATTCGTGTTTTGCATTTTGATGTGGGCCAGTGATAGTACACGTGTTACTTCTTTTGAACTCCATAAATACAGAAACAAGCAAACGTCACATCTAACACTGAAACTGTATCCAATGCGTTACATCTACACGCATACAATAATGTACGTAGGTCATGCATCCGGTGTATAGCATTCGCACTAATTGAAGATTGGGATGTGCATATGAATTCCGTTTTGCTCAGAATAGAGGACATGACCTAAACGACACTTCTCTAATGCACAATATTTGTTCCGCATCTCTGTCCAGGTGGTTTCACGTGTTTTAATTTGGTTTGCCATTGCTCCCCTAGTCTCCTTCCACATATTTGTGTCTACCTATTTATATTTACGTTTTGGTACCATTCTAAGATCTGTCTCAACATACTAGAGGCTTCTGTCCACGTTCGTTAAATAGAAACCAGGTGTTGGATATCGTTGAAGTTTAGTGTTAACGGAAACGTTATCCTGCAGCACAGCCGCCATACGATGAGCTATCGGAAACATGTCCGTCTCTGTCCGTCTCTGCGGATTAGCAACATAAATCGTTCTATACCTTCCTGTTAGAAGCATAATACTTACCCAACTAAGCTTACTGTGTACCTTCGTGATAGACAGCCGAGGAGGCGACTTAGATCCAGCTGTCTCTCCGGATTAAGACATGCCAGTAAACGGAAAAGCGAAAGACAACGAGCATCGCCGTGGAACGAGCGATTTGTCGAACGAGAGTTCGAGACATTGCCCGCCGCATTGACGTCATCGCAGGCGATACAACTCTGCAGCGGAACATATATGGCTTACGACTAATACCAGAATTGAAGACTCTAAAACCCACATCGTCAAGAACACTCATTGTTAACCGCAGTACGTGATATAGGATTGATCACATGTAGTTAATTTCATGCGAATTATGAAAACCTGTACTTTGTATTGCCATAAGGAAAGTAGGTTTTTGTGATAGAACAACGGATCAATCCCAGACATGAAGTGTTAAGAATGATCTAAGTTGATCATTATCGCGTTGATACGATCGGTCGGACGGTCGGTCGGTCGGTCGGTCGGTCGGTCGGTCGGTCGGTCGGTCGGTTAATAATCGATTAATTAAAGGGTTCGTAGCTTTTCACATATTAGTTAATGTAATGTTCTGAAGACTATACCAACTATGTTGACGGTTTTCGCTAAGCTATGTTTAGTAAGCCCGTAATAATGCTGGCAATTTGAAAGGTACGACCCCGAAACATGTTCAAATAGTAAACAAAACATCAAGTTAAAAAATAAGCTTTATTGGCAATACGACCGAGTCGGGCGGGGTTAACTACAGTACTCTTTGGTGTTCACCGATGTCCCATTTTCCCACGTTCAACGCGCAGACTTCCTGTTACTAATTACTGCTCCCGCTAATTCCGGATAGAGGAACTGACCGGCTCTCTTTAAGGCTTAGCCTGAACCACGTTTCACGTCAACTATCTTTTCAATGCCGCCTCGTCACCAGCATAAAACGACTATGTTTGCACCGTTACCCGGAATCATCCTCCCGCGGAAGGGATGATAATAGTATTAGCAGGAAGCTCGCTTAATGAGCTACACGTGCGTCGTCCCATTTGCGATTTGTACTCTTTGTTGTGGGAAGCAGATACGCCCGCCCACGTGCAAGGAGCAATTCCAGGAACTTCAATCAGTGACCACCCCTGGATTGAGTAGATGGTTCCGGGTACTGGAATAGACGAGGTCGCTTTAAATCAACGCTGAAGCTCATTGGTAATTATTTTTGCGAGAGCATACTGGTATTTGTGACATTATGTTTTCACCAATTCTGTATGGGTGTATGGGGGGGGGGGGGGGGGGGCAGACCTACATAACCATGGTGATTCTTTATGATCTTGTAAATATACACTTATAAACCAATGGTCACAATTTCAGTTTTGTGTCGATTTTCTGCTATTTTAATAATAATAATAATAAGATGAAGAAGAAGAAGAAGAAGAAAAGAAGAAAAAGACGAAGTAGAAAAAGAAAAAGACAAAGAAGAAGAAGATCAAGAAAGAGAAGAAAAGGGAGAAGAAGAAGACGAAGAAGAAGAAAAAGAAAAAGAAGAAGAAAATGAAGACAATTTGTTTTGTACCACGGAAACCGAGTTCTTAAATGTATCAAAATCAGATAGTTAGTCAATCCCGAAATCGAGAATGAACCGGACATTGAAAGGTGCGATATGAGGTATGAATATCTATCAAAATTAAATTGATGGGACATGGCCGAGACTAGTATTTTTGGCTCGTGTGCAGAATAGTCCAGTGCGACTTACTACCCGGTTCGCTGTGGCGGATCACGTGACTGGTACGGCCGTTACCGAACGCGTGCAATTGTGAAATCACAACCTCACGGCTGTATTGGACAGACCGTACTGCAACGCGTGTAGTAAAAGGCGTAGTGGTTCCACTTCCTGGTCCAATACATCGGCGTTCCAGATACCCTATAAGCATGGTATGCCTCGTGGCCGTTTCGCTACTACGTCGAAACGTCGGTTTCCCACGGAATAGCGCCTAATGAAGATCCAGCGCCAAAAAGCATCGCCTTAATTGCTTTCTTTCGTTACTGTCCGCCGGGAAATCAAAAACTCGACCGCAGCTCGCCTTTGAAAATCGAAGGTGTGTCACAATCGATTTGCGGTCAAGCCCATTCCCCGACCCAATTCATTGCGCATGCGTACCGAGCATTCCCCGGGGTGGTGCATGCCGGGAGGCAGTGTCGTGTTTCACGCCGGCTGCAGAAGCGCGCGAATGCTTTGACGCGCGTGTGCGCTTGATGCGCGGACGAGCTTTACGAACACGCCAATTAAAGCATCATTACCATGTAGTTTAAGTGAGTAGTAGTTACGGATTGGTCCGGGTGTTTGGTCAGAACTATTTTATCTCAGGTTTCCATTAATCAAATACAGCGTAACAATCCGTCGTACGCTTAAAATGTTATACAAGTTTTATGCATTCATTGGATATTAAGCAAAGATAGTTATGTAAAATGCATTTAGTAAAATGGTTGTTTGTGTTGTTTATTATGTTTTCTTTTAATGAAAAGTAGTTAACCATACACACGCACGCCTGTGCACAAACACTACATGCACACGCACCTACACGACGCACGCACGCATATTCACTCACACACAGAGACACAGGCACACGCACATGCACACACATACGCACGCACACACACACACGCACACACACTCACACGCTCACACGCTCACACGCTCACACGCTCACACGCTCACACGCTCACACGCTCACACGCACACACGCGCGCGCACACACTCGCGCGCACACACAACATAAGTTTCGAAGGAACGCTTACGCAGTAACACAAGACGAGGATGTAAATGCCAGTCTTACTTTATCCAAGAATATCAGCAGTATTACTGCAATGTACCATGTATCTTTCTAAAAACGGTACAGAATGTGATTTTTTTATTTCTTAGATCGAACAAACTTTGTACATTTAATGTCAGAAATGTGTTAAAGGGTTGCAGTCATGAAGATAATAATGATTGTAGAAAGATGGATACGTTGTATTCGATCTGTGCGACCATAAGTCTCAACACATTAACCGCGAGCGTTCATCACATGTTCATTGATAATTCCACGAAGGATATCGTAGCACAAGCATCAAACATTCACTGCAGAAACATCACCGAAAGCGCAGTAGTAATAAACACGGTGGTGACGCTAAATCATCTATGAAGTCACTGTAATTCGTTATCGATTGTGACGCAACTGTGTCTGCCGTACCTGGAATGTAGTTTCTTCACCAGTCGAACAAACCGAGATACGCGTTGCAGGAAACGAATTCCCCGAACCGTGAAATTAAATGTACGCGAGTGACAGCGTTGCGGAAGTTGGATAATACTGGTACTAGTAACTGTGACGTCATCTCGCTGTTGCATTGTCCAGCATGTGCCGCGTGCAGCCCTTTTGGGACGTTGCCAGTAAAGAACGGCTTGCTGCGAGAATGAATGATCATGGTTTTGGCGCTGCCATAAGAAATGGCGTACAGTTCTATCGCTAATCTAATAGCACCGAAGGTCTACGTTTACCCTTGATGTTTTCTTTGTGCCGACCCATAGGCCAGAGCGTGTCGCCAATTAATGCAGGTCGCTTGTTTGGCACCGGCATCATGCAGGTCGCTTGTTTGGCACCGGCATCGTATTGTCCGTGTGGCGTGCTATCACTCTAATGTACCAGAGACAAATATTATATTTAGCGAGTTAACAACGGTATTATGTCCGGTTACGCATGATGGACATAATTTCGACCCAGAAAAGTTATATATAAAATATTTGTGCAATGATGTGTGTGTGTGTGTGTGTGAGCGTGCGTGCGTGTGTGTGTGTGTGTGTGTGTTGTGTGTGTGTGTGTGTGTGTGTGTGTGTGTGAGAGAGAGAGAGAGAGAGAGAGAGAGAGAGAGAAGAGAGCGGAGAGAGAGAGAGAGAGAGGAGAGAGAGGAGAGAGAGAGAGAGAGAGAGGAGAGAGAGAGAGGAGAGAGGAGAGAGAGAGGGAGAGATGAGAGAGAGAGAGAGGAGAGAGAGAGAGAGAGAGGAGTGAGGGAGAGGAGAGGATGAGAGAGAGAGAGAGAGAGAGAGATGAGAGGACGAGAGAGAGGAGGGAGAGAGAGAGAGAGAGGAGAGAAGAGAGAGGAGAGAGAGCTCCTTCCCTCCCTGCCTCCTTGCCCTACCTAGTTCCCATTCTATCTCCCCCCCTCTCCCTCCCTCCCCCTCCCTCCCTATCCCTCCCTCACTCCCTCCCTTCCCCTCTCCCTCACTCCCTCACCCCCTCTCTTTCAGTGGACTGCTTAAACTGGGTGACTAATGCTAAACCGGATGTTAGAATGTGTGTTAGATCTTCATCCATAACCATGATACCGGTGCTTATATAACAACTGCATGGACTTTTTTGACAGCTACACTTCTCACACAGACAGCTTCATATCATATCACTTTCCCTGGTTAGGTTCCATCGTACAGTTTCCAATTCTTGAACTATCGCACATGACGATTCACCCAAGAGCGCATTAGGCTTTTTGTTCCGATTATCGACTTCTGACAACCCACAAATCAGCGCTAGTTACGCGCTTGTTATGTCGCAAATTGGAAACGTACAGTGCCACTTTGCTGCAGGATTGCGCAGGCCGCGTGACGTAATTTGGCAGTAATTTTCGGATAATCTGTTTAAACGTGTCGCTGCTCGACAAAGAGGCTTCGGTATGGACGTGTCAAACTCCATGTCGCCATATGTTGTGAATAAAAAGCGTGTTGTCACTGCCCTCCTTTAATAATAACGAACAACCTTTGTAATGCCTTCTATTAAAGCGACTCTGTCTGTTCCTAATTTTTTAATAAAAATGTTCCTAATATCATAATAAACATATTGACGACAACTCGCCGTTAATAAGCATACATCTTGTAATGGTTCGCCCATTGTGGGAATTGATTACCCGTGCGAAATGTGGGCATTCAAGGAGGGTTTTATATTTGATGTTCGTAACATTTGAATAAACATGTCTAGGACATATTGCCTGCTACTTTGTGTTTAATACGCCTGCGAAAAGCAATTTGAATGTTGCGCGTGTTAAATGTTGAAATATTGAAAACAAAACATAAATACTACAAAAACCCTTTAATGATAATAATATGGAAACATGCGGGGCCATCCACGATTGCCATTAATTTGGTGATCGGCGCGTTGACTTGATTCCTAAAAAATCGAGACACGAATCTGCGAACTTCCTGTAAATACTTACCCCTTATAGCAAGATAAAATTAATCCAGGTTATTGAACGGACAACGTCGCTTTAATAGCTCGCGCGTTTGCGGATTAGTACCCGGATCAAGCACCGGGTCAGTGTTATGTGGATGCGACATCGTACCCGGGAGACGGGGTTGAGGAGCCTGGGGTGAGGAGGGGGGGGGGGGGGGGGTCCGTGCATGCTTGTGTGATAAAATATATGGGGCGTTGTTTATAGTTGCATATTTCGCAGAGTCTACTTATTAAACCTTCACGAAGACCGCGCACCATAAGAGATTCCGTGACAATGTCCCGTCCATAATTTAGGAGAAAGCATAGCACACGCATTGTAATTAGCAATTCGTAACGCTCTTACGTAGTGGCGGTAGTCGATCAGAAAATCAATTGTAATTTGTTCCTTTGTATCTCTGGGACAATCTCATGCGCCATCTTATATGTTAGCAGTCTCATCGGACAAGGAAGAATGCCGAAAACAATCACGAAGCAATTGTATCACAGACGCATGGCAGCAACACGTTGTGTTTAACTTGTGGGCGATATTAGGCAACACATTGCATGATTTATGCCAACCAACGCAAAATTTCCATCACCTCTATTAGCGGCAACATTCAATATATAAATTAAATTACAGACGTTCAGTTCCATCGACGATATCAACATCGCATTCTGCATCTGCAACTGCATCCGTGCCATCTTTTTTTCAGCAAACACGCGAGCGTTTTTTACCTTGTTGATGTTCTTGCCCGAAGCCATGTCTTAGTCGAATCTCTCGGGTTTCTAACTAGAGATTTCTAGTAGCTGTAATTATTTGCAATTCTACAGAAGCATGCATTGTTATTCTGCGTAGCCGCCAGCGCGTCTACAGTCCGAGGGATTATGGCGTCATCAGGTGCAATGGCTGCCTTTCGCGGCGGGCGTGTTGTATGTCAGCTTAGTCAGCGCCGACACGGGATCCGCCGGCAGCTGGTCTGCCTTCCGGGTATCTGTAGGGAAATTTGCTGTCGATCAAAGTTTGTCCCAAGTAGCGGCGACCGTCTAAATATAAACGAACGATTTAAATGGCGACCCCTGGCGAATGAACCGGACGGTTTACCACAGACGTAATGCGGCCTCGGCGGAGCAAAAACAGTTGTATAAATAACGTGCTAGGAATATCTGGTTTAGTAGGCAGGTAGGCTGTTTTTTCGTATGATAGATGTTTGGTAGAATCGCCTCCTGGTGTTATGCATAGGGTGAGCCTGTGGCAATGTTCCCACAATTAATTGTATTTCGAAAATATATATAGTTGATTTGGCAATACGCAAATACGCGTTTTATTATGTTTATGGAATAGGACACCAGAGAGCAATATCACGTCATAAGGTCTACGTATGTAACATAAATGGACAGAATCACGTAGACCGAATTAAACCAGGCGAGAGTGCATCGAGCAGGAACGTATCGCTGTACTCTCGTCCGAATATGTCCATATATTTATGCCATATTACCATATAACCAAAGTCTGTAAGATATGAAACATAGCTATGAGCTAGTAAATAATGTTTACATCGGTTTTTGTAACCATCAATGAATGTAAATTTACCCCGCCACTGCCTCCATAATTATTACGCCTGTGTTTGTGCCATGCAAATAAAAGTAATCCAATAGTGTTGTCAAACAAATTAGTTTTAATTCCAGGTTAATATTTATTTTCCCGTAACGTCCCACATAGTTAGTGTAATAAACGTTCGATTGAACCAAAGAAGAAGCATTTACATGTAGAAGAAGCATTTACATGTTGTGAATTTTTCAGCTTCTTGCCGGATAGAATCATTGTTTCTATAGTCCACTTGCTATCTCTATAAGTATTTAATTTGTGTTCTGTGTATGGTATAAAGAGGTTTTTTTATTTCCAAAGCACCTTATTTTAAATGTTTAGAATCATCTAAATGTCTCTGCTGTCCAGCTCTTGTATCCATATACGTATATTTAGATCAATATATATTACACTGAATGCAATATTTGAATTTACGACAACAGCGCACAACAGCGCACAACAGAGCACAACAGCGCACAACAGAGCACAACAGAGCACTACAGCGCACAACAGAGCACTACAGCGCACAACAGCGCACAACAGCGCACAACAGCGCACAACAGAGCACAACAGAGCACTACAGCGCACAACAGCGCACAACAGAGCACTACAGCGCACAACAGAGCACTACAGCGCACAACAGCGCACAACAGAGCACTACAGCGCACAACAGCGCACAACAGCGCACAACAGCGCACAACAGAGCACAACAGCGCACAACAGAGCACTACAGCGCACAACAGCGCACAACAGAGCACTACAGCGCACAACAGCGCACAACAGCGCACAACAGAGCACAACAGAGCACTACAGCGCACAACAGCGCACAACAGCGCACAACAGAGCACTACAGCGCAACGCATCTTCCTGTGAAGTCTTTTCGTTCGTCCAACGAGGGATTCCTATTGCCACTGACAATAATTCGACTTGACAGCATCGTAAATACGGGTCCACCGACTTATGCGTGTCCCGCTCTGTGCCGCTGCAGCGACGAACTAGCTCCGATTGATGGATGCATTTCCGCTACGAAAAGCGACTGTCGCCAAAGCGGCGTGGGGCCATCCATCTTGCTCGTAGGACGAGATTCCGGCAGTGTAACGCCAGGCCGAGCATCGACTGTCGTTGCCTCTGTCAACTGGGGAATCACGCAAGTGTGACGCCAGTTCGCGTGTCACCTCTTCGCGACGAGAAGCGTGGAGTGGCTCAGACGTTTGGGTTGGGAATATGTCAGTGTTTCGATGTTAACGTTATGCGAACGTGCGCAGTGAAAGTAGAGTTCTTGTGTAGCGCGGTCTTTAGTATCCAGTCTTTAGGATTGTTCAAGGCGCGTTACAGTTTACTTCCTGACAGACCTGTTCAATCGAACACTACCTCGGTTTATCTGGGAAGCATTCAGCCATACTGAAATTACTGCGCGAAGAATATACTTAGAGTGTTCCTTGTTAGAGTTAATCACCAAGCGCAATGGATCAATAGCTGGCTTTTGCATTCTCTTCCGAAATACATACGCAAACTGGTGTGGACACAATTACTCAAGTTTCAAAACAGTGGCCACTAAAAGCGCACTACCATTATCTTGGTCGACAATGTGTTGTTCCAGCTCGACGACAGCGCCCCACCAGATACAAAAGTGTTCGTAAGGCGACATATTCAAATTCATTTACTCAAGAACAAAACTGCTGAATTTTATGTTAGCTCTGTCTCAGTGCATTAGCGAGAAAGGCAGCAACATGTGACTTCTTGTGAATTAATCCTAATCGTAATTTCGCGCACAGGTCAAATTGACCCGATTGGGTAATTTCTCAAAGCATGCATTACAATGTGAGATCTATTCACAAGTACTACACGACTATCTCCCGTTAACAATCGCAGCCATCATTCACCGATTGTTCGCACGCAAGATCTATACATAGACAAGATAACATATGTTATAAATCGTTTTCGTAACGATGACGAGCCCTCAAGCGAGCATTTCGCGTCCCGGTAAATATTGCCCGACTACCAAGCTATCAATTATTGAAACAAAGCTGTGACGTTTCATATTCCCTACGGCAGTACAAAATTAAGATGCGATATGGATGCACAAACAGATATAAATTACAACGATGCGAATCGTACAATACGCATTATGTGTCATGCATGCGCGTGGCGTACGTACACACAATGACAGGTAGTTCAACCGCGGAAACGTGTGCTAGTATTTAATAAATCATGTGTTATTGTATTTAACAGCGAGCTATGTTATGGTACAATTTGTAAGGCACCTAGGTCATATCACATCGATGAATTATATATAAAAAGGTAAGTTTTTATATAGCGCCGTATCCAGTATCCAGGACTGCTCAAAGAGCTTTACACTTTACTCCCTGACATGCAGGCCTGTTCAATCAAACACCATCTCAACTTCTATGGGAAGCATACAGCCAAACTGCAATTAATGCGCGAAGACTATTTGTACACAACTATCCACCACTGTCTATAGACAGGTACTCATTCATACAGCTGAGTGAACTGAAGCAATGTAGAGTAAACGAACTTGCCCAAGGTTCGACACCGCCACACAGGATTCGAACCCGCGTTCTCTCAGTCGAGAATCCGGAGCTCTTACCGCTGCACTGACGATAGAGTTTGTACGACAATCAGGTCATACCACATCACTGAGTTCCGTAACGGTATAGAGTTTGTACGGCAACCAGGTCATACCACATCATTGAGTTCCGTAACGGTATAGAGTTTGTACGGCAATCAGGTCATACCACATCACTGAGTTCCGTAACGGTATAGAGTTTGTACGGCAACCAGGTCATACCACATCACTGAGTTCCGTAACGGTATAGAGTTTGTACGGCAACCAGGTCATACCACATCACTGAGTTCCGTAACGGTATAGAGTTTGTACGGCAACCAGGTCATACCATATCACTGAGTTCCGTAACGGTATAGAGTTTGTACGGCAACCAGGTCATACCACATCACTGAGTTCAGTAACGGTATAGAGTTTGTACGGCAACCAGGTCATACCACATCACTGAGTTCCGTAACGGTATAGAGTTTGTACGGCAACCAGGTCAAATTATTTAGTTTTGTAACGGTAAAGTTTGTATGACAAACATATCACATCACTGATGTATGTAACGGGGGAGTTTGTACGGCAACCGTGTTTTGAAATTCACGCTACTGAATGTGTGATTTATACGACGATGACGTTTAATGAGGCTAAATACACTTAGCCTATTCGCGCCATGATACGATACGTATCGCGATACACAAAGTATCGAGATTCCTGCAAAACGTATCGCATATAGTATACGGAACAGCATACCAGTAGTATATCTGTTCCTGGTCCGTCACTACTGCATTGTTCCATCTACTTGTTATAACACGTTATATATATTTTGTAGTTCTTTTATCTAGACCAATACAGGCTATTTAGCCGTAGGGGGTTGTGTTAGTACCAATATTGTAAGATGCCCCCTCTAAAATATGGAGATGGTATAGTTGAATGAGAAAATAGCCATGTTTGATAAACTGGTCGATTCCAACCCCCATGTACATACCCCTTGAAATTGAGGCCTCTCAAAAAGGCATTTTCGCCTGAAAAATGAACTTAAAATGGTGACAATTGCTCAGAAAATTGGGATAGAGCCAATTTAACGACTTTTTGTTTTCTTCAAAAGACATGTAGTTATACCCAGCAAACATCGTGTATGATTGTGTTAATCATGTTCAAATTGAGAGTCACTACTGACACAAGGCCATAACGCTGGTTGCTGTAAGTGGCTGAGAATTAGTATCATCCAGGGTGACCTATGCATTCGAAGATATGTTGTTGAAGGACAGTTTCACATTCACCACATAACTGAGAGTTTCCAGTGGTCCTTCATGAGGCGCAACGGATCACTTGTTTGTGGTAGGGAAAGTGACGTGTCATGGCGAACTTCCAGGTAGAGACATTCTACTTTTGTTCCGTCGTGTACGTCAGTGGCTACAATGTACCCATCAACAGCACCAGCTTATGTAAATGGGCCTCCCATAGCCGTCAGTGCGTCTATGTTTTTGTTTGTCCTCCTGTCCATTGCGATATCAGCAATTTCCTTGTCACGCAGGCCTTCTTTTTGTCGGGTCTTTTTTTAGCATGATTCCTGGTATCCAACCTTTTGGTCTTACAACACTGCCATAGTTCTTGAAATACCCTATTGTTATGATGTTATCGGTGAATCAGGTATGTCGCCTTTGCTCTCACATCTGTAGCACATGCACTGCCAAACTGCTTGGCAGCTCTAGTTGAGAGCTCGTAGTCCACGAAGCAGACCCTCCGCTCCGCAGCTGTGCTGCGGAATGATGCGTTCTCTAGCTTATGTGTGTCCATGTGGGAAATTGAATGCTTTACAGCTTCATCGTAGTCTCCAAAGCTAAATATGTCCACCCTTTGTTTTTGGAAGCCACTAGCCAGTTTGGGAAGAATTGTCTTCAGGAGCTATACCAATTGGGTGGAAAAGAGGAGGCAACCATACCTGTGGTATCACAGGTGTGGTGCATCCAGCACTTGGTTCAGCTGCAGCGATGCTGGGATGGTCTTGGTGTAAGTCGTGTCAGTCAATGTAATCAGAGACAGGTGTGGTTCAACCAGATGTAACCCAACGAGAGCCCGTGCACAACGCATGACCTTCAAGAAGCCACGTCCAAGAATATCTGACGATGCAGGTCACATGCTCGTACTTCTGAAGAAAGGGTGCCATATCATCTCCAATGTTGAGGCTAATTGCTCAGGTCAGCGTCAAGCGATCTAACCGCTCATCTTTGAGACTAACATACTTGGTTTGCTCATTGACGCTTGTTGCCGTTGTTCTTGTTTTGGCCAGAACGTTTGAGTAGATCATGTCTCTACATAGCATGTTCTCTATTTCAGACCACCGCTTGGTGACAACCCTGTTAGACATCAATGTCGGGTGTGCATTGCAGTGCAGATGCTGAGTGACGTGCTCTGAGTCTAGACGTTCTGCTACAATCTCATTCAAGATTTTGCGGATTGCCACCTTGAGAGCAGCGAAGTTGTTTCTGGACCCTGAAGCATGTTCATGAATGGCGGATGCTTATTATTTGGATAAGTTCCATTCACAGTGATGTTCTGAACAGAAAATGACCCAGCACCTTGCTACTTGGATCCATCGTTTCAATAAGTCACCACAACCTGTTCATCAGACTCAGAGTTCATATCTCTCTGACAATGTCGTTTAATGCCACTGTTTCGATGCTCTTGCCAGGGTCACGTCAGAAAATGTCTAACACCTGTTCTTCCCTTTCGTTGAAAGCTTCCACCCTCTTGAGGAAACTGTTAATTTATCTCCGTTTCTGAGTCTGGATCAGAGTAATAAAGTCCTCATATAGCTTCAAGATGTGTTTCTTAATGTGTCTAGCGTGGACGGTGTATATACTGTAAAATAGCTAGTGCTTCCCAATCAGTTCCAATGGCAACTTCGTTGTTGCATCCCTTGAGCGCCTCAGCCCGCTTTGGTCACAGCAGATATAACATGTTATGTATGACATATTTACCAATTGAAAGCATCCCAAGGGAAAACTCGGCCTTATCTCTGTAGTCTGTAGCACGAAGTGTCTAGTTGGACTATGATCTTGCACAGGATGTGTCAGCAATCGTGGTTATTCAGCCTGCACAGACATGATTAATCCTTACGCCATACATGTTATGACCAGTTTTCAGCTCTTCACGTCTTATGCTCCAATAGTAACCCCTGCAAGGTAAATTTTGTTACATTTATTGTACCTTATATGTCTTATGGAGAACATATTATGTTTCCATTCCTAGGTTGACATAAAACGACTACAAAAGACTGTAGTTCTCATACTGAACAACAATAACACCATTTCAATAATTTCGACCACATTTTAATGGTTACAACTTTCAGAGGGTATGTACAGGAGGGTTAGCATCATTCAACTGATCAACGTTTTGCAGTTTTGAACTCAGGTGTAGTATATCCATATTTTTAGGGGGTACACTATTGAAACATTACATTCACAAAATAACACCATCCCCAAATTTAGGTTATCTAAGTTAGACTGTTAAGGTTATTTCTAACTGTAAGAGTGTCACAGTCGTACGCGAATTTAGTTCCCGTGATTTGGCTTGTCTTTGAGTCTCCTAAAGAAGTTGAAACGTGGTATTTTGTGATCAAATCTACCGGGGTTCGAATGCAAAATCATGTACATTCTCTATAAATATACGCAAGTACGATTTCAGTACTCGCACGATGACAAAGTGCCCCGTATTGTGGCTCGTTTCGCTTCACTGACTCCAACGGCCGATATCGGTGGGTCTTGTCGTCTCTAATGCGTCTTCAGCGGTGTGCGCAGCCACGCGTGCCGAAAACAAATCGATACCGGGTTCGAAAAACCATAGTCGACGTTTTGAATATTACACAACGGCGTGACGTACATCTATTCGCAAGTTGCACTTCGTCATCAGTGGAAACGCTTCGTCATCAATGGAAACGCTTCGTCATCAATGGAAACGCTTCGTCATCAGTGGAAACGCTTCGTCATCAGTGGAAACGTTTCGTCATCAGTGGAAAAGCTTCGTCATCAGTGGAAACGCTTCGTCATCAGTGGAAACGCTTCGTCATCAGTGGAAACGCTTCGTCATCAATGGAAACGCTTCGTCATCAATGGAAACGCTTCGTCAACAATGGAAACGTTGAAAGCTGCTTAGAAAATCTATTGCAATAAGTTTGTGCGTAAACACCGCGAGACAACAGAGGTAAAATGCGGCTTACTCTTGAGTCATTGACTGATGTAGGATTTGTAAAGTAAGTAATTAAGTAAGGCGACGAAATCGAAATGCAAGCGTGCGAAGTAGAGTTTGCGTTACTTAACGCCCGAGGTCTGCTTGCGTGCGGGGCTGTTCCGAATCGTTTGACTTGCCTAGGTGTAATTGTCGGGCGTGACTTTGCTGTTGTGATTACGTCAGAGCCTATGCAAGTCGTTCTTCCGTTAAACCACCGCCTACCGTTGGACGCCACGAGGAATCGATCACGATCAATCAACTCAATTTGAACTGTAGCCTGATAACGCACACTGACTCACACTTTGTTAGCGGGGAAATGTTTACACATTTTGTAAATAAACTCGCCCTATTTATTGCATCCCCAATTGCTTTTCGTTCTTAATAATTATCTTTAGATTGGATAAAAGCATCTACGTAGGCTTATTTTGGGTATGCCTTTCTTTAGACTCCCCGTCACAGAAAAGTTATAAAACTTAATAATACAATTTAATGCGACCTTGTATGTTTCTTTACCTGGAATCATTAATCACCCCAAGCCTGAAGTGGTAATCATTACCAAGAAGTTCGCTGAATCAGGTATATTTCGTCCCACTTGCAATCTTGATTGTGTGAACGACCCAAAATCAATCGATTATTCAAGGAACTTGCGGTTAGCGCCACATACCACCGACATATTTTAATAGAAGATATTAATATAAAAATGAGTTGTTTTCAATGTGCACGTTGCATGGTAGCAACCTACAAATTGCAAACACCGTGTGATGCTTATCAAAAGCGGGCAATATGGGGACTGCACCTTGAATTTTAGGCAAAAACGTTACCATTAGTCTTCGCGCATCAATTGCAGCGTGGCTGAATGCTTCCAAGAAAAGTCAATATGGTGTTCGATTGACCAAGTCTGCCGGTGTAAAGCGCGTTGAGCTGTCTTAAGGACTGGATACTGCGCCATATAATAACTTACCTTTTCATTATATAATAAATTGAAGAACTGACAAAGTATGCTTTAAACACGTGATGAATTTGATAGCGATGACTGCTCTAGCGTGCCAGTTTATCACAGACGAAGGTCGGTTTTGCGATAATGTTCTGAAAAAGGCTGTTGAATGAAACCTCGTCAGACCATTACATTGTAACCACAATAATTCATACTAGTGTGTGAATAGAACGTTGCCGAGCGCTGGAAACAACTAGTACGAAAGTGAAAGCATCTAGACTGCGTCGCGAGAATCCGCATATCTAGCTCCAGTGTTCAATCCAGAGTGATTGATTGACGTTTGTTTCATTAATTCACTTCGCCTGTGGGATTTTTGCAAAGCTGCTTATTTAACGGCGCGACATCGTGCTGACATTGCAGACTAGCGCACAATAGATCTGCACTTGCATGAAAACGGTACCAACAAATGTCACTGCCCCCTAACAAAAGATTGGGTCGCGCACGGACACTGACACAGTTATAGCGGGCAATTACTCCAATTGTTCCAAAATGATACTTACGGTGCAGTTTTCACTGCGTGAACTTGCTGTACGGAAAGTAACTGCTTCTGCTAATTGTGTTAACGTAAAAAGGGTTTAAAAATGAACTGTCGGCTTATTTTATCCGCTCTCTGTGTATCCGCAGCTGCGCACGATTTGTAACGGTTGTGGCCGAGCGATTCTTGACGGATTACCTTCCGGTTATGATCGTGATGTGTGAAGCGTCTGTTTTGTTACAATAAAATAATTGCGCTAATTAAATACAGGTGACATGTGTTACCCGTGACATGCATTGTGACAAGTTTTAGCGAAAAGCAGTCCGCTGGTTTGACGTCACTCGTGCAATAAACTAAGGTCTGGTTCTCATTAAAATGTTCGTGGTGAATATGATATAATGGATATTTCTCGGCTCAGATTTATGACGCTGTGATCGAGTCCGTTGTGATTCTGTTTGCCGATAGGCGGCGCGGCACGCCGATGTGTCTGCTTTGTCCAATCGACGGTTGGTCAATTACTTGTTATTTCCAGCAGGAACAAACTACTGACACAATTTTGGTAGACAATGTTACTTCCAGGGGACAACAATGCAAAACAAACCAATACAACAACGGCATCGTTGTTCGCAAATGCGTGCATCTTTCGTCACGAGATAACACACTCTGTCAGGATTCTCGGTTGACCAGAAGCAACTGATAGTAACTGTGCACTTGAGAGACATTAAATATTTTCGTAAAATGAAGATTAATCGTGTTTCTCGTCACATTTCAACACGAACTACTATCCGAGATAGTATTGTGTGCAACTGAAATTGAAAGATTGTTGGCAAAAATAAACAGCTTCGGAATTATTTATTACCATTTTCATAAGTTTGCTCAGCAGTTTAAATCCAACATACATTTGTCACCTCTTTCAGTATAGCAGTGCCGTGCATTGCATTTGTAATACATCTGCAGCAATAGCGAACTTGGTTCACAAAAAAATAACAACTATTGTTTAAAATATGGGCCCAGATCATATTACCCTGCTCTCCTTTAATTTCCAGTTAATATGAAATTGTATAATGCGTGGAAGAAACATTAATTCACGATCGCATTTATCGTAGGAAACTCACGCCCAAAGATGCAGACATTATGCACTATTCATTGCAAAACATGTTGTTTCTCGTGTTTTGATTTGTTTTCCCAACATTCCTTATGTTGATACGCTGCATATTCGCTACAAAACCCAACGAAATCTTCGTCTCATTGTGTGCTTAAATGGTGCCGTCGTTCACGCTAATGGAGGCCAACTTTGGTCGTAAGTTCTTAACGCGCACTCCATGGCGCCTAGTGTTTACGTTATTGCTATGGCAACGCCGACAACAAAGCGCCTGGAAATCGCGCCGCCGCTCGCGACGTAATATCGCCGAGCGAACAAGCACAGCCGAATCAATTAATTTAAATCTAAATTGCCCAGTGGCGGCAACAGCAGCGTGCTAGGCGGTCATAACTCCACACTAGCCTTACTATAAAGTCAAGATGCATTTACCAGCGAGATTATTCAATCGTCGCTTCAGTTGTACGTTGCCTGTATGCACGGCGAAATATACACTGCTCACAAATGTATCGTTTTAGTGGCTGGTTGAAATTACACGCACGCATCTGTAACGGAAGGCGTCGCATGAACGAAGATAACATTTCATAACGACCTGTGCCTCCTTTAGCTACATAATGTTCACAATACTATATCGATTGTATACTTCCCGCCAAATTAAATAGTTAATCAGCATCGTTCGTTCGAAATGTGACTATTTTACCCCGGAACGTTCACACTCTATACGAACCATTCAACAGTTTCCCAAAACGTTGCTTTTATTAAGTTTGCCTCAATTTGTTAGCAATAAATCAAAAACTTCTGAAGATATTTCAACAATAGAGGTATACTTTTAAAGCTCGTGGTCTGTGGGATCCAAAAATGTATAAAACTATATTTTACAATTTTGCGACTAAATACCCACTTTACTGTGGTTGATGACATTAATAGTAAACACCAGCTACGGTTGAGGCAGGTGGGCCTAACCGCAACTTCCTGAAATAGCTCTTTGAAGTTGGTCGCGTTTCCCCAATCACGATCAGCGAGGAGAAAAAGAGGGGACGAGATAGAAAGAATTCGGCGAACTTCAGAATAGACAAGGTCCCGTTAATTTAACAGCGACCTATTCAGCAATGGTGTTAACTGGAAGCTAAATACTGGTCTGACCCCGCCACGCGCGGCGCAGGTGCCGAATATGTCGCCTCGTCGGCAACGGAAACGGATACGTCGTTGGATCATGCGATCGTCTTATCAGTGAGACCAAATCACATTGCCTCATTGCACGCAGGCACTGATGTCAAAACAGACATTCGATATCGGTGATATGGAAATGCCAAATTATATTACTAAGTTCTTTGGGCCAGTCGTGTGTTGCAATATTCCTGGAAAATTAATCACTGGAAATCCGAAAGGACGTTGACCCGTTCCTCGTAAAATATGTGCAAGAGTATTTAGTATATGGTAATTAAATATAAATCTAGATCATATGGTAATTTTCTTGATGTACGTTTTATATGTGTAATTTTGCAATTTCTTTTTTTTTTACAAGTGTAGGACTAAATGTGTGATCTTTAGAAAGTCGTTGAAGTCAGTAGCTAGAACATGCATGTTTAAATGCACCTGCTATAGAATATTACTGTCAAGAGGTCACTAATTCAGTAGGTCTTATCATTTAAACATACTGAATATTATGTAATATAAGCCACAAAGGAAAGGATAGTACATAACCAGAAAACGTATGACATGTTTGAAATATTGATATTTCGAATTCCTTCATTAATCCACTGTCATGTAAATACTTTGTGGGGTTGGGACGGGAATCTGTATTCACCACGGTGCTCTGAGAAGAGGAAGCGTTGACACCACACCGACAGCGTGCCTTTAAATGAGGCACCATAGAGCCACTGTGTGGCTAACACGGATTTCCAGACCAGCTTCGCCCCAGACTGCAGTAACAAAGAGGATATCAATAATTGCTCGAGCGTCTTTCGTTTATACTCCATTTGGCCACAACGCACGGAACGTACTCGTGTAAACGTGATAGTCTGCTACTAATGAAGTTACGTTCAAATAGTTACGACTTAAATACGACGAACACAAAACGGAATTCCTCGCCGTATCACACGAGATTGTCTCATTTCGTTGTGCAATCGCGCTAGCGTCTACCTGTTCGTTCAGCGCTCATGCCATTGTATAGCAAGACGTCTTCTAAGTCTGCGTTCTCTTTCGTTTTGGATTAAGTGAAACTTTTCTCAAAAACAAGAACAACGGGCTAGACAACGTCACAGAATGGTCCAGTCTAACCTTATTGGTTCTGCTATGCACAACAAAGACAGACTAGGCTAACGTTGACTCTCCGTGGAATTGGAAGTGCTTCGCCAGTCCTGTTTAAAGGTGATAAGACCTTTGAGGTGTTCGGGTCCCGCTCTCTAGAGTCTAGACCGCAAGCGGGACGACGTACAATCCATTCAGCGACGTTCATGTTCATAATGTTACCATCCGTGGCTTATGTGTGTGATTCCGGGAGCGAAACAGACAAGGTTGATTTAAATAACAAAATTACATACGGAAGTATATATATATATATATATATATATATTTCGCGTTAAGTGGTAGAAACCGGGTTGTGCAATAAGTCAATTTCTGTAACCAGAGAGTTCTTAATAGGATGTAGTTTGTGCAAATTTTTCATTTATTAATTAATATATTCTTAACACAATACTAGCTGTGTTGAAGGTATGGCCATCGGAACATGTTCAAATAGTAAACAAACATCCAGTTTCCAAGCAAGCTTTATTGGCAACACGGCTGAGTCGGGCTGAGTTAACTGCTAATCCCTTTGATGTTCAACTTTCCCACGTTCAACGCAGCAGACTTCCTGTTACAAATTTCTACGCCCGCTAATTCCAGGCAGACGAACTGACTACGTTCCTTTAAATAAAAGTGTCTTATATTGAAATCCTTGTAAAACCGCAGATTGTCGATCGCCCTGTTGCGACAGCGGGAGACGCGAGGAAAACAATCTAAGCGACGGAACCAAGGCAGCTTATTAGCCAACCCACGTCCTAATTAGAGGCGATCTAATAAATGCTATTGCGATGACCATCGATTAGTCGGCCTGATGCGCCACAATAGCACCTCGGGTAGGCCTGACCGCTCGATGCTGGCTGGGTGGACTCATTACGTCCGAGGTGAACCGTTGTCCGTAGTGGGCAGTGGCTCGGGTGTGCTAGGTTGTCTCCGTGACAGATTGCTCGCCGAGGAAGAATATATACTTATTCTGCTTCTTCTTCTCCTTCCTCTTTTTCATCTGTTCTTCTCCGTCTGCTTCATTTTCTCCTTTCCTCCCGTTCTTTCTCCTCTTTCTTCATCTTCCCTTCTTCATATTTCCTTCTTCTTCATCTTCGTTTATCTTTGTCTCCTTCTTGTTTTCGCCGTTACCTCTTCTTCTTTCTTCATCTTTCCTTCTTCTTCTTCGTCTTTTCCCCTTCTTTATTTATTATTCTCACCCTCATCTTTCCCCAATTTTCCTTCTTCTTCTTCCTCTTTTTCTATTTTCTCCTTCTCGTCGTCATCCTCACTTTTAATCTTTTCGTTTTTTGTATTTCCTTCTTCTCGTTCTTTTTTCTTTCTGCTGCCCGTTGATCCCAGCGGTAGGATCACATCACTTGATTTGTTCGGCGAATGAACATAGAACCATGCGAGTGGACTTGGACGTCTCGAGAGGAGATCGAACGAGGCGAGATGACTTGGACGTCTCGAGAGGCGAGGCGAGGCGAGGCGAGTGGACTTGGGCGTCTCGAGAGGAGATAGAACGAGGCAAGAGGACTTGGACGTCTCGAGAGGAGATATAACGAGGCGAGTGGACTTGGACGTCTCGAGAGGAGATAGAACGAGGCGAGTGGACTTGGACGTCACGAGAGGAGGTAGAACGAGGCGAGTGGACTTGGACGTCTCGAGAGGAGATAGAACGAGGCGATATGACTTGGACGTCTCGAGAGGCGAGGCGAGGCGAGTGAACTTGGGCGTCTCGAGAGGAGATAGAACGAGGCAAGAGGACTTGGACGTCTCGAGAGGAGATATAACGAGGCGAGTGGACTTGGACGTCTCGAGAGGAGATAGAACGAGGCGAGTGGACTTGGACGTCACGAGAGGAGATAGAACGAGGCGAGTGGACTTGGACGTCCCGAGAGGAGATAGAACGAGGCAAGAGGACTTGGACGTATCGAGAGGAGATAGAACGAGGCGAGTGGACTTGGACGTCTCGAGAGGCGAGGCGAGTGGACTTGGACGTCTCGAGAGGAGGTAGAACGAGGCGAGTGGACTTGGACGTCTCGAGAGGAGATAGAACGAGGCGAGTGGACTTGGACGTCTCGAGAGGCGAGGCGAGTGGACTTGGACGTCTCGAGAGGAGGTAGAACGAGGCGAGTGGACTTGGACGTCTCGAGAGAAGCTACTGTTACAATGTTCAAAAGTGTGTTTATTAATACATGAATGTTTTGATCAACTATTAGACATATTGGCTCTCCCGCACTAACGGAGAATATCAATCTACACATACAGATTTATTCACAATCAGAAGAGATTGATTTGGAAAGATTAAAGAATGCACAATGAACCGCGACACTCACATCTGGCAACATCCGGAAATAGCCCTGAGACCCTGCACATAGTTTTAATTAATTATTAAAGTAGTAAGATATGCCTGTGATTCTTGGTGCTTAACAGCATAACGGCAACAGTTACACACAATTTGCATCCTTGAACATGCGCACATTGCGTTAAGACAACCGTAACTTCGTAGTGATGCCATTTTGCAGAGGGCCTGAGAAACCGTTGTTACGAAAAATATTGTTATAAATATATAGTTTTATTGAAAATGGCTTTAATTTATTTTTCTTGGCACGTCTTTGCTTGTGTTGGCTGGCGTTGAATGTTGGTGAACTTCCGTATGAATAAAATATGTACGAATCTCACACAAATAGTCCACAGTGCAAATCTAACACCACGACACAATATAAAAACTGAAAATACTATTATAAACAATACAAGAATGCAGTATGCCAGACTACGCGTACGGTGTCAACTATTGAGCACGTCCAGTTCTACCGGGCAGTTGGTGCTACTCCGTAAGTCATATCCATAAAAACCAGTCTGCGGAATTAAAATACCGATAGGCAGATCGTAATTTCGCTGCCTAGAAGAATCGTCGGTCGCCGGGGAGGGTTACGTTACTTACACGCAGTGTATGAATTAATGATGTGGATTAATGAATTTCACCTGGCCGCGATTCACTGCAAGTCGTCACGCCGCAGTGCCTACACGCACGGCGCTCTGTTCTGGTTAGATTAGGGCCTCATCCTCGTTGGGGATTAGTTACGCTTTTGTTTGTTCTCGATGCGCGATGAGTCAGCATTTGTGACGCAACTGAATTAACGGGTCTACAAAAGGGACAAATATCCGCGTGGGCTTGGTAACCGTTCTGTGCATTCTTCTTGAGAATCACACCGTGGCGTCGCATTTTGGATATATATATATATGGCGAATTGTGCTTGAGAATTCGTATATTAAATTAGTAATATTTTATAAATGCAGAGAAAATGCACTGTGCTCGCGGGGATCGCGTTATTGTGTGACGTCACATCTAATCGGAATCTGTCTTTGTAATAGAGTATAGAGTACGGATACAGAATTTTGTTTTTCACGTTATGATATTTAAATAAGCTTAGAATACGTTGGCATAACCTACAGAAATTACCTACATTTAAAAAATGGACTGCGCTACGTGCAAACAAGTGTATGTATTTGTGACGATTGTTTGCATTGAAGTATTATTCCAACGTAACAATCATCAGAATTTAGCGTCATAACGGCGGCTTAGCAGTAACCGAAATATATTATAGGAGTTTTGGTGGCGGCGTTGGTGATTATTAGTATGTGTGCGTGCATGCGTATGTGTATGCATGCATGCCGACTTTGCTCATTGATACCTTTGTCACAATGTCTAAATATATATCGCGAGTACACGCATTATTAGTAATTAATTACAATAATTTTAATAATTATTAGCGGCACCGCGTATCTGGTTACGGCGCTGAAAAACATATACAACAATATAAGACCTTTTAATTTATTCTTGGTCGCAATACGGGAGTCTGTCGTTCGAGGGCTGGTACATGGTTGTTTTATGTATCTTCCTTTCGTGCGCCGCATCCTCGGGCTATGCAAGTCTAGCAAATGTCACCCGACAGATCTGCTGCCTCCGCGTCGACCACACAAAGTCTCTTACGCCGGCAGCAGTGTTGTCCTCGATAATTACGTAAGAACTGGTTAGACACAATCGACTGTCCACGGCCCAGCGAGGCGATTCCCATCGATCCGGCTGATTCCGGGTGTCCACTTCGCGGTCAGCCGGCTCTGATTCGCGCCACCTTATCGGCGGACTACATCTATGTACACGGGCGCTGATTAATTTTAATTTTCCTTCCCCCTCACGCTTCGCGCTTGTGACTGGGCGGGCTCGACGCAATGACCGATCGATATTTCGCCTGTCGTATACAATGCCCTCGTTACCGCGTCGCTGCGCCGCGACGTATGGGGAGGCAAGACCGGAATTCTAGTGCACGTGAGTCGTGTGTTGTGCGTTGTGCGCATGCTCCGCCGCCGCCATCGATCGATCGGTGGTGGCGGAGCGTTGAGCTAAGCGTACGGCGTGTCAGATGGAAACTGGCGCTCGCTAGCCACACAACCGACCTCCCGTCTCCATCTGTCAATCGGGTTGTCGTCTCCCGCAAAAACCGGCTCAGCTTCGACGTCGCATTGACGATATTCAGCTTGCCATATGGTGGCAGCAGTGGTAGCGAGCGGAGGTTGTATTGTTGAGCGACATTGCGAATTGCGACAGCGTTGAACGATGCCGCGATGCCGCGATGCCGTGCTGATGCTGCCGACATGGGTATGTGCCATTAAGACGTTGCCATTCCACTGTTCACAGACCGACGAACGTTGCTGAGCTTCTTCCACGCGGACCCGGCCTCGGAACCCCACGTGTCCTCATTGATTTATGTCCGCACGTCGCTGATCCTCTATTGCTGCCACCTACTGACCGTCCGGCGCAGGACATCGCGGACTCGGAATCTGAAACTGTCTTCACGTTATCAACGAGGCAGATAACGGCTGCGGTTTGATTGGATCGCGTCGTAAAGTCGGCGGATTCGGCGGCGAAGACGGAAGATATAACTTGTCGTTGTCGTCGCCTGAGGCAGTAGTGACGCTGTGCCGACACTTTACTGCAGCATAAAACGTCACTTTCCTTTCGCGCCCGCCGTTGTGACAGCATCGACGGAGACATTATTTATTTTTGACGCCACCATGCGTGACACTTCGCTGGTTTCGTCGGTCGCTCAAGCGCGCCGGATATGCATGATTTATAAGCGGCACCGTGGCGGCTGATCCGAGCGCTCCAGCGCCAATGCAACGCTGCTCTTCGTTACAACGCCGCTGCTGAAGTAATTGTTGCCGTTTTCGTCACAGTTCCGGTTCGTCGGTCGACTGACTGAGCAGTTCTGTACCGCCGCGTAGAGTTGGATTATAATATATCCCGTGTTACCGGATTGTGAGTACACGCCGTTCACCGTATCGCTCGCTTGAAGGTGTGTTCGGTCGTACGTTGCCAACATGTATGTAGTCGTCACGCTTCGCTACCTTCGCTGGCCACACCGATGCGGTGGCGAACCGTGGACATAATGCCGTCGACATAGGTCCTCGTTTCCTGTACTATTGCTGCCACCGACAACGACGATAGCGGCCGATTTCCGGCATCCGTCGCGTCGCGGCGCGTACAGAAACGCGGATGTTCTTCTGTGACGTCACACAAGCTCCGTCGTCTTGCTGGTTGTTTTCCTAGTGGTTGTTTTGCTCGGCAATCGGCGCCAGAAGGGCGCTCATCTCAGCCGACAGCTGGTAATGCCGCTTGGTCCGTTGTAAGCGGTGACAAGAGTCGTCGCCGAAGCAAGATCACTCCCTGTTTACCACGCAACGATGTAAGTCGATAAACGAAGCATTGTACCGAAGAAAATTCATCTGTCGCCGGCTGAAGAACCGCCATCGACCTTGGGACTGGAAGAGGCGCAGTGTGTTAGTGTTGTACAGGAATGCGCGGTAACTACGGGAGATACAGCGTGTGAGTCCGTTTCACACCGTACGACAGCGTGATTCACCGCATAACTCCGCGGGTCATTCTACGGCTGTGTTGAACGCGTCACAGACGCACACGGCCATATTAATCACGCCGAAAGATAAAGGAAGCGATTGCGCGACGAAAGAACGCCGATTACATCGTGTTACGTAGCGAGGAAACGCCGCGAAATTTTGCTAATTCCAACATGGTTTGTGCTGCGCGATGCTGCGTACATGAACGCGTTCATTCATAATGCATGCGTTCTCTCCTGTTTGACGTCGCTACCTAGACATCGGCAAATCTCGTCCAAGCGATTCGCAGGTACATCACGATATTGAATAGATGATTCGTATCGCTTCCGTGCACACGCTGTTTGTTATATACCAGCACCCCGGTCATTCTGGTGATTCATCCGTGTGTACGCGGTCGTATTGTGATGGCGCATTAACCTGGAAAGTACCTTCATAGGAAAGCAAAACGTGTATGCGTGTGATTAAACAGCAAACGTGCTGTTCCGTTCCGTTTCTCGCCGTAAATGACGCGTTGAATTCCGTTGCTGATGTAGCAGATGGTCCGATGATTGTTAACGCTGCGTATGCGACTTTTCTGCGCGAAACAACATATGCTGAATCAGGACATTAAAACCAAGTTCGATTAAGTCACACTGACGTAAACCTTTCCGGATTATACCGTCTGAGCTCGAGTGCTACCTAATATATAACATGGCAGTACTACGCAGCAACCAGCGTAGGCCGTTCGTATAGACAAACTACAATACAAAATAACCAAAACGCGGAATAAAAATGCATGCATTCGCGTCGCCGTTCCGCAATGGTAGTTCGCGATGTTACCTTCGCTGTTGACGTCATCGGTAGGTGAGAGGGGAGGTGTCGGTGGTTCGTCCACTGGTGGCGGATCGAAATCAAACTCCCCCATAGCTGCCTTACGGCGCCGATTCCGGAAAGCGCGACAGGGTTTCGATAGCAGCAGCGACAAAGGTATCGCCGACGTCGCCGTCGCTAGCGCAGGTCGGGGAGGGGAAACGTCGAGCACTAGTTCCGATTCTGGTTTCCCCGACGTTCGTGTGCATAGTCCGAGCAACGAGTCGGCGAAGGCGCTGCCTACTGCAGCGTCGGCGTCGTCGTCGTGTTGCGACGCTTGCGCAGCGCCGTCTTCCGGTTCGACGAGTACCTTATGCGTGGCTTGTTGTTCGTTGTTGCCACAGGACATGGTCAGTACTGAGACCTTCGTCGACTTCATCAACAGAGGAGACATCGAGCGCATCAGGCTTGCCATACAAGAAACGAAATACGACATCAACTCGGCGGATGAGGTGAGTACGGAACTACTTTCTTGGCCTGTTCCCCTAGCTGGTGGTGTGTGTCTATGTCACCTGCACGTAGGGATAACTGGTAATGTAGCAGGTAGGTGTGTTGACCTATTTTCACGTGAACATACATACATACACACGTACACACGTACACACGTACACACGTACACACGTACACACGTACACACGTACACACGTACACACGTACACACGTACACACGTACACACGTACACACGTACACACACACACACACACACACACACACACACACACACACACACACACACACACACACACACACACACACACACACACACACACACACACACACACACACACACACACACACACACACACACACACACACACACACACACACACACTCACACACTCACACACACAGATACACGCACACACGCACACACGCACACACGCACACACGCACACACGCACACACGCACACACGCATACACGCATACACGCATACACGCATACACGCATACACGCATACACGCATACACGCATACACGCATACACGCATACACGCATACGTGCGTTCGTATGTGCGTGCATACGTGCATACGTGCATGCGCAGATACATACACACACACATATGCATACATGCACAGCACATCCACTCGCATACACACACGCACGCACGCACGCGCACGCACGCGCGCACGCACGCACACACACACACACACACACACACACACACACACACACTCTATTTGCATGCGTTCCTATACATACGCGCATCCCGGTGAGACGAATACTGATTTATCCACGTGCATTGGCGTACACCGGTGCACTCAACCATATCTATATGAAGTAAATAGTGACTCAGTTTCCCGTTCGACTAGACGTCGCTGCATCCATCCAGAAATACTGCACCAGATTCGACGATACATGATTTAACGTTCCATCTGATACGCGTGTCACAATTGGCGCTAATGCAAATTCCATTTGCCCACTATCGGCCCGCTCAATTCAGCACTCCTTTTTTATTAATGCTCGTCTGTGTACATAGTTGCACACATGTATATGCAGTCCGTCTTCTTTATATATTCGCCCACAGCCGCCTTTTCAATTCCCCCTACGCGTCACATGTAGTTAACGTCAAACCGCTGCAGCGAAATCGGCCTCATGGCGTGATAGTGTTGCGTATTCCATTCGGGTAGTACGTTTCGGCTACGGCGAATTGCTGAGGGTAATTGACGATTCGAGTCGACTGCCACAAAACCATCGTTGTTTATTGCCTGGTAATCTCATGTGAATAGACTAGTAGTTACATATTCTTAATTCCTCGACTCTCATTGTTTTTACGTTTCTGTCTCGTAACGAGAACGACGCAAAACGGTGGGTGTCGTTCCTCTTGCAGGCGTAGATGGTCATGCCCCATCAATTTCACACGATCATAGGCGACTGCAGTCATATCTACAATGGGATTTCATAGCCAGATTGCTTGACATCCGAGAATTTTAACTTGATGCCGAGCTCTGCTCCATTTCCTTTCCGTCTTTCCCGTTGGCTCTATATGTTTTATTTTTCCCATTCTGATCTAGTGGCATATCAATTGTGCCTGTACTTTTCCAGATTTTGTGCACACTATTTCTGTTAGCGTTTGTTCATCCAATACTATCTTCACTAGTTTTCTTCAGAGTTATGGATGCATCACGTATAAACTCGTATTTTCTACATAAAGGTATACGTGAAATGTTAATTACGTTGCAATTACAATATCAATTATAATATATTCAACACGCAAGCAACGCTGCACATTCCATTCCGTAAGCTAGTTTCGCTATACTGTAAAAATTCGTTAATCTATTAATGGTTTGCATTTTTATTACTTATTACATTGTTCAACGAATTGTATCATATATCTAGACCTATCCTCTTCAGGCATTTTGATTCATAAGCCTGCCGTGTAAATTCTCAATCTCGCTCTATCTTTGGCTATGCAGCTTGCGTCATGCCATATTCTCTATCCCAGTCGGTTTCTTTCTACTATAATTGCATATGCCACTCCGCCTTATCGTACGACTATTTAATTATTTATTGTCGTGATTTATAAGTAATAAGTGCACACGCAAATCTCGCGGAATTCGAGCACTCAAAAATCGGTAATACAATGCGTATCGGAATTGCAAGATCCTTCGTAAAAGTGTTGCGAGAAATAAGAAAGAATTAGTTTCTTTCGTCGTCAGGTCTCTGTTGTTAATAAACCAAGCATCTCAGCGAGATCAATTTCTATTGTGCTGCGGGGTCTTGAGCCAAAGATCAGGTCGTTAGCACTAGTTTTCAATAAATGATTCATCGTTCTCGTGTAGCGCTTCCTTTCTCGACAATTCTGAGACGCAATAAGGTCATACTGTATCAATTCGTAACAATGCAGAAATCAGCGGTTGAACCACTGCATGATTAGTGCGTGTGTGCGTGCGTGCGTGCGTGCGTGCGCGTGTGTGGGGTTTGTGTGGATGTGTGTGTGTGTGTGTGTGTGTGTGTGTGTACGTGTGTACGTGTGTACGTGTGTACGTATGTACGTATGTAACTATGTATGTATATATGTATGTATATATGTATATAGTTGTATGTTTTATATGTACATATGTGTACGTGTATGCATGTGTCCGTGTGTGCGTGTTTCCGTGCGTATCCACAATTTTTCATTATGGGTGTAATTTTTTTAACACGCGACGTGGCTCAAATAGGCGAGTACTTCCCAGTCCCGCGCATGGCTAACACATGCCCCCTTGGATCTGGATCTGATTTTTTTTATGTATATTCGTCAATTAAAGTATATGTTAACTTCACATTTTATGTAATGTCTTTACATTTTATAATATATATATATATGTATGTATATATATATATATACATATATATTATAAAATGTAAAGACATTACATAAAATGTGAAGTTAACATATACTTTAATTTACGAATATATATATATACATGTATATATATATATATATATATACATGTATATATATATATATATATATACATGTATACACATATAAACACACTCTTTTTTCTTGCTCTTCTACTTCTTCTTCTACTACATTTTCTTCTTCTACAACTTCTTATTATTATTCGACTACTTCTTTCTCTACTTCTTCTTCTACTACTTCTTCTACTTATATTACTTCTTGTTCTTTTCTACTACTACTACTACTACTACTACTACTACTACTACAATTTCTTCTTCTTCTACTACTACTACAATTTCTTCTTCTTCTACTACTACTACAATTTCTTCTTCTTCTATTACAACTACTATTTCTTTTTCTACTACTATTATTGTTTCTTCTTCTTCTACTGCCACTTATTCTTATTCTTCGGTCGTTAGCTCTGCTACAAACCAACATTTCATAAGATCGTCATCCATAGCAACAATATCCAGACGGCATGTGGACAATGAAGTCTTTAGCTTCTCGATATTTGAATGATGTTCCACCTACGTATAACTTACCTCTTATCAAATATCTATCTATTTTATTTTTTTAACCATATTGGCTCTGCTGTAACTAACACAATCGACAGATAATGTGCTCCAGACTTCTATTGTTTTGTGTGAGATCTGGTACTTTCTGATATCTAACCTGCATTGTTCCTCAACTCGTGCTGACTGTGCCCCCTGGTTCGTTTATGCTACTAAAAAGGCAATTTCACAAAACTCATTTCAACAAAGCAATACGTCGTCCATTGTGGTTTCTTGTCTTGTGACCATCCCTATCGTTGTCTCTGAGTCTTAGAGAAGTGTATTGTTCAACACCCAAATACCATTGTAACTTGTGTGACGTCATTGCGTATGACTGTGACGTCATTTTGTGAGAAGTGCTGTTCGATTCTGCAGAAGACAGCACGGTGGTAGATGTAATTGCTAGCGGCAGACAATTTGAAGAAACCTCATGGAAGTGACTCACAATTAATGCCTGAACGCGTTCCGTTAACATGCCTATAGTAGTGATTTATTCGGATCTTAAGTCATTAGGATGTCACGTAAGCTGAACAATACGGAATCGATAGACCACAGCATGGCGAAAATGGCGTAATTGCTTTATGACGTGCCACCGCCGTCTCTAGTACTCTCCACCACCAAATAGCAGCCGCGGTGTATGCAGTGGAATAACAAAATACAAGTATCATGTATTAAGTAAATGTTTGTTACGATTTTCGTCCTTTAAACGTACGACATTGTAATGACAATACAACTATTGTTACGCGTGATAGAAATACACACACGCAATGCGCAGACGGCGTGTCTGTAGTGTGGGCGTTTGTTTTAGTTGCTGCGCAATCGCGTGCAATTAAGAAGTCGCTGTCGCAATGCGTTAGAGGTGCGCGTTTGAAGCCGACGCTTTGAAGTCTCGTGGAATTAATGCTCGGGGATTCAATCGGACGCCTGCCCCACTAATGTTGTGGCGCCGTGGATTAATTCCGCTTCGCGTTTTCTTCAAAACAAATATGGCTGTTCACCGATGCGACATATATCGGCTATCATTGTGTAGTATGCCCGCCGAATGGCATAGCGTGACGCAATATTTGCATACATGCAGTTTTGTTTCCGTATGAGTGCAATGACCCTGTCACATGTTAAACTGTTTACCTATTTCTTTCGTGCACTTAAGGCGTGTGCAGACAGTTCCTGTATATTTTTGAATAGCCGGATACTTATTTATAAAATATTATTGATAGAATGGAGCAAATTGTATTCTATGATTTCATTTCACTATTAATGTTTTACAACCTACATTTTTGGGGGGTTTTCGAGAACATAATTGCGCATACACGCACGCACGCACACATACACGCACGCACGCACGCACACACACACGCACACAAATTCGCACACACACTCGCACAAACTCGCATACACTCGCACACACGTGTGCACACACACACACACACACACACACACACACACGCGCGCGCGCGCGCACGTATGCACACACCACGCATCTCACATACACCGCGCATAATTGATTTGTATAATATTTATATGCAACGAATCTACCTTAGTGGTCGGCCATAAGAAATCAAACACATCTTCCAGTCAATCTGCGTTCGATAAGTATGCATATAGTAAAACCATTGTACATGGTCTTGATTATACCTCTATTCATACACCAATGAAGATAATGACTCGTTTCATATCACACGCCTTCGCCACATTTGCCAGGGCCTGACGCTCGCGTGACCACCATCGGCGTTTTGATAAACTGTTGCTCGCAGCCTAGCCTCGGAGTCCTATGTCAAGCCCGATGTGCCTATCAATTATAATTAAGCTAACATTGTGGATGATTAAACTCGCACTAACCTGCGGTGCGAATAGGCCGCATTACGTTGCGCGCGCTATTCATCAGCTGACTTCGGTAATCAATGGTCGAGATTGGCCGCAAGCCAAGTCCAGAACGCTAGCGGACAGAAGCGTTTGGTCGGACGAATATTGTCGGGTGTTTACATATACATAAACATAGCGCCAAGGCCGGTCGTTGTCCTCCGGTGGAACCGTTTGCCTAGATGTGTTGAGTCACTCTTATTTGTATTCCGTCGACACGGGGTGTGTAGCGCTTCGGTCGTCCACTGATAGAACGTTTATCCTGTAAAAAAAACATTCCGATAATAATGTCACACACCAGCAAAACACGTCTCTAATTTACGCTATTCTTGTTTTTAAGTAAAATTATAATTATAAGACAACATAACAGCCAACATTGTGTTTGTAGGTACGACGGTTTATTGTTTATTCTAGAACATGTATCTCTACCTATATTTATATGGCAGGCAGGCAGGCAGGCAGGCAGCCAGTCAGTCAGTCAGTCAGTCAGCTGAATTTGTGAATTCGTGTATGTGACCTAGCGGGCCCATTGGGGTGGTTTGTTGATTTAGATTTGGTATGTGACCTAGCGGGCCCATTGGGGTGGTTCGTTGATTTAGATTTGGTATGTGACCTAGCGGGCCCATTGGGGTGGCTCGTAGATTTAGATTTGGTATGTGACCTAGCGGGCCCATTGGGGTGGCTCGTAGATTTAGATTTGGTATGTGACCTAGCGGGCCCATTGGGGTGGTTTGTTGATTTAGATTTGGTATGTGACCTAGCGGGCCCATTGGGGTGGTTTGTTGATTTAGATTTGGTATGTGACCTAGCGGGCCCATTGGGGTGGTTCGTTGATTTAGATTTGGTATGTGACCTAGCGGGCCCATTGGGGTGGTTCGTTGATTTAGATTTGGTATGTGACCTAGCGGGCCCATTGGGGTGGCTCGTAGATTTAGATTTGGTATGTGACCTAGCGGGCCCATTGGGGTAGTTCGTTGATTTAGATTTGGTATGTGACCTAGCGGGCCCATTGGGGTGGCACGTAGATTTAGATTTGGTATGTGACCTAGCGGGCCCATTGGGGTGGTTCGTTGATTTAGATTTGGTATGTGACCTAGCGGGCCCATTGGGGTGGTTCGTTGATTTAGATTTGGTATGTGACCTAGCGGGCCCATTGGGGTGGCACGTAGATTTAGATTTGGTATGTGACCTAGCGGGCCCATTGGGGTGGCTCGTAGATTTAGATTTGGTATGTGACCTAGCGGGCCCATTGGGGTGGCACGTAGATTTAGATTTGGTATGTGACCTAGCGGGCCCATTGGGGTGGTTCGTTGATTTAGATTTGGTATGTGACCTAGCGGGTCCATTGGGGTGGTTCGTTGATTTAGATTTGGTATGTGACCTAGCGGGCCCATTGGGGTGGTTCGTTGATTTAGATTTGGTATGTGACCTAGCGGGTCCATTGGGGTGGTTCGTTGATTTAGATTTGGTATGTGACCTAGCGGGTCCATTGGGGTGGTTTGTTGATTTAGATTTTTGTTCTCAAAATTCTTCAGGACGGTGAGGATCTCAGGGGTCACATACACGTGACAGTCCTTTCCACGGACAACGCCAGGTAACTCGTAAACAGGTATCTTACCTTTCATTCGATAGCCAACCGGATGCTAGTGCAATTATCTAAGTGATGTCGAGAAACTAGATTCTCTGCCAATAATAGACACTAGATAGTGGATCTATGTATCGGACTTTGATAAGCAAACGACTCGTGACACTGTTAGCGAGAACATGATAGACTTTGACAGATATCTCTTTACATATCAGACATGTAGTTTACTCAGTACAGTAAGGAATGTGTTCCTTAGCGTGTTAGAACTGTAATGCAATATACATCGGGGAAACGAAACGTACCTTAGGAACCCCGCATCGAAAAACACAAAGAAGATACAGAGAAAGCATCGGCAAGTAGACGCTACACGCGAAGCAACAGATAAACATCAGAAAAGGAGATGCTCAAATCTGCTATCACAGACTGCATGCTGCAATATAATCACTTATTAAACAGGGAGAGGGAAGATTTGTAGACAGGGAGTCGGGTTGAAGAACAAAAGGCATCACAGAACCGATCTGGATAAAAACAAAAACAACTTGAATTTGGGGTAAGACCACATTTAAATTTTACATAAGCGGCCATTATAGCGTTTCCTTCATTTCCTGTTAAATTTGACGAATCATTTTCTTGAATATTTCACAGCATATTTAACCTCCATTGACACAAGTGCTGTGGAAAACTCGTAAAATTCTCATACCTCAGTTTTCAGAAAAATCCACCCAAACCTGACACCCCTCAATTTCGCCCCAATCTGGTGACGGATTTTGAAATATTGGTGCGTTCTGCAAAATAGCCACTGTGCGAATACGCGAGCGACTAGCGTATGTTTATTGCTACCTCGTGAAAGATCTAATGTAGTAGTACATTCAGTATTCACTGGACTGACATGTGCCATGCCAAAGTGCTCGAACAAAATTCATACATGACACCAAAACGGTATTTTCAAGGGCACTCTTTCGAGTAATGGGGGGCGAATCCTTAATGTGGTCTTACACCAATCGAGATGAGGGCTAGTACCAACTCTCACACAGCTACGATGACTTTGAGAAGAGTTACCCAGGCCGTGTGACCGGGGAAGGGGGGCACACGCAGAGTGATACATCTACGCAGAATGACTACCGTGTTGCCATCAAGCGGTAGCCGTCTAACGCAGATAGCTGAGAGCAGCGGTAACGCTATGGGAAATAAGATACACTGACTCCGAAATAAGTAAGAATATCACTGATTTGAACCGTCCAGTCTGACGAACCTCATAACGCATAACTATACTCAATATATTGTTTGTGATAATATGGTAGATCCTGACGTGTTTTTATATTGGCCCGCCTGAAGCGCACGGGCAATAATTATACTGTTGTGATATCACGCCAGACGCGAACGTGTTTCGATATCGGCATGCTCGACACGCAAATGACTCATGGTTCTGTTTGTGAGAATAAAGTAGCATCCAACTCCTAATTCCCATCAAACTGGACCGTTGCACGAAAGATAGCTACTGCAGCGAAGATAACCGTTCGAGACGAACATACCTAGACGGAATATAAATGTCCCTGATGCGTATTGTACAAACGGAAGTGGAGCTTTTGGGGATTTTGTGCTAATGTCGTGGCGCTGGTTTCTGCTGCCTGCTCGATTAATCTAGCCACATTACAATGGATCATATCGAACGATAGCCATTATACGGACCGACAACGCCAGACTATATATGTAGGTGAATATGTCATTACGAAATGTCTCTCCGGAGCTTATGGCGTAGATAAATCCTGGAATATGCGACATTATGCAGATGATACGGACGCATGCAAATAGAACGCACTCGCGTGAAATAAATTTCGCATCGCTGACATCCGTATATAGTTGACATATAAATCATGGATTAGTGGAAGGCCCGGTAATAACTGTTATTGTGTTTATGCATCGTCGACCTTTCACTGAAGTGCAACGAGTGAACAACATGTTCTCATGGCCGGTGTAATTTTATATAGATGCGTTGACTTATCAATAACCACTATGAGCCGTCAAACGTGTCACCTCCTCACCTCCAATACGGCCACCCCGTGAAAACGGCCACTCCGCCGAAGTAAGTTTATAATACAATACAATACGAGTTTATCGTCCAATAAAACATTGGATAATTGTTTCTGCTGCTGAGAATCGGAGTTACTGAGGATAAAGTGTATGGTAAGCATGGTTAATAAAAGTAACGCATTTATGGTATAAGTTAATAAAAGTAATAGAGGTCATGCATACATGAAAATAGTCCATACAACATAATCATACAAAAACCACATACATAATTTCAATGAAGTCCAAGACATGGCGACCACATACATTATTCTTAAATTGCTGTTTGATTGTTTCACACTTAAACCACTGCTAAATTAATTACGTAAAGCGGCTGCCATGTACTCTGTAAAGTGAACAGTTATAACAATCTAAAAACTGCCAACAAACTCCCAAAACTCACAACTTTAAAAAGGAATATTGTCAGTTATTAGACAAATTCGTGACAAATTAATTCCTACAGAATATCAAGAAACTGTTGTTTAGTATCATAATATACTTTGAATAATGAGTGTAATACTGTGCTCATTTGCGGGTCATATGCATGTGCGGGTACAGTTTTGCCAGAATCACACATTATCATGTGTATCTAATTAGCCTCTATAATCAGGCCATCTCTTTAATCAGTCCTCCCACATGGGTGGTTATTAATCCGAACAGCACATTCCTGATGGCGAGTTGACAAGGAAGCCTTTGACCTATTGAGAATCTAACCATTTTTAATGGAAGTACAACCTTAGATAGCAGTCAAATTTGTTACCAAACAACACGTTTACACCCCATTGGTGACGTCTGCACAATCAGTAGATCATGTGTTCTAATATTTACTGTTTATTTTATTTCGTATAGCTAGTTTAAAATAAAAATAAAAATATTTCACCAACATTTCCATACGACATTCATTATCATAAACACTACTATTTTCTGCTTTTGATCATTTCACTTGTGGTGTAGCTAAATCACACACATTTACGCTTTTCTATAAACTATTGTTATTGACACATAATTTATTTCCGCTTAAACACATCAAGAATGTACTAGAAGCATAATTGTAAAATTATATCTAATCTAATCCGTGTTCGGTTGTACTTTTAACTACAACGGTAAATAAGTCAATTTAAATATCAATTATTAAGTGAAATGTTATACCAGTTAGGCCTTTCAGAATAAAATGTGTGTCCCGATTATCCGACCGCCCCCGGTAAAATAGCCGACCCAATGAGGTCTTACGACATGACTAAGAAAACACTTAATTTTTTGCGACCCTCTTAGCTCCAAACACTAGGGGAAAATCCCAGTTGCCCGATGCTGCTTGGAGCTGGCAACACACTGGAAACATGTTTTCTCTTACTGGTGTAAAGAAATGGTAGGATGTCTTTTCGCAACGACAACATGTGTGTCTCGGTGGCGTAGAATTTAAAACATGGGATTCTCAATCGGGGGAGTCCGGGTTCAAATCTTATTGTAACACGTTCGATGCATGAGCAATTTTGTTCACTTCACGTTGCATCTGTGCACTCAACTGTTTTATTGAGTACCTAGCTACTAGTCTTCGCGCAGTAATGTTAGCATGCCTGAATACTTCACTTTGTCATTTAACATCACCATAAAACTACTCAAACGAAAATAACAAAAAAGGATAATATATCCTACATACCTACCTTAAAATTTTTGAACATGAATTGGAAATAAAAACATGATTATGAAAGGCCTAATATTCTAATAGCAATTGTTGATGTGCAATGGTCTTCTCCTTTAACCTATGTACCCTTCCGTGATGGTTTCGTTCAGGAAACTGCGCAGCCAGAATGATGTACTCGCAATGATGAAATATCCAGAGATAAACATCGCAGCATTGATCCGGAAAATGTCAGTAAATTGAACGGACAGAGTCAAGTATGCAAGATGAGATCAAACATGCGCTTGGGACGCTAGCGAGACCTTTAGACATGTGCTCACGCGCGCCGAGGATATGCAGGGCAACCAATCTTGCTGGGTACACGGTCTTCAATACATGCAATATGCAAGAAACCGGAAGTGGAAAATTGTGTTAAACTTCTGCCTATGTGTACATTTCCTGCCGGCTGATAGACATGATAATTAGTTTAATTTAAACCGCTGCACTTGTTCGCGGCCGTTTATGGAAATACATAACTCTAACCACAATACTAAACGTAAATATGTAGCCCTAACCCATAATTATTGACACATTTATTTTAATTAATTTAATATTATAATTAATCTATTTTATTGTTTTAACAACTTGCGTACTTATGTTTATTTATGTATTTTAAGACAGTGTAGTTGATTTTACTTAATAGTAATGATTGCACATGTGGTAACACATTAGTATTTTTTAATTATATATCGTATGATGTTGTTTATTTATTTGCATTAACCATTGTAAAGCGCCCCAGAACAATTATTTGGATGGGGCGCTATATAAGAAATAACTAATAATTATTATTATTATCCCTAACCGTGCCTTGTTGATCTGCAAACAGCGACGCATGCGCAGCTAGCATAGTTCTTTCTGCGTTCCTTCCGGTAGATATTTTTTCAAAATGAAGTAATCTGCGCGCGCTGCCTTACTGGATGTCAGGTGGTTAGAGCATTGAGTGAATGGTCGATCGAAAGGACTGCGTTTGAGTCCGCCTCTTGATTTTCAAAATGTGGGCAGTTTCCATTTACCCCAGTACCCGTGTCTTTTGGAAGGGACACTGAAGACCGTGGGTCCTTTCAACCTGGTGATTATACCAGTGGAAGTAAATGATCAAATATTGGGAAATATAAGAACCACTGTCATGGCCTCACAGAGCCAAAGGTTGTGATCTACGACACGCTTAGGAACGGCGCATTAGCTACTGTCAAAACACTTCCTTTGATCCCGGTGTAAGCGTCGTGAATAAATTGCCAACGGCTGATACCGACGTAATATAAGACCACACTATATTTTCGTTATTAACCCTATTACTAGGCCTATCGCTACAAAGAGCTGTGCCGATTTCAGAATAGCTGTGCACACGTTCTGCCCAGCGCAATTATCTGGGTTAACGAGAATCAATTTGCAGTTCGGTTTGTGTTTTGGCAACGCTACATTTACAATTGAAAAACGAACATTGGTGGTCAACAACTTTCTATAGAGCGAGTGGTGATCCAGTGACCTTACAGTTAGTGTTTGTCTATGCTGCTGTTGCCCATATTCCTCAAAGCGCTCACGTCTGATGCAATACATAAACGATAGATGTCGTTGTTTTAAATACCATCCTCGCTGTCGTCCTTATCTTTGTGTACTGCAATGGAGTGTACAGGACTATAATCGACTCATCGTCGATTCATCTTCGAGTCGTCGTTGATTCATCACGATTGATACAGCATCATCGAATTATCATCATCATCATCATCACCATCACCACCACCATCGTGATAAGGTCGTTATTACTTACATCAGCACCGTCATCATCGTTCTGTAAATTAATACGCTAACCACGGATCAATATAAGTGTGTCTCCTCAGATGCATCGAGATTCATTCGCCTCTTTCTATGTTCATTCGCTGGACTTCTGATCTATGAATTAATGATATACTCAAGGAACACACGACGTGAGTTATCTAGAGTTACATACGGTACTTCTTTCAGTGGTCAAACTGAAAGGTGAGGCATTCTCCTGACGGCGCCACGGTGGCGTTATGTTCGACTTACCCGGAAGCGATCTGTAAGGGAGCATTAGTATCTGCTGCATGCATTCCCGTAACTACACGAGAAATGAAATGGTCAGCGAGATCGAGTTGTAGATCAACATACCGTAATGGTGATAACAGTTCCATTTTGGTTGTCGCTGCATAGGTGTATGGATATAAGCTAATTGACAATTGGTTCACCATCATCGATGCGTCATCATCGTCCTCGAAAGTATTTTTAACCGACCGTTGTACTGATTTGGTAAAGAGGACACCGTTGGCGTGTTCATAATGCTGAAGTGTCCGAGCTGGTCCACACCTGCTTATTCAGAGACACACAACATCCGACGGCGCACTGATCCGATAACGTAAGCGAGCCGCGCGGAATTAACCACGGCTGTGTTCTTTTCATGGCCACATGAGCGTTTCCAGGCATTCGTGAATGTCTGCTCTAGAATTGAGACATCAACGAGACAAACATCACTGAATTGCATTACAGTTGTCTAGGAAGAGACCTAACGTTGTCGCGACGATTCAGTTTTATTTACGGAAATTCTACGTAATACAATATTCGGTTCGAATATTGACTTTCTTTGCAGTGGTCTACTGTATGAGTTTGGCTTTGGTTGTCATTAACGTTCCCCATGGTATCATATGTATCTGTTATTTGTATACTCTAGCCATTGTTTTGTATGTGGATATAATCCATTCTTATCAATTATTGATCCATTGTTGTCAGCCGACATTTTGTTTATTATGCTGTTTTCATAATTAATTTCTCTTTCATCACGAATTAGCTTATTCACTCATCACTTTACTCTGTCTAACGTATGCACAACACAGTCTTTCTTTCGGTGATTGTATACAAAATTGCAAATGACGTCTAACGAACTACACCAAAAAGTAAATGCTTATATAGCGCGTTGTCCAGTTCTTATGGCTGTTCTGACACTGTTAGTTTTACCATTGATTGCCATGTTAGCGTTTTGTAGGATTATAAGAAAACGTGACTTACAAAAATTCTTAAACTTCTCACCTGCTGTTATCATCATCTCGTTCAAAATCTAATATTTCTAGCTCTCGTAAAATGCCTGTATGTGTGGCACCCGTCAATATTGGCAAGTGTGTAAGAATGCCGGCAAGCATTACTCCACCGAAGGATCAAACAGGCAAATTGCTGCCAAATATCCTTCCGCTTATTCAAATCACCTAGAAATCCACCATTTTATAGACAATATCTTCTGCAATCATACCCGAAAATCTGCCTACTCAAATGCACTTAAGTGAGAACATGTGAATTTTGTATAAAAAAATCATTTCTCAAAACAGTCTCTGCACTAACTGAGGCATGACCGCTTCAGTGCGCTTGACAGTTAACCTCATGGCAGACCTAATAAATCTAACAAAATGTCGACATCTATGGGAAGCATTCAGCCACGCTGCATTTACTGCGAGAATACTATTTGTACAGAAATATCCACCACTGTCTATACCATGCACTCATTCAAACAGATTAATGAACTGGGACAACGTGAAGTGAACGAACTTGCCCAAGGTTCGAGACTGCAACAAGAGGATTCGTACCTGGAATCGTCGTGCGAGAGTCCAATGCTCCAAAAGCGCAGGAATCACCGCAGGATAGCCACAACCATGCACTGGTCCTTTCCATCTTCATGTATGCATGCGAATCACGATCACGGACTCTCATAACGAAACTATAAAGGAAAATCGCTTCAGTGACATGAGATACTTCTGAAGAATCCGCAGTATCTCCTACTCTTACCACGTCGTCACCAATGAGGACATCCACAAAACATAACGCGCCACGTTGGTCACTACGAAGATCTCTTGAACACAACGAAGAAGGGTAAGCTGAGATGGCATGTGCACGTGGCAAGATCACGTGACAGGATCATGCAGACTCTCTAAAGCAAACCTTCAGGGAACAGTGCAGGAGAAAAGCAGACAGAGGAAGAGATGGACAGGAAACATTGAGGAATGGACCAGAAAGACCTTTGCAGAAACGCAGGCACTAGCACACAACCGCCAGGACTGGAGTCGACTCGTGCAGGGCCCATTGGTGCAGCTCTCCATACGCTCCCGTGTGATGTCAATCTTCGTTTACGCTTGCGAGACATGGACCATTACAGTAGACCTACAAAGAAGAATCCAGGCCATGGCGATGAGACGCTAGCGCAATATCCTGCACATCGCACACAAGGACCATATCACCAACGAAAAAGTCCGCAACATAATTAAGCAAGCCATCGGACCCTTTGAAGACCTACTGACGACAGTCAAGAAACGAAAGGTAAAGTGATATGATCATGCTACTCAATCAACCGGCCTTGCAAAAACCATCCTGCAAGGCACTGTGCCAGGAGGAAGAAAGAGAGGGAGACAGAGGGAGGGGTGGGAATACAACATCCAGGAGTGGACTGGCTTGACCTTCGGCACTTCCCAGAGGGCGGCAGAAAATTGAAAGAGAGGTCAAGTGACCAGTGGTGCCCCAACGACCACCTGGTTATGGGACAGAGAGTGAGCCCATTACGATCCAGGCGGGATACGGGATCAGTAAGCAGTAGGTAAGCTACAAACGTGGGAGTGAACCAGCGGGACGTCTGAGTTACACTCGTTGCATCAGTCGCCCGAACGGAGTCCCATTGATCGACGTCGAGCGGTTTGATGCAATATCGATCAACGGCGACTTTCACGCGGCCCGAGCCGACCGCTATTGATCGCCTGCCGCTATTTCCCGCAGGATGGCGCGTCGGTGTCACCAATAAATACGTGACCGTTGGTCGCGAGAATCCTCGAAGGATCTCTGCTAGGATCTTTACCATCTGTCGTGTTCCGCGCGAACTGTCTTACTTATGTTTACGTAGATTCTCCCTGACTGTTGATATGCGGTAGCCACAGTGATTAGAGGATGGTTTTATATACTGAAAACTAGCAACACCCGGGCGCGCCACCGGCACAGTTTCACCGGTGTGTCATGTAAATAGTTTCTTCTGAAACACGGCGTGGGTTTTTTCATTTTAAAACAGCTCCTTATGATTAAACAAACGGATTATATTCTTCTGAGCTCACCATCTTGGTGAAACGGTTTCTAGATTCCCCTGGAATGCTCAACGACTTCCTGTCAAGGCGGCATAATAGTTGTAGAGAAATGTTTTAATACTCTAATGTTTATCTAGGCATTAACTGTGTCAGTGCTATGTGCAGTTACGACAACTTCTGTGAGATTGCCCCACAGTTTTGTAACTCTGAGTGAATACTGTTTCAGTGCAATGTCTCTAAGAGGACGTTTTCGGGATAGTTTCAAACAATAACCCCTCGTTCTGTCATTTGTCTCATCTTAATTATAAAGCTGTACACTGTTATTACTTCACTTGAAGTAGTTCCTACACCTCAATCATTTCGCCACGTGTGAGCACGTGTTAATCGGACACGATCTTCACGGTCAAATGACGTTGACCGTTAACCGCATCCAACGTAGTTTTATAGGGACATTTTTGTGTTAATAATTTGATACATACACAGCCAAACCTACACAGTCTATAATATAACAAAAATATGTCCATGCAACTGTCCAGAGGCCATTAAGCGGAGTAATATGTCGGTTTAGTCAAACAGCGCGACTTTGACATCTGGCATATCTCAACTGTTGAGAGATCATAATTAATGTATCCAGTGCGTGGCTGTTTGGGTTCGTCACAAACCTTTGCGTGCAACCTCCGTCAAGCTTTACCTTTGAAGCCTGTGATGATAATGGTTTCATTGTTTAGATTCATTGTGAATATATCTTTTGAAACATCTCACGTGTCTGTGGAGCTGAAGCGTGTCCACATCAGACCTCGGCTGAATAAACCATCTCTTGATTCAGACATATTAAATAATCACCGACCAGTGTCAAACTTGCCATTCGTCTCCAAAATAATGGAGAAAGTCGTTGACACTCGCATTGAGCAACATCTGTGAACAAACAACCTGCACGACCCATCGCAGTCTGCCTATAGGAAACAACAATCAACCGAAACGACTCTGATCAATATACAAAGCGACATCCTCCAGGGACTGGACAATGAACGAGATGTTGCACTTGTTCTGTTGGATCTATCGGCAGCGTTCGATACTATCGATCACTCCATCCTCGTCGAGCGTTTGGAACATACACATTTCCGGCGATGCTCTGACATGGATGGCATCTTATTTGCGCCAGCAAAACCAACAAGTCATCATCGGTGGCAGGGCTTCGGCTGATGTTCTACTTGGATATGGCGTCCCACAGGGATCAGTGCTTGGTCGGAAACTATACTCGCGGCCACTCGAAAACTATACCCACGGTCACTCGGAGACGTTATCAGACATCATCGACTAGATGTGAACTTCTGTGCTGATGACACACAACAATATGTCTCATTCATGAACAGTGACCCTGAATAACGTGTAACAGCAGTAGCCCGTTTGAACAATTGCATCAAAGACGTTCGTACTTGGCTTTCGAAAAACATGCTCAAGTTGAATGATGAGAAGACGGAAGTGGTTTTGTTCACATCCAAACACGGATTTAAATCACTACCTAACATTACCGTTGCCGATGGAGAAGAACAATAACTGCAATCGTCTTCCGTCCGTGATCTTGGGGTTATATACAACAGCAACTACAATCGTCTTCCGCCCGTGATCTTGGGGTTATATACAACAGCAACTACAATCGTCTTCCGTCCGTGATCTTGGGGTTATATACTATAACAACTACAATCGTCTTCGTCCGTGATCTTGGGGTTATATACAACAGCAACTACAATCGTCTTCCGCCCGTGATCTTGGGGTTATATACAACAGCAACTACAATCGTCTTCCGTCCGTGATCTTGGGGTTATATACTATAACAACTACAATCGTCTTCGTCCGTGATCTTGGGGTTATATACAACAGCAACTACAATCGTCTTCCGTCCGTGATCTTGGGGTTATATACTATAACAACTACAATCGTCTTCGTCCGTGATCTTGGGGTTATATACAACAGCAACTATAATCGTCTTCCGTCCGTGATCTTGATTTATATAAGATCAATATCTAAGTATGAGTCAACACGTAAACTCCATATGCCGAACTGGATATTATTACCTCAGAAATATCGGGAGAATCCGTCGATACCTCACCCATGATGCAACGTAGACACTTGTTCATGTTCTTGTGACATCAAGCCTGGATTACTGCAATTCTTTACTGCACGGCATGTCCGTGAGTCAACTTGCGAAAATGCAACGTCTGCAGAATGCATGCGCGCGTATAATCACAAGAACCAGTCGCCGCTCGCATATCACTCCCGTTCTAAAGGAACTTCACTGGCGTCCAGTCCATCGTCGAATACAATATACGATCTTGTCACATACCTACCGTGCGATACACCACCAATCACCAATGTACTTAAGTGGTCTGCTGTCCATTCACAGACCAACACGTCCTCTACGATCTGAATTTACCATCTTGTTGACCGTGCCACGAACTCGAACAGTCACATGCGGAGATCGCACGTTCACCAAAGCAGTTTGCCTGCTAATATCAGAAACAGTGACAGCTGCACCAGCTTTCAACGGCAACTAAAGACATTCCTTTTCCGGCAGGAATATAAATGACGACAGAACGATATGCTATGCCCACCGTTTTAATCTCATTCAATATTTATTATTATTAGTTTATTTTATTTTATGCCATGAATATTAACTTCAATTTGTCGTCTTACTGTTTTAGTCCCACCTCATCTTTACAACTATTAGTTGATGGCTCTTAGTGTAATTTATTATTTAAATAATGTTTTCATATATACGTTTTAGGTACAATGCCCTTATATTTAAATTGTATTTTAACTGTACGATCGTTAGTTGTTTTATTTTTAAATTATATCACTTAATATTTTAGTGATCTAACTATACAGGTTTGGCATTATCATTGTATTATAAAGCGCCATAGAGCACTGTGTGATTATGACGCTATATAAATATCGTATATTATTATTATTATTACGGTTTATTATACGTGAAACGCATTGATATTGCTGCATGACACTTCATAAACCAAACATCCCGCATATAGTTGTCACTTTAACATTTCCTTATGTTTTTTTTAATAAAGAATCACTTTTTTTGTGACCAGAATTTCAACAAAACGTACGACGGAATGTCCTAACCCACCATGTGTTCAGAATAATTTTTTTACGACTTGGCTGAGTTTTTGTTTGGCAACAATTCACGTGATGGATAGGTAAATTTTCGCAACCGGAGGAAGTATAATCACCCGATGCAGAGGGTGACTGTGTTTTACATGGACTCGGGTGTCTGTCAAGAGCTTGAAACGAGGAGGCGAACAAACGGATGATCACTAACCATATTGGGCGATGTCTAATTAAAGACTCACAGAAACCAAAGGCTAAGCTATTATTGGTGTGCGTAAACCTGTGTGTTTGTTATTGATTAACTGCTCGTGAATGGAGGCTAATCGAAGCAAGACGACACCGGACTGGTTTGCACAAAGGTTATGCTTTCGGTTGCAAGACCAACGTTGAATGGCAGCTAATCTCGGCGAAGCATCCCCGAATGCCAAGGACTGCTGACCCCACCAGAACCCGTGGCGCATCGATCGAACGAAACGTCGATTTATAGGCTGGCGAGTTAGCCAATCGACTGCCGACTTTCAGATTTATGCGTTTTGGGTTTGCACAAATCGTGACAACACAGCTCGTGAGAATGATCGTGAGGGGGCTAACTATGGGGATTTCATGGAAATTCCAAACGCCGAATGTTCTCTGGTTTTACCTAGACGACGAAGTTGCATCTGTCATCGCTGCCAACGCATTAGTATACAACTGTGTTTAAACGTTATAACTATTTGCGCCACCGCTTTCAATATTATCTTCTTTCTGTTCCTCCAGTATCAGTCCCAAGCGGACATTTAAAAATAGTATTGAAGCTTTCAGTTTAATAATACTCCTATCGTCTTTATTAACGTTTTGCTATTTAGATCGCGCGCGCTGTGTGTGCGTGCGGGCGTACGTGTGTGCTTGCGTGCGTGCGTGCATGCGTAAATGCGTTCGCGTGCGTGTATGTGTGTGCGTGCGTGCGTTCGTGTGTGTACGTGCGTGCGTGCGTACATGCATAAATGCGTACAAACGTGTGCACGTGTGTATGTCTGTGAACGTAGTGAAACTGTCATTACAGCAACGCGAAAGCTTGCGCGTCGTTAAATAATCTAAAATGAATGTTGTCATGGCGTCCGTCACCTCACATGTCGCTCTCAGACCCATGTGTCATTAGCGCGACAACAGCAGTTACGAGTCTACTAACCAGTTCCGTTTGTTAGAGATATTTTGACGGTAAATCCATGCTGACGTCGTGAACCTGTTTGTCTTATCGTTAGACTGTTTGAGATTTTCGTAAAAACGTCCATTCACAAGCATTCTACATTATCGCCGAACACGCCGGGCACGAAATCCTCCAGTAATTACAACATAGTTCCCAAAGCTCTCCTCTCTAATGAGCAGCAGGAATGAAAAATCAGCAGACTATCGTCTTTTCAGATAGGTTGACAAACAAGATTTGTCATTATCTGATATTTGAGATTTGATATTAGACAAACAAAACGAGAATGAAACACAGAAGAAGGTGGCGGAAAAATACCAAAGCTGTGATTGAGGGACAGCGCGAAACTAGACTTTAGGAGGGCAGGTGTGAACAGCCACGAAAGTAAAATCATTGCCGAAGACAGAGAGGTATGGAGTGCATTAACGTGCAAAGGAGAATAAGCTACCAAGTGGAGTAGACCCCTCCCCGCAAGGACGCAAGGGGAAGAAGAAGATTTCCGACCAGAAGTACTGACCGCTGTTGTCATGACATACGAAGCTAGAAGGTCATGCTCCTCTATAGCCGTGACTTTGACAACGACAAACACCTCACTTAACCAAGACTACAGCGCCACAAACAAGAACCCGCGAAAGACGTTGTCTCATGGGACAGACGTCAGCCTAATGTTTGATCCGAATGCTGCCGTTTACGGTGCGCTACTGATATCGTTTTTATGCTCATATTTACAATTCCCCATAGTCCCCGACATGTGTTTTCTCTTGACAGGACATTGCGGATGATAAGTAGCCATAGCTTATCGATAGTTCACTGTTTTTGTCGTCTGCCATCACCAGACAAATGTAATTTTTGTTTTTGACATATTCACTCTGCAAACGCGTGTATAGTAGATAGTTGTTCCGTTCATTATTCGTCTTTTGTGTGTGTGTGTGTGTGTGTGTGTGTGTGTGTGTGTGTGTGTGTGTGTGTGTATGTGTGTGTGTGTGTATGTGTGTTTGTGTGTGTGTGTGTGTGTGTGTGTGTGTGTGTGTGTGTGTGTGTGTGTGTGTGTGTGTGTGTGTGTGTGTGTGTGTGTGTGTGTGTGTGTGTGTGTGTGTGTGTGTGTGTGTGTGTGCGTGCGTGCGTGCGTGTGTGTGTATTGAATTGACTGTGTTTTCTATTTGCCTACATGTGCTGTTAAGTGATATTCTTTATGTGTGTTCAAATTGTCTCCGTCTCTGAACAGTGACATACATCTCCCCGATATGTCCTGTGTGAATATTCCGTCGATGTGGTTTAGTCAGAACCCCTTCCTGTATATTTATTCCCCTTGATCTACACGGTGGCGGTGTCATATCATGTAGTTGGTTCCGCCCTCTCGTCTCCATCTTTTGCGAACGTTCTGCCATGATCCCCCACACTCGGCTATCTCTCCCAACCATTTCGCGATCTTTCCAACATTTCCAACATCGCCTCCCATCTTTATGTCGGTCTTCCTCGTCTCCATTTTCGCTTTCTTTGCTCTTTCGTCAATATCTTCTTTTTTTAACTGGTTTCGTATCGTTTATCCCATCATATCAGTGTATTACACACGCTCGCAGTACGGGTGTGCAGTTGTGATTTCATAATCACACCAGTTCGATTGCGGCAGCACTAGTTCTTTACGTCATGTCGGGGGTCAGCGCGTAAAAACCACGCGTGTGATGTGACGGCGAAATTATTATTTACGCCAACAGAACAGCAGACAAAGATTTCAATTATATTAAAATCGAATAACAACCGAATGCGATGGTACGAAACAAAGCCACACCACTAAATTGGCTAAAATAATTATGAATATGACATACATATCAAATGGCACCTTTGCTACCTGCATTCTGTTGTAGGATACTAAACAGTGGTGTAGTGGCACAAATACTCGGACCTATTCTACGTTCTTGTCCGATTAGGCATGCAATTACTTTACTGTCTCCGAGTGTTACAGCTTCATGCAGTTGACCTATCCATCGCGTCACCTGTTGTCTAGCAACGGTTCCGTCAAGCTATCAAAAATGGATGCTGAACACGTGGTGCGTTCCTGCATCGTGTCGTTATCTTATTGAAACTAATGTCACAAAAGTGTTTCTTTATAAAAGTGACAACTGTATGCAGGAATGTTTGATTTTTGTGATGTCACGCAGCAATAATAATGTAAATCACAAATACAGCCGTTATCAACATTGGAGGCAAAGGCAAAGCTTGACGGGGGTCACCAGCAACATTTGTATTGTGCCTTAAACAAACCGCGACGCACTGGATACATCTATTAGCAAAGGCGCAATGTTATATACCTAGTATGAAATGTAAGTAGGATATAAATAAGTAAATAAGCAAATAAGTAAATAAGTAAATAAGTAAATAAGTAAATAAGTAAATAAGTAAATAAGTAAATAAGTAAATAAGTAAATAAGTAAATAAGTAAATAAATAAATGTAGCGTGTTTCCTTCTCCTCACATCGTGCCTTCTCTCTCTCCAGGACGGTCGCACGGCCCTACACCACGCCCTTGTACACGGCGTCGTCCAAAACGACCTGGAAATCGTTCAACATCTGCTCAACTTTGGGAGCGACCCGAATATCAAAGACGAGGTAAGTGCTCCGACACCACCAAATGCAACTATCCGTCATTTTCAAGTTATTAACACCGTGCAAATAGGAGAAAAATGTTTTCTAATAATATCAATTATAAGATAGATATACTTTAAAAAAAACTATATGTAGCTTTAAAAAAGAGTTATGAGAAGCCGTGCTCTAAATGCTTGAATAATCACGTGTTAGCAGGAAGGCATTCTACTTCACAAGCACATTGTCAGGATTTATATGTAGGTCTCGGTAAATATATAAATTATTTACGTAATACACTGCCACCTCCGCCACCTTTATCATAATTATTATAATGTTATCATTATTTACGTAAAAATAGTAAATATTTGAACCAATCTCCCCTGTGAACCTCGCTACACGGTAAGTGCGGGAGCAGACACGAAAGGCAAAAACATCAAATACGCCAACCACACAAAGGGATAACAGTGGGGAAGAACGACATGCCATCAACATTTGTTAAGAGACAATCATCATCCTGCCTACCGACAAGGGTCCTGTTGTTCTAGCGGTAGTTAACATTGTGACGACCGACGTACTCCAAATGAAAGTCAGGAGAAAATAGGAAACAACTGCGGTAGCATTGCCAGTACCCTTTGGCAAAACTCAATACTGCACTGTACACAAACAAATCCACAAGTAAACCAACCCTTCAGACCAATGATTGATTATACTGGATCGATAGCCTACAATGTTTCTCGGTGCCTAGCAGACCACCGCGGACAACCGGTCGGTTAAATGCAAGACCCTGTCGGGACTCGAACCAACTTGCAGATCACTTGACGTCATTAATGCTACACGAAGACGAAATCTTCCCTTGGCTTGACGTCGTCTCGCTGTTCCCCAACCATTTGTAAGATGATGAAAATCACCGTGAAATGGCTGCAGAATGGCATCATCTTGGCATACAGAAAACGACTGAAACTAGACGATATTATAAAATTATAATGATGACTCTTGCATTTCCCTGTTCACGATGTTTCCCAATGATTCTTGTGTGTTGCGCCTCTGAGCTCAGATCCTTGGGGATATAGGCACTGTAGAAGTTTATTATTATTATTATTAGAATATGTCCCCAAAACAACGCATTTGAAATTCTCATATTCAGCTATGGGAATCCCAGTGTCCCATATCGTAGCTAACCTGTTCGTAGAACACCTGGAACAAGAGGCCATCGTCATTGCCCCAGTCAACGGCAGATCAAGAACGAGTAAGCGTTGTGCAGATGACACCATCAAAGGTGTTACAACAACGACGACATTTCTGACTAACCGCGTTATGAAGAGTGCTGATGACACCAACAGCACCACGCTTACTCACGAGGAAGAAGTTGGAGGATACGTGTCATTTCCGAGCACAAATCAAGACAAGTCAAGGTGATGGCCATCGTTCCGAATAAATACTCACCACACAAACCTATGTCTATTTGTTCCGCTCGTCGCTCACTGCAGTGTGTACACCACAACATTGACGTCATCCGTACATTGTTAGATGTATGTGGAAACTAATTGTCATAAAAAGGAGAACGCACAAAGAAAGCAATAGTTATTGTATTATACTGTTGGCCACAGTGGACTATAACATAGGCCATTCATCTGTCATCAAAATCACTTTACACAACAATTAAAACTAGCTTATATACGCTCACGATGCAACACAACAAACGGCTGCATTGATCACCATTATAGTATTTTATATTTTAATATGCGTTTACACGGTGGCACCCTCTGGGGGGAAATGGATCTCCACACAATTATCTCGGGTAAGAGAAAGTCCGATAGAACACGAAATCACTATCGTTGGTTTGCTTTGAAATGCATCGCCAATTGCTACGTCAAAGGGCAATGGTCGAACGAAGCAACTGCAAGCAGAAAGCGGCGAGTGAACATCGGTGCCTGGGATGAGACACTGGTAGACTTCCCTAACGTTAGCGTGTCAATCGATGGATTCCAGCAAACGTTCTATATGACTGCTGCCACGGCTTGTACATATTTTCCTTTCATGTCCGTCTACACGTTAGAATGCATTGGGTAAAATGATAATTATCTCCCTCCATAAGGTCACCGTTAAAGCCAACGACAATCGTTCACATGAAATAAGAACACACGAACGCACTCCGAGCCAGAAAGCGATATATATTTTGCGGCACAAAGACCGCGGGAAGTCGGTGAATGTCACGACTCTGGCACCGCGCGTGACATTTCGTCGGCTGCGTAGAATCGCGTGCGTTGTCAGAAATGCAATACTCCGTAAGCTCAATACAATAAGCGATTTCTTTTTAAATATTAATGATCAACAGTATGTACATGTTTTCATCGTGACCTCACCACCTGCCGTGGAATGAGACACCCCCATAAACCAGGCTGACCGCAATGGACTGGGCTACCGACTTGGCCAATACATGATTGTTAGTGCCGGGGTGACTGTATCAATATTACGTTTACTAACTGCGGAGTAAAACGTGTTGCAGGTGCAGCGTAATGCTACATTCGGTGTCATCAGGATCATCAACAACATAAGCATCATTATTATTATCATTACCTTTATCGTCATCGTTGTCGTCATAGTCATCGTCGTCATCATCATCATCGTCATCATCATCATCGTCATCGTCATCGTCATCGTCATCATCATCATCATCATCATCGTCATCGTCATCATCATCATAATCATCATCGTCATCGTCATCATCATCATCATCATCATCGTCATCATCATCAGCAGCAGCAGCAGCAGCAGCAGCAGCAGCAGCAACAGCAACAGCAGCAGCAGAAGCAACATCAACAACATCATCAACGTCGTAACAGTCATCGTTATCATTATCATTGATCTAATATAGTGACCATAATGATAATAGGATAATAATGATACTATTGATAATACTGATAAAAATATAAATGATACTCGTTAGTATAGTAATGATAATAATGATACTATTGATAATAATCATAACAATATTGATGATACTCATGAGTATAGTGATGATAATACTGCCAGTACCGATAATAACGATAAGTATTACTAAAATAAGAATGATGATTTTGAAAAACAGATAAGATTGATAGATTATAACAATAATAATGAAACATAATCTAACAATCATACTGACAGAGATAATAATGTTGATGATGATGATGATCGTAACCATAATAATGATAACAATGACAACAATGGCGATAATGACGACAATGATGATAATGATGATAACGATAGCAGTAATGATAATGACAACAATGGTGATAGTGATGATAACGATGGCAGTAATGATAATGACAAAATGATGACAATGTTGATAACGATGGCAGTAATGATAATGACAACAATGGTGATAATGTTGATAACGATGGCAGTAATGATAATGACAACAATGGTGATAATGTTGATAACGATGGCAGTAATGATAATGACAACAATGATGACAATGTTGATAACGATGGCAGTAATGATAATGACGACAATGATGGCAATGTTGATAACGATGGCAGTAATGATAATGACGACAATGATGATAATGATATGATGATAATGATGATAACGATGGCAGTAATGATAATGACGACAATGATAATAATGCTGATAGCGATGGCAGTAATTATAATGACGACAATGGTGATACTGTTGTTAACGATGGCAGTAATAATAATGACGACAATGGTGATAATGTTGATAATGATGGCAGTAATGATAATGACAACAATGGTGATAATGTTGATAATGATGGCAGTAATGATAATGACGACAATGGTGATAATGTTGATAATGATGGCAGTAATGATAATGACGACAATGGTGATAATGTTGATAATGATGGCAGTAATGATAATGACAACAATGGTGACAATGTTGATAACGATGGCAGTAATGATAATGACAACAATGGTGATAATGTTGATAACGATGGCAGTAATGATAATGACAACAATGATGACAATGTTGATAACGATGGCAGTAATGATAATGACGACAATGATGGCAATGTTGATAACGATGGAAGTAATGATAATGACGACAATGATGATAATGATATGATGATAATGATGATAACGATGGCAGTAATGATAATGACGACAATGATAATAATGCTGATAGCGATGGCAGTAATTATAATGACGACAATGGTGATACTGTTGATAACGATGGCAGTAATAATAATGACGACAATGGTGATAATGTTGATAATGATGGCAGTAATGATAATGACGACAATGGTGACCATGACTGTAACGACACTACTTCTGATAACGTTGATGATAGTGATAATGACAATAATTATGATAACGACGACTGGGAAGCTTTTGAAGACAATGCGATGTGGCCGTGTTCGTGTGACATGCGACGTCGCCGTGTTCGTGTGACATGCGACGTCGCCGTGTTCGTGTGACATGCGACGTCGCCGTGTTCGTGTGATACGCGACTGTCTCGGATTCACACGCAGCACGCTTCGGTGGCAATCACAAATCGTGCCTGCGATTGATGTCAATTCCTTTAGTGCCTTAATGAGAGGAAACTGAAACTCCTTAGCCGGACGACCGCTCCGATAAGCAACATCCTGTTATTTCGAGTGCGACAGAAGGCGCAGCCTACGTGATTACGTGGTTTGTGGACAGTGGCGCAACACTGCTTCGCTGATTGTTCACATTTGAATAACATCCGACTGGACTGCGCGGGTTTAGTGGACGCCGGAAGGAAGACGGACTGCGTATTCAGTGTGGGCGTGGTCCTGTAGTGGTGGTATTTGTGGCAGTCGGATGACGTATGAAGTGTGGATATTGACGTTGATTGTGCAGGGCCGGTTTCATGAAGCGGCTAAGAACGTTCTTAACGCTAAGATGATTGTCTGAGTAAATGACGTGATTTTTTAAATATAAGCGAACATAGGAGTTATGCAAACACGTGACGCTAAGTAAGTGCGTAACTTTAAGTACGCTTCATGAAACCGGTCCAGGTGTTGAGTGAGGTGATAATGTGAATTACGAACAACGATTGTTGCTGTTATCACAATGGTGTTGTTGTTGATGATGATGTTGATGATGTTGATGTTGATGATGCTGATGTTTGTAATATAACTGACCGAGTTCTTAGAGAACAATCAGAGCCGGGCAGCGTGGTGAGTAGTATGCTCATCACGCATTGTGTGTGCAGACAATGTCCTCGTAAATAATACTTTTATGTATGATGTTAACAGACTCAGCACAGAGAATCGGCTATCCACGTGGCCTTGAGACTGGGTCATCTCGAAGCCATCAAGATGATTCTTCAAACGCCCGCATTCGACATCGTGCGCTGCGATGCTTTCCAGAGCACAAAGGTATACCACGTGCTCTGTAACGTAGCGCGTTACGATCATAAGTCACGCATTTGATCAATGCAGCCAACTAGCACAGCTGTCCAATCAACTATTTTAATACTTAATAGAACAGCTACGCTTATGTGTCTTAATATTTAATGGAATCAATCCGAATGAATATCACGCGGCGGAAATAGAACGACTCTCTGACAAATAAACATCGGTGTTCTTGTTTTGTATTAATAATGTTGTACGCTAGATTGAATTATTGTGTGTAAACGATTCGAAGGAGGGTTAACGGAGACTTGAGTGGCTGTTATCCGGGGCAGTAGCAAAGATTGATGACCTATCCGGAAAAAGTAGTCCCGATGGTGAATATTTCTGTAAGCATAGACCGTGCGGGATTGTTCAATCAACGGGTCGCATGCGGATTTTCACTGCGGAGTGAACTGGTTCAAAGAATTGCAGATAAGGAGCCGTCACGATGTATTTCATTACGACGCGGTGGAACGATGGTGTAGGTAACTTGGCCGGATCCATCCCCGCGAACCAGGTGATGATGACGACACCAGTGCCCCTTACCATATCGCACCAATGAAACCTAAATGTATCGGTTAGCTCAATGACCAATCCAATTACTAGTCTTCAGATTTCGTTTTGGGTTTGGGCCAATCGTAACAGAAGCTGGCTCGTGGTAATGGTCGGACGAGTAACTGTAGGGATTTCCCGGAATTGCTCTTTGATTTTGGGCGCGCGCCTGGTTCTCACAACGAACACCGACGAAGACAGCAACATTCAGCGAACTTTGTTGGTGCATTGCGCGGAAAAGGCTACCATTTAAGTGACGTGGACCCCACCCCGCAAGGGAACAAGGAGAAGAAGAAAAAGAAGATGTACCAGATGTTGTGTAAGACTACCATTGGCTCCAAAGGATGGGCGGATCGTTAGTGGTGTACTCCTTGGACTGTGTGTGTTTGATGGATATATAAATGCAATGTTGACACGGTGCCTCAATGCAACGTGCCTAACAACTGAGCACCGCGCTAACTCGGCTCTCGCCACACGAAACGTACGCCAGATTACATAGTGCATGTGCATTTTGTTTGCGTGTGCGTTTGTTTCATTCCTCGTTGTTCCCGAAGTCATCGATGACCCTGGTATCGACTGCGGCCCCCGCTGTGCTCTTTCTCCTTCCGCACATCTTATTGTGCGTGTTCAGAGTGTCGATCACGTGGTACATTCCAGGACCTGGAACACGGCGTAGGTACATTGGTTCAGCCTGACCAGTCTCCGTTGCATCTGTATTGCGGTGCCGTGGTGTGCGGTTTGCCTTTCGGCACCGCACTCGCACGGCGATGATGATGCCCAGTCCAGACATCCGCTTCCAGTTCTGTGGTGATACAAAAAATGGACCCCCGTGGTATATGGACCAACCCTAGTGCACAACACGGAGTAAGATGCTGCCCGTTACTACGTCTCAATGATGCCCGTTGTTACGTGTCAATGAGAGCCTGCCTGCTAGGCGACTACAGGCCAATTAACTCACTCGCTAACACCTCTTTGACGTCATTGCCACCTGCTATTATTGTAGCTTTGCAAGTGCACATCGCACACGGCTCGAAATTGATAACTGGGTTATTGTCTACCCGACAACTGGCGCTACAAATCAATAAACCCGGTAAATGTGCCACGTGAACGATGCGACTTAGAATATCGCGAAACAGGCGAACTATGCGCTATTTCGAATCTGCTATGCAACATTTTCTACACATCATAAACAATGTTTTCATTCATTTGTTATCTAGCAGAAGCTCAGACTATTAGGCATAGCATGAACATGTTGGTCTGTGGTCTACCCTGTCTTTTTATATGTGAAACATTTTGCAAACATAGAGCGTTGCTGCAGATGCAAATCGTTTTTTTGGGGGGCTGGGTACGAGTATTTGGTGGGTTCGAGTATTGTTCTGGTTCAGGTACTGGTGGGTGCGGATTTTACTTAGGCAGTTGTATTGACCCATCTGTTGACAACTGGAAAACTACTTATGGATTTTGATATTGACCAATCCTTTTGTTTTGATGCGCCTCTGAGCTTGGTTTCCAATGATTTAGGCGCAATAGAAGTTATCTTATTATTATTATTTTTAGACGAGTTCTGATATTTGTGTTGATGGTGGCGGTGGTGGCGGTGGTGGCGGTGGTGGTGGTGGTGGTGGTGGTGGTGGTGGTGGTGGTGGTGGTGGTGGTGGTGGTGGTGGTGTGTGTGTGTGTGTGTGTGGGTGTGTGTGTGTGTGTGTGTGCGCGCGCGCGCGCGTGTCTGTACGCGTGCTTGTACGCGTGCGTGTGCGTATGTACGTTTCGGGGTTCATACAAAACCGAGTCGCAACACATCATAATATAGAACCTCGTTCTTTTCAGATGCTGCCGGAAACGTGTACCATCGACGACGTGTATTCGTGCGCGGGTGATGCAGGCGCCGACGCCGACTCGACGCTGACGAAGCGACGCAGCTTCGGCGACCAATACATGTTGTTCGTACGCCAGAACACGCGGGACTACATGGAGAACAACTTCCCGCCTGGTCGCGAGACCGTGCGAGACTTGGTCGTCGTGCAAGACGAGTGCATGCCTCCGCTCCGAGAACTGCTTTTGCGGATCGACTATGAGCGGCTCACAACTCTCTATATCGTCGACTGCCGACTGCAGTTCGATGACGACTGTGCCGCTTGCTTCGGCGAGCTCAACCTGACCACGTTGGTGCTATCCCATACACACTTGCGGCGACTTCCGGTCGCCATCTTCGAGTTGATCTCGCTCGAGGTGCTCAAAGTTGATCGCAACGGACTCGACGAGATCCCGGCCGACATCGGCCGATTGCAAAACTTAAAGAGCTTCTGCTGTGATACGCAGCGACCGCGTCTGCGCGCGTTGCCGCACACGATTACGTCACTCGAGCGCCTCCAATCGCTGTCGTTCAGCGACAATCGAATTGACTGCATCGCGTGGGTCGGCGCGCTCAGCGGCCTGCGCGTGCTGCGGTGCGCGCGCAACCGGATCACGCGGTTGCCAACGCAACTGGCGACGCTCGCCGACTTGACGACGCTCGACGTCAGTCACAACCGGCTCGAGTACATCCCGGCCTGCTTCGCGGGTCTCGTGCGGCGCCTCTTCCGATTCGACTACTACAACGTAACGTTGCGGCCGCGATCGGTTCGCTGCGACGCGACGCAACTTCTGACTCACCTCGAACTGGAGAGCTTCCTCTCGCAGACGCCAGGTGGTGCGCGCGACATCAGCGTCGGCATTGTCGGGGAGTCTCACTCGGGAAAGTCGTCGCTCGTGGAAGCGTTGCGCGCCGATCGCGGGGTGTGTCGCGGCGACATCGCGCGAGAATCGCCGTCATCGTTCGAAATCCAACAGTTCGACATCCGGTACGACGGCGACGACGGAGATTCAGCGTCGACGTCAACGATAACGTCACCGACGCCGACGCGTCGCTACATGAGCACGATCGTGTTCGCCAACGACGTTCTAGACGACTACACGCGGAACGTTCAGGTCGATCTGTACCTTCTCGTCGTCGATCTGACGTCATTCGAACTGAAGAACGGCTCGCAGCATCTATTTGCGCGACACGTAGCGCGCATGCGCATGTGGTTGCGCGCCCTCTACGAGATCGCGCCAGACACGCCGGTGTTGGTCGTCGGAACGCATGCCGAGTTGGTCAAATCAATGTCGTACAGCGACCTCTGGACGCTGCTACAGGATGTCGTAGAGGAGGGTCGGGCTCATCACACCCACCGCTACGCCGACTCCCGGCTGTGTCACTGCCTCCTGTGCGCACCGAAGACGCGATGCGTGCGTCAGGTCGTCGCCAAATCGCGTTCCGGGTCGGCCGGATTCGTCGACCTAACCTTCCCGCATGGCCAACCGATGATGAACGGTCACGTGCCCACCGGACAACCTCCACCGGCCGGACATTTGCGGTGTCCGCACATCGTCGGCTACTATGAGATCGATTCTCATCGGAACCTGCCAAAGGACGCGAAGCGCAGCAACGTGAGCGTCGAGCAGCTGAAGAGTGCCATCTTGCGGTTGACGTCAGACGCGAGCGACTCGGGAATTCCCGGTCAGTGGTTGTCGTTTGTGCGTCACGTGGCGACGATCAACGAGCGCGCGCCGCAGCTTCCGTGCATCCCGTACGATGAAGTCGTGTCGATTTCACGGAGTTTCGACATCGCCCCCGCCGACGTGCCCCTCATGCTACACTACTTCCACCGGCGCGGCAAACTCGTGCACTTCCACGACGACGGTGGCGTTCTCTCGCGGCTCGTCGTCGTAAACCCCACGTGGTTCATCAGCGAGATCGGTCGCCTGCTGGACTCGCTCGACTCGAGCTCTGTGGCGGCGGGGGAGCTCCTTGGGTGTCTCCACCATCGGGACATCGACCGACAGCTGCAGAAGGCGGGCGGGGGTATAGCCAGCGCCCAATGGCTGCTCTCAGCGCTGCAGACCTTAGACCTTTGCGTGCCTTACCCCGGTCCGGGCGTCGAGCGCCGCTTTTTGCTGCCCGACCTCCTCGAGACAGGACACCCTAGTCACGACGTCTGGCCGGATGTGCCAGAGTGGGACGAGAAGCAGATCACGTGCGACTTCCGGGTGCGCGCGCCTCGTCCGCGCTTCTTCATCGACCTCGTGCTGCACGTGATCCGCGACGGGCGGCGTCAGCTGGACATTGTCGACGAGCCGGCTCCCGTCTTCCTCTCGCATCACATCGTCTTCTATACGGCGACGGACGTCGGCGGCTGTGAGGACTGCTACGTGGTACGGCGGCGCGTGCGCAGGCGCGCCGGGTCGCCGGGCAACGACGCGCAGGATGACGTCATGCACAAGGTGCACGTGCAGCTGCACGCGCGTATGGACACGCTGCGCGTTGCCGTGCGCGGCCTCACGCCGTGCTGCACGATGAAGACGGTGCTTGCATTCATCGAACTTTACCTTGACGACATCCCCGAGGACGAGTTTGCTCCCGCGCCGCTAAGCGGCGTTCCCGTCGCCGGAGACCGCGCTAGCGTCAGCTCGCACGCGCTAAGCTGCAGCGGAAGCGGAAGCGGAAGTCTGAGTGTCAGCCCAACGGTCAGCTCCGATCGCGGGAGTGTGACGTCATCTGAGAACGACGACGACGAGCGGCAATTGTTCCTGCTGTGTCCGAAGTGCGTGCTCATGCGGCACGCCAACCCCGAACGCATCTGTTACCACACGATGTCACCGCGACGGCGCGCCATCTGCAGCCGCTGGCACAATCTCGGCAGCTGGTCGCGTGTCGTCACTGGAGACTATCGCATCTACGACCACGTGTCCTCCCACTGTCTCAGTCTCCCGGAGTACGAACATCCACGGCTTGTCCTCATTCTCCCCCCGAGCTCCGCCGTGTCCACTCGCGATTGGTACATGTCGTGTCGTCTTCGCTTCCTCGAGGGATTCGAGGCGCACTTCCTGTGCGAGTACACCGGATACTGGCACTTCGCCGACGGTTGCGGCTTTCGGTTGAACCAGTCGGGCGCGTTCGTGCGTCGCGTGGGCGACCAGATGGGTAGTCTCATTGCGCTAGCCCTCGCCATGGTACAAGTCATCAACGGAGTTCCCGATCACGCCCTAAACGGCCGCATGCTGGCTCCCGTTATCGCCGAGCTCGTCAAGAACTACGACTACCTGAGCGCCGTGGACAAGCATTTGTCAGACCCGTACGCGTGGCTCATCAAGAACAAGGACCGCGTCGTCACCATGCTCACGAAGGTGCTGGCGAACTGCAGCGACGGCTACCCCGATCTCTATTTCAAGATCGGCAACGCCCTCGACGCTGATGCCGTTTTCCACGCGCCATCGAGTGCCAACCGCTACGATCTCGCGCGCTTCCTCCGAATCCGGACCAGTCCCGGACGGTTCGGCCCGCTCCGACCGCTTTTCATCGGCAAGGACATTCGCTGGCTGTGCGACGCGCACTACGAGGAGCTGCGCAACATGCCGTCCACGTGACCGCGGCTCGTGGTTGCCAATAGCAACCAAGGCAACAACCAAAGAAGAGATCGGTCTACGACGCGACGATGTTTGCACGTCATGTCGCGCCGTGATTCTCGTGCGGTCTTCGCGCGACCGCGGCGCGACGAGAACTCGCGTGCGTCTATCGGTACTGCTAAACGGGTTTCTCGCGGGGTCGTGACTCGTTCTCGATCCCCCTGTGCGTCCGTTCGAGATCGATACAACAGCCACTGGGACGTCTTGTTGTCTCGAGTGCAGATGATGTCGTGCGCCCGATCATATCAAAGCAACTACATCGTGGAAGTGGTTATCGGACGACAGCCGTGTTCGCGTAGGTCAAACATCGTGACGTCACACCACCAGGTGTCGCTCGCGCATGCCAACTTGGGAGGACACGCTACGCATCTAAACAGCGACGTAACGTATGGTGCGTTCGCAAATTGCGTCGCACGTCGTTTTCAGAACGTTCCACACGGAACGATGGAACAATTTCTAGACAAACGGTCGGCGGCCATTGTTCGTCTGCCGGCCGATAGGCGTCGCTGCTGCATATAAACAGTCATATCATTTTCACTGGCGATTCCATGTTCGCGGTTCGATACACTTTATAATTACTCTTTTTACGTGTAGCTTCACGGCAAGCTTTTACGTTTTCTCGATAGTTGCATTATCGCTGTCATTTACTAGTAGTTGGCATCACTTTGTCATGTATTCTACCGACGCATGGGATTATAACTACCAACCGAAGTAAGACTATTAGAAAATTCAACCAAGTTGTATATCTTTCCTGGTTTTGTGGTGCATTCATTGAGATTCTGCATGGCACCAGCATTGTGTTTGTGTTTGCCTCTTACCTATTTCATTGAGAAAGAATTCGACCAACGTAGGGTGACTTTTAAAATTTACTTTCTAATTAGAGACTGGTTGATTGGTTTGACAACATTGAACGATACGGTGAGCAATGCGTTGCAGGTACAAGCAACCGGAGCTTGTTGACAGGCTGACATAAAAAGAGCAAATGTTATTTTTCATAAAGGGTGCACATAGAAAGTGTAATGGATGAATGACACGGGTAGACATGGGTGTCGAGATAAATGGTAAGGAACGCAGCGGATAACAACACAAACGGAGATAATAATAGTAATAGTAGATGGCAAAAATATGGAAAACGACACAGATGGTAAGAATAATTGTGGATAAAACAAGATGGAGACAAATGGTATAATTGGAGTGGATAACGATAGCTATGGACATAAATGGTACGGGACGCAATTGATACAGTCAGCTGTTGTGATAAATGGTAAAGGTCGCACTGGATGATAATTGTAATGGAGATGAATGGTAAGAGTCGCATTGGATGATGATGGTAATGGAGATAAATGGTAAGAGTCACATTGGGTGATGATTGTAATGGAGATAAATGGTAAGATTCGCATTGAATGATAATTGTAATGGACATAAATGGTATGGGTCGCATTGGATGATGATGGTAATGGAGACAAATGGGAAGGGTCGCATTGGATGATGATTGTATTGGAGATAAATGGTAAGGTTCGCCTTGGATGATGATTTAATGGAGATAAATGGTAAGAGTCGCATTGGATGATGATTGCAATGGAGATAAATGGTAAGAGTCGCATTGGATGATGATTGTAATGGAGATAAATGGTAAGAGTCGAATTGGATGATAATTGTAATGGAGATAAATGGTAAGAGTCGCATTGGATGATGATTGTATTGGAGATAAATGGTAAGGGTCGCATTGGATGATGATGATAATGGGGATAAATGGTAAGAGTCTCATTGGATGATGATTGTAATGGAGATAAATGGTAAGGTTCGCATTGGATGATGATGGTAATGGAGATAAATGGTAAGGGTCGCATTGGATGATGATGGTAATGGAGATAAATGGTAAGAGTCGCATTGGTGATGAATGGTAAGAGTCGCATTGACTAACATAACAAATGGGGACAAATGGTATTATGGGAAGTGGATAACAATAAATACTGAGATAAATGATACGGGTCGCATTGAATAACGGCAGATATATATCTATATATGTATATATATATATATATATAAATGTTATAGGGTGCGAAATTATCAAATTGGACATAACGTATAGGAAGACGGTGAAGAATAGAACTAAACAAATATACACGTAAATAACCACAACAACGTTAGACCACCGGATGAAGAGGTAATATATTAGATTAATCATCGTCCGTGGTTTGAAAAAATAAACTTGGAATCTCGACGCCTAATATATGGTTCACAGTATGTCGTTTCCATAACATATTAATTGAACTAGACGAATACATAGACTTCGAATTGTCGGATAGGTATAACCTGTTTACTGCACCGTGAACTGGCGGTGCGGTGTCAAACAAGTGTGTATGGCGAAGACACGTGATCATCATCACCTTGTGTTCTTTCCTTTTCTTTTAAATATTTGCAGTTGTCGTGATGGATAGATGATGCGTGTCATACTCATAGCAAGAATGTGATGTTTTAACGTGGACGGAATACGGTCCTAATTGCTCACGCTTAACTGTTCGCACTTACAACGCTATTTGCTGGCTCAGCGAAACGGGTTTAGTGTACGACATTTCCGGTCATTTCGAGGCGACACCTCCGTTCGTCTCTGGCGTTTTGCGCAAGATTCCTGCGTAATATATTACATGGCGTTCTGGACAAATAGGTCGTCTGTCTCTGGGTGGCAAATTAAGCCAATTAGCCGCCGCCCCCACCCCCTTCGTACGCTAAGACGTTTGAAGTGGAATTATAAACGTGCGTGCACAAAATGCCAAGCGCAGACGGAGGTGTCATAAGACGACCGGAGCGCCCCCTGTGGGAGAAAGAAAGTGTTTTTGTATTACATATTAACATCCGAGACATCAGCGAAGGAGATCATAACGTTCTCTTAACACCTATCTCCCGTAATCTTGCTGTCGCCGCATAAGCGAACAACGGATGCCATCGTTAGCAATTACGTTGCTTCAAGTCGCTCGGGCATTGTTATTTATATTATGTTTAATATAATTATAATTGTTGTTGTTGCAGCAATTTGCGATTACACTTTGGCTGTTTGTTGAACTGTTATTGTAGATGACGGTATACGATTTGAATTTCTTCAACTGCAGATCAAAACGTTGTTAGTAGACACATTCACTGGGCGAAAGTGATTTGTAATATAGTTATTATTATTATTAAGATACGATGAAAGCGTGTGCGTATTTGTTTGCGCATGCGTCCTGTAATTATGTAAGTGTACATACCTGTTTATATTTATTATTTTTACAAAATAAACAGACGTCGTCTCCGAAACAGTCATTGCATCGCGTTGGCGTGACTTGTTTAATATGCGGTGGAATATATATAGAAGATAGACACTAGTTGGAATATTGTTAAGTCTCATAATTGACACACACATACGCCCCTTCATCGCGTAGAAAGACAGACAGACAGACAGACAGACAGACAGACAGACAGACAGACAGACAGACAGACAGACAGACAGACAGACAGACAGACAGACAGACAGACAGACAGACAGACAGACAGACAGACAGACAGACAGACAGACACTCATTCATGCACGAACGCACGCACGCACGCACCCACACACACGCACCCACACGCCCGCACACACACATACACACACGCATTATACCCATTCTCACCGACAAACATCGTGCGAATAATCTACAATGTTGCAACAAAACTATCATATTTTCTGTCGACTTGCCTGCACTAGTTCCTTTCTCGTCCGAACAGCGTGATTCTCTAAGTGGATACGCACGAAGGATCTTCGACCATCTTCCCCACGTTGCAACAAAAGAACACAAATTCGGATAATAATATCACCTCCATTACATATCCTATCGGGAAGCGCGTTCCTACGGCCAATTCATGCACGTGTTACATTAGTACTAAGTGGCATGTCGATGGGCGATAATGAAGCATAAATGACGCATTAACACATATTATTAATGTTTGCCCGGAGGCATCGTGGCGGCTCACGCAATGTGTGAGACGGAGCCATTATGAAATATCTTGTCCTCGCTAATACGTGTTCTCCAGGAAAGGATTGCCCTTACAATGCGACGCATTCTTTCACCAGTAATTTAAAGGCGTGTTTTGCACATTAAAACAAATTACATTCTATAAAGCCGTTATCGGATTTATCCCACACTAGCGTACAACCATTCATGGGGCAACAATAACACTAAAAAGAGCTTCCAATATTGTTCAAGTAAATGTGTAAACTGTACAGTTCAGACTCGCAGAGAGGCGGAGATGCAGTTACAAAATGTCCGACAGAAAACAAAACCTGCCCTCAGGCCTATCGTGCTTTAAAATGTACCTGTAAATAAAACATCTTAGCTTCATATTGTATTTTTGATTGTCTTGGTGAAGCATAGGGGCTGTTTTCACGAAGTATTTGCCGCGCGCGCGTGATTCATACAATTGTTAAATTACGTTTTACGTTCCGAAAAACTCATTTGCCACATAAAAAGTGATAATCTTGATATATATATATGGGGTATTTTGAAAAATGGAGGTGTTACGTCCTACCACAGGGGTCGTAGATCAATCCCTGAAAGTTTGGCGCCCGATGTGCAAGCCATCTATGAGGAAAACATTAACATTTCCGCATGCATACACAAAATCGATAATAGTTAGACATGCGAGGCATCCAGGTGCGAGTCATTCTTCGCGAAGTGACGTCCATTGGCTAAACATGTCAGGTTGACATGTATGCTACAATATATAATAGTCATGACGTGCTGTCTTATACTGCGCTGGCTGGTATCGCCTAGACAAGGCGTTCTTAATGCTTACTCTGGGATCAAAACAAGGGTTTTGGCAACAAACAATGAAGCGCTCGTGTGGGTTTTTGCGTGTCCCTGTCAGCAGGTATTTTATATGTCACGCTAGGAAGCACACGACATGTAATGTATCTTCCGAAATACATTTACAAGTTCTTCACTTCTTGCATTTCCGTTCAACACACCTGTAATTAGTTTTCAAGATTGTATCGAGTTAGGTAGGCACAGCATATTGATGCTGTGTATAGGTTAAATTTGATGTGTTATGTATGAGTCCACCTTGTATATATGTTTGTTGTTTAATAAAATGCAATTCAATTCAAATCAACGTAGGGGGAACGAGATTGCCCAAATATCGAAACCGCAGTAGGCCTAGGTAGGCTTGAACCACAGATCGACAGCAATTGGCCGCATAAGTTCCCGCCCCTCCCCTGTCAATCATTAAACCGATTAATGTATATTACCAGATGAATACTCTAAAATAACGACAACAGAAATGGGTGGCCGTGCCGACATTGGTGATAATGGCGCCACCACGCGATGGCCCCGCAAACTTAACAAGTGCATAGCCATAATACAGTGTTCTCATCCCACGCGCCGTGCACGCTGAGCGATGGTTACTGCTGTCCCTGGGGGGTGATGCTTTCTCCGATTACTACGTCGCGTTGTCATCCAGTGTTCTTTTTGCGGCGTGCTGTTTGTTATTTTGTACATTAATAAGAGCTATTTGTGTCGGCCGTGTTGACCTTTTCATAGAGTGCAACAAACAGATACGTTCGTTATGTTTATAGAAAACTGTACCACGATCGTACGCAATCCATTCCCGTCAACGACGTGCGCTAACAGACGGGAACAGAGATAGGATATGGCAAATTCTTCACTTTGCCTTTCAACAGAAAACTCCTTTTAAAGGGAGCCGGAATTAGCGGGGATAGTAATTTCTAAAAGGAAGTCTGCTGTGTTGAACGTGGGAAAATGGGAAATTGTTGACCATCAAAGGGTATTGCATTTAACTCAGCACGTCTCGGCCATATTGTCAATACACGTTGTTTTGAAACTGAGTGTCTTGTTTACTATTTGAACATGCTACGGGGTCGTATCTTCAAATTGCGAACGTTGTTAAATTGTTACTAAACACAATTTGGCGGGAAGTATACCGTCAACATAGTTAGTATAGTCTTAAGAACATTATATTGTTTAATACGTGAACAGACTACGTCATGTTATAGTGTTAGACCTTCTGTGTGACCATATGTTCTTTCGTACAGATGCAGCGGAATTGGTGTCGAATAGCGAACATGTTCGTCGTCTGGCACTGGTGAACTGAGATCTCAAGGTAAAAAGTCAGAACAAGATTGTGCATCTACTTAGTTTTTACCTGATGGTCATAACGTGGATGTCAGATATAGTAAACGAAAAATGAATCACCCAAAAACAACCTAGCGAGGAACAGTGAAGAGAGAGGGGGAGAAGGAAGGAAGAAATGAGGGCGGGAGAGAAGGAGGGAGGTGGGAAGGAGGGAGGGAGGGAGGGAGGGAGGGAGGGAGGGAGGGAGGGAGGGAGTGGAGAGAGAGAGAGAGAGAGAGAGAGAGAGAGGAGAGAGAGAGAGAGAGAGAGAGAGAGAGAGAGAGAGAGAGAGAGAGAGAGAGAGAGAGAGAGAGAGAGAGAGAGAGAGAGAGAGAGAGAGAGAGAGAGAGAGAGAGAGAGAGAGAGAGAGAGAGAGAGAGAGAGAGAGAGAGAGAGAGAGAGAGAGAGAGAGAGAGAGAGAGAGAGAGAGAGAGAGAGAGAGAGAGAGAGAGAGAGAGAGAGAGAGAGAGAGAGAGAGAGAGAGAGAGAGGAATGGAGATAAATAGTCAGCACGGCAACGTGTGGGATAAACAGTTAACTCAGTCCGACTCGGCTGTATTACCAATAAAGCTTGTTTTAAAACTGGACGTTTTGTTTACTATTTGAACATGCTTCGGGGTCGTATCTTAAAAACTGCGAACGTTGTTACGGGCTTACAAAACGTAATTTGGCGGGAAACATACCTTCAGCCTAGTCATTGTGGTCTTAAGAACATTATATTAATTAAAATATTATACTAACAGACTGCCTCATTTTAATATGGAGTGTTTAAAAATGTAAGATGTGTTTCGTTAAATAGTTGTTGTTGTATTGCAATTTCCCAAATTTTCAGCGGACCACACTTTTTCACGTATATCGTTAAACGACGGTTATGACGTATCGATCGCTGACCGTCATGTTCTGTTTCCAGGCGACATTGTATTGATCGCCGTCCAGTAATAGTTATACGCTTGATCGCCAGGTGGCATCACTCACTCACTCATTATCCCGTAACCACGCTGTAACGTACATCCACCGTGTTAGATAAATTGATTATATCATGCTAGATTATATCAGTATATTAATGGTATAATTTAATACGTTAATAAGGATTAAAAGGTAGAACAATAATTTGTTAGCCCGACCACCTGTGTATACGTTCTGTTGATGGTCAACCATTAATTTGAATTAGACATCTGAAAGGAAACTGCAGTACGTGTGAGGCCTTAGCTAAACATGCGGAACCAATATATATATAACAGTCCCCAATTAAGCCAACCTGTTAGTACCCCGGGTGATAGCCTTATACATGCCTATATATATATATATATAACAGGTTGTATATATATATATATATTCATATATATATATATATATATATATATATATATAATGCTATCACCCGGGGTACTAACAGGTTGGCTTAATTGGGGACTGCCTTGATGATATCGATGGCGAACAGTACAAGGCGGTCGTTGGGGCACCACTAATAACTTCAGCTCCCGCCATCTCTTTCGATTTTCTGCTGCCTTCTTGGAGGTGCCGAAGGTCAAACCAGTCCACTCCTGGATGTTGTCTTCCCACCTCTTCCTCTGTCTCCCTCTCTTTCTTCTTCATAGGACACTGCCTTGCAGGATGTTTTTTTTTACATCACAACGGTTAATTAAGCTTGTTTCCAGATCATTTCCCAGAGGGCGCCACACGTTGACCAGAGTAACAATAACTAAGAATTGGGAGTCATTTTGTTTGCAGCGCGCATATGCGTAGAACATCAAATTAATAGGACATCTCACATGTGGTACTATCATGTTCCTTTTTTATTAGGTATATCTTGTTACAAATGTGTATACTTACTTTTAATGACAATCTTAGATAATAGAAACTTGTATACAGTGACCCTAAGCTAGCGACGAGTCTATGTAAATTTTCCTTACTCTAGTCTGCCAGATTTGTACCTTGACTGTTACCTTAAGAAGGCATCATTTCATTTTGGCAACGTAGTCTATAAAAATACGTTTACAATTATTAATATTATATAAAAAGCGTACAAACAAGTTTACCAGTGTTGAATTTTAACCCGCCAAGCACCACCAACAATCTTGTTGTCTTTCAATATTCGCTTCCCATGTCTCGCTGTCTCGGATCTTGACATCGGATGACGGGGGAGGGAGGTGCTTTTCGAGATTTATCATCTGAAAACGGTTCAGCACGCCTCAGCAAGTCTCCCGTAGTGTCGCGCTGTCTCGGGGCGGGGGTTATGTCGGAGATTTGAAGCGAAAATCCGGAAGATCTGCTTGTATTCAGCGAGACCGGGAGATACACCTCAAATCAGGGATACTCCCGGAAATTACGAGAGACTTCGCAGGTATCAATAAAATGATGTAGGCCTAGTGTTTGGAGCACAAATCGTGCGTCGAATTGTTATAGCACTGGTGACCAAAGTGCAAACGGTGGCAAGAGCGTCCACTTTTAATTATCTTGGTACTGTTGTTGATGACATCGTACTTTCTCTGACAATGTAGACTACGTATACAAAAAGGCACATCAACGTATGTTTTTGCTCCGGAAAGTAAGGAGCTTTAATGTCAGCGCAAAGGTTCTGCAGATGGTGACAGGTCATTGATTTAAAGTACGCTCTCTTTTAACATAGTGTCATGATATGGAAATTTAACTGCCAAGAACAAAGCAAAGCTTGCTCAGGTGGTCAACCGGGCGGGCAACATTTTTGGCATGAATCAACTGCAACTATGTGATATTTATATGCATGTTTTGAGAAGGAAAGCTGTCCAGATTCACCATGATACCAATCACCCACTCAGTTCTTCTTTTGAAACTCTGCCGTCTGGGCGCCAACCCAGAATGTCAATTGCACATAAAAACTTTTACAAGTAAGCTTTTGTTCCTTCAGCCATACATTAACCTACTGAATTCTAAGCCTGAACCTGCGGTTGCATACCATGTCAATGTCTAATGTGCAAGTGTGTGTATGTGCGTATATGCCTGGGGAGATTTAAACTGAACGTACTGTCCTTCCAAACATATATAATGTGTATATGTGTATATGTTCTAATACGGTGTGAGCCCAAATTAAAATGTATATACTATGTAAACTATACTATGGACAATAAAGGTTTTTCAATTCAATTCAATAATGGCGCCACACAGTGGACCAGAGCGGTATGACTAAAAGGCGCACGACCACGCACGACCACGAACGACCAAAATGTATGTAGTGTTGGTAACCAAGCGGGCTGTTGGTGGCACGTAGGAGGTATATGTGTGCAGCTCACCAAATTTCAGTTATGTACTTCACATTAGAGTAACAAATTCGCAACTTTTATCATCACTTGTGGTAACTCTCCGGTTCCATTCAAATTTGGCGTAGTGGCGCTACCTGACGGGTAACACTAAACTAAAATATTCCTGTTACTAGATCCATCCACCGAGTTATTTATGCCTGGATAGCGAGTATTAACGACCTAGCCTGTTTTATTGTAATATTGAGACAGCCAAGCCCAAGCTGCAGATCCGATATCTGGATTAGGCCCACTCATTAGCCTAGGCAATAAGGCTTATACATACACTGCCTACAGTATCAGATGGTTAGTGTAGAAGGATCAATTTCAATAATAAACTCATAAATAATGAGTTGCCTAATATATACTCTTGACATTAACATTGTTATGGTAATTCGTTATTTAAAGGATGCTATAGTGTTATTGCTTAAAAAGTTAATGATGTTATGTTCTGTGTCAATGTTCGACGGCGATGTATTTGGGGATTTGACATTATGTAGATATATAGATGTTCGTTATAATACCATTATACACATTTAGGATCTACCTGTACTGGTCACACATTATGTACAATCGAACATTTTTGTGTTTCAAAAACATTCTGAAAAATCAATACAAATAATACTAAATTCAACACGCTCATAATTCACAATTATTTTGTGCAAGGACTAATGACAGCCAAATATGACTGCATGTCTCCATGCACCAGCACGCAACTGAAAGACAAAAATATGTGTTAGCACATTATATATATATATCCACATATAGTAGGCCTATATGTTTATACTGTTAATATTTACACCTTTCCTATAGACAGCGTATCAGAGATTCGTGTTACTGTTCTTAGTTCACACAATTGTAATATAAATTACGTTTGTGATCCACGGTAGAAACCAATGGGAAGGTAACAGTATTTTTCTACCATATGTTTTGTTAATATGCAATATGATGTATGTCGAGACTGTATATAGTGCTATATTCTGTCACTTTGTAGACGGGAGTTAGAAATTAAATATCACTGAAAGAATTTACTATTGTAGTCACTATCATGGAGCTATTTTTTGAGATAATGTAAAATGTTACAGGTTACCCACAACACCAGACTTAGCGTAACATTAGTTTAATCTAAGGGAATGAATATGTTGATGCCAAAAATAATTATTACAACATAATTCCAGTTTTGAAATGTCTGATCGTGTAAAACAGCACTAAGGAATGTAGCAAACTACATTAATAATATATAGGCCTACACTTTGCACAACGTGACATAATATGGCTTAATTAATGATGTGTTAAGTATGCACATATTGTACCTCCACCTATACTCCTGTCACACAAACCACCATCACCACCTAATTGTATATGGATAGAAATTAAAATGTTAGTGACATAACAAAAGCAATCAAGCTTAAGCTCCAGTAGTGTCTCTCACTGTTACTACCGTACTTAGAAAATATAATGATAACTGTATATAGATCTAAGTACTTGCAATGTTGTATTTCACATGCATACGTCTGATACCAAAAAACAAATGCACGTCCAACACAGTTACATCAATGAAAATTTGAGGTCCATGTGAATACATCCAACACCATGCATGTTTTCATTGTATGGCCGGAATACCTACAGGATGGAACAAAGTCTGTACATGTGACAATATTGTCATAGTTGGTTCTTAAATAATATATGACAGTAAAACGTTGTTGCACTTTCTATCCCAGGATACAGTGCATGATTAAAGTGTCACACGTATACGTTCGACACCAAACAATTGCACGTCCGACACCAAACATATTCTTGTCTATTTTTTTAAAATATCATGTATACAACATTTTATTGGGTCTAATCAACAGATTAACATCTGCCCCACAGATACATGACAAAATATTTGTAATATACCCTCACACATCACACAGATTAGGACATAACCTTATGTGGGGTACAAATTTAGGTCAGTGTGAATACGTCCGACATCATGCATGTTTTACATTGTATGCCCAAAATGACTGCAGGAGAGAACAAAGTCTATATGTAATAATAATGTCATAGTTGGTTCTTACAATATACGACAGTAAAAAGTTGTGGGTCTTTTTATCCGAAGATGCAATGAATAGAGACAACCCTATCTTGAAAATATGTGTTAAAAGATGGTGCAGCAATATTGATTAAATCCTCTGTCGTGGTCGAATGTGACATCCTCATCAGCACTTGTGCTGCCACTTGGCCCAAATATTGAGGTGATGATAGATGAACGGTCTTTATGGCACACACCAATCTTGTCTTTTAGGTAGGCATCTACATTCTGTTTCAGGTGCCAGGTGCAACTGAGTAGGTTGGGGTCAGGTAAAACTGATGCACACACAAATAATAACTTTTTGTGGCTTCAAATACTTCTAACTTTCAAATTTTTGATTATTTTGGTAATGTGTTCTACCAACTAGTTGTTTGGAAAAGAATAACCTGACTTTTTTATTATAACAATGCTTTTCAATATAGTCTCTATTCAGTTACAGGTGTACATAGGTAGTTAGGACTACAGCAGCCTGAAGCCAGTCTGTATTTCAGAAGGCTTTATGATACCCCCTGGGAATCATGGTCTGCAATTAGTTGCACCCTAGAGCCAAACTGACCAAACAACTACCCTGCCTTCTGGATAAGGATGGACAGGCTTAATCTGTTTCAGACATCTGGTAAGGAATTGTAGACTTTCAACTGTATACTAAATAGTGTAGTGTTATTATCAGGCATGTGGCTTAGGACTGACCAGGAATGGATGTTGTTTGCAATATATCATATAGATACATAAATAATATTCCTCATATTACCATTATAATAAATCATAATTGATGTACTTTTTAATTACACAGAATACATTACAATTACCAATGAAACACCCTGACAGGAAATATTACAGTTTTACACACCTGTAGAGTTTGTTAGAATGTGTTACAAAACTGGCAAGGTGTTCATCCAACTTCCGAACCATTTCTTAATATGTGTGGGCATTTGGATGTTATTTGAACAGTTTTAGGGCATACGTTTAAACATAATCTGTTATCCTAACCTCTGTAAATGTTACAATGGATTACTGGACACAAAGGTACAAAAATCGACATGGATTCCCACTAGCCATACTAGGTACGGATATCAGATGGATCTCCAGGATTAGAAGGCGATGGGTTAAGTCCCTGTATGTACACAACGACCTTCTGTAGGAGCAGTGCCAGTGGTACTGCGTAGATGTGTTTTCATATTTTCTTATTTATTTTTGTATATGTTTACCTTATGTATTATATACTGTGCTTCTACTATCACTTTAACAGTGGTAGGGGTATATGGACCGATATATGTATCACTATATGTATTTATGTCTCGAAATAAAACATTGAATTGAAAGTGTGCTCGTTTTACCCACCAACAACATTTCTGTAATGTCCCCCCTCCAGAAATTGATCCACTGGACTGTCAGAACTGGAACACATGCCGATTCGTGTGTAGTCGGCAATATAATATTGCTTTGTTTCTCTTTGAAACACATTTTTTTTTTCAGGAATGCCAAACTATCATTTAGGTATTGGTTTCTGTAATTATACAATCTGTATACAGTGTTTATAACTTGAAAAGTGCATTTAGGCAACTAAACTAAAAGGTTATTTATAAAATTATATGAGATATATATATACTGCAGTATTGCAATTTTATAACTAGTGTAACATGTATATTTATGTTGTATAATTTTTATTACATGTCAAACAAACATTTACGCAATGCAACAAGACAACACCAGATATGGAAGAAATGTGGCCAGAATAACCTTCTGACATTTATTTAATATTCACCCGATAATTGGATGAGTTGTTAGCTAAAACACAATACAATCAAATGTGGGCCATTTGAGGTCTTAAACATTGCCCCATTTATTTTATCTATACATTCTAAAAACAAGGCCCACATTATAGAATACCATACTTAAATTATGGTAATACACCAGAACTATTAAAAAGACGCCTCCCAGACATTTAGACGATTAAAACTACTAACTATTACCACATCCTAGAGAGAGGTGGGGCCATTCCGCCTTCCGCCACACCGTTTATTAATCCTATTTTAATTACCGCCCTAAAAACCCTGCGTACACTTGAAGGAGGAAATGTCAAACAAACATATACTGCACACAGGAATCAACCTCCGTTCATTGTGGATGCTTCCCAGTGAAGTCGAGATGGTGTTCAATTGAACAGGTCTGCCAGGGAGTAAAGTGTAAAGCGCCTTGATCAGACCTGAGGACTGGATACTGTGATACATAAGAACTTACCTTCTGTACCATTGCTTTTACTAATAAATTGTATGTGAAAGTGTAGATATTTTAATGATGGTGGACTGGCATCCTCTTAATTAGTTGACAATTAAAGGAAATGACTAACATGTTGATAAGTGTGCTCTGTCAGTATCAGTTATATGCTTGGTTGCACAAGGTTGGATAAGCAGATATCTAAGTAGTTGTGAACTAAAGGGGGTACCCTAATGACAGTATGTATACTGGTATGACAGAATGCCAATCTGTAGAAATGCTACTTAGATCATTGTTAATTGTATCAATATACTTGCCCACCTGTGTGGTTTGATAGGAGTGATGCCCCTAAATATAATATATATACAGCTGTGTATTATAGATATATATATATATTATGTATGTATATATATGTATTAGTTAGTCACAGAAATGTCACAGAAAAAAGACAAAGGAAATGGAGTCACAAGAAATAAAGTTACAACTACAAATGTAGTAATAATTGAAAATCTGACTACAAATTACCAGACATGTGTTAAGACTTAAGATCCATTTTGCTATAACGACCCATTTTTTCTCCAAAATTTTGTACAGTGTATATTGAAAATCATTATTCATGTATATGTATGTATATATGAGTGTGTATGTAAGCATAAAACAGCTATTCTCAATTAAGTTCTTCTTTCATGAGGTACTGTGGTGCCATTTCAGGTAATTGTGCCTACAAACTGGGCACTGCTGGAAAACTGGGTCCTGGAGTTTCTGGTAACGTCCATGCATTAAAGGGTCACTGTGTGTGATTTTCTGCAGTGATACTAATACACAAATCCAAGTTAAATCAATGAACTAATTACCTGAAACTGTCACAAGCTACACTAATGAATGGGGTCAGTCAGGGACTGGATAAAGTCACAACATTGGAAGGTTGTAAAATCACACATGTTGAGTTTGGTGCATTGACTGGCCCACTGACTCAAACAGTTGTAAACATATCAGTACTGTCCACTCCTCCAACACTGTGAAATGCTTTAGATGAACATGATGAGCAGAAACAGCTGTCATTTAATCAGATTATTTGATGGTTTAATCATAACAACTGTGTTGTGAGCTTTCTTAGCGGGTCATTAACTGCTTGCAAATATAATTTCTTAGTCACAGTATTTAGTAGTACCCCTGCTATAATATAAGCACCCTAAAATATCCAGTCTGATCACTTGTATCTGTACGAATAAAACATTTGAAAAGACATTATTTTGCTGCATGTTTATTATAAATGGCATGTATGTTAATTCAGGCCCAAGTGTCAACAGGTTTTGCACTGTATATTATTCGTTAGCAACAATATGTTGATACATTTGGCTCAGTTACATAAATTGTTACACACTATGTTTTATGTTATCTAAGATCATAATTTTTTTCTAAAATGTAATTTCATGTAGGTTTTGGTCCAAACCCTATATTAAAATAAATTGAATATTAGCCTTGGTTCACGGGAATGTGTATCAAATCAAACGTAATGAAAGGTATATAATTTTTTACATCACAGTATGCGTTTTTACAATAAAGGGTGGAAACTGAGACATGCAAGAAATTGCACATAATCGGGACTAACAAATAATTAGCCAATATATGTATGGTGCAAGTGTGGGATTGTTGTCCATCAACTTGAAAAACTGGGCATATGTTAGATTTCTCAAGGTTGGCATATTTGTAATGTATCCAGTGTCTCTCCCCCAGAATGATAAAATCAAAGAGAGTCAGCACACATTGAGCCAAGTAATCAAGATTATCTTAACTGCACTGCTGCTCCCACCCCCTGTGTGTCCCCCCAGGGTATGCATGCAGACCACCAAGTGTCTGGAGCTGTTCAGAATGGCACATCAGATTGTCCAGTACTACTAAACAGTGAGGCAGGAGGGTCTAATGACAGTACACAGGAATAGCCTAGACCCATATATCAAATTACCATTTGGGTCATTAACTGTAGTTGTTGAAATGCATAGCCCCTAATATGTTTTAATTTAACTAAACTTTTAATTTAATAAATTCATATTTTATGAAGGTAAATATTGTACATAGTTTGTAACAAAAATATAACTTGCACTATAAAGGAATGTTGTATATATAAGTACAAAAACAGTTGTTGAATAGAACAGTAATGATATATACCAATATATATTGTATCATTACTGTTGTATTCAACAACTTATGTATGCCAGATATCATAAACAGAATGCAGAACATTTTTGTATCTGTGACAAATAAATTACGACAGTTCAACAAGATGTCTCAAATTACAGTACCACATAAATTTTTACCAGATCCCAATACTTGTTATGGTGATCTGGTGATACTGCTAAAATTAGGAACATGGCACAGACGAACACTGGTGTTTGGCAAAACATGTTTTAATAATTGAGTCATTCTACAGTACTGGGTATTGATCAATGTTTGGTTGACAAACTGCATTATTTTCATCTTTTGATTTTGAATGCAATTTTACGTATGCTGTAAAGAGAAATGTTTATAGATTCTAAAACAGTTTGTATAAAAGTTCTTGAGAGAAGAGATTTAAAAAAATGGTTTCAAGCTTATAATACTGGAGTTGTTGCGTGCATAACAGCGTGACACCAAAACATGTGCTGCTGTCACATAGGAGAAAGAATTTTACTTATTAGTGTTGAATGTGAATTACTTAAGTTACAGAAACTATCTGAAGCCGTTACAATAGTTTCCACTGTGATGTTAGTGATACAGTTATGCGGACATCTGGTGTGACACCGTTACGCACGCAACACCTTGAACTGAAACATTTTCTACAAACACGTTTTTGTGAGTATTTAATAAAGCAATAACAATAATATAAAACATGGTGAATTCATTTGAATTGAGTTCCGTATTACGTAAACAAAGCAAACAAAAACACAAAATTTATGATAATGAGCGAGGCGTTACAGCATAACACGTGACACCAAAAAGTTGTTGTTTATATAAGGCAATACAAACAACAGAAAAGCTGTTTTTCTTGTTCTAATATTCTTGTTTATTCAATTCTAATTTAAGATTGACAGTTGTAACAGTTAGAAATATGACAACATGATTCATAATTCTTGATAAAGTAATTTTTTGTGTAAGTGGAAAAACCATATAAGCTACGTGTAGAAATTCTATCAAGGATGATATTTGGAGTATTGTTAACAGTTTGTATAATGTTGTGTCTGATGTACTTTTTTGCATATTGATGATTAACTCTGGGAATAAATAAGTTGTTTTTACCACGTGTGTTATATTGGTGAATTGCAAAGTTGTATGTGTATGGAATATGACTGAAGTATTCTGGCATAACCTTGTTGATCAATTTGTAATAAAATTTGAGCTGTTGGAGTCTTTAGATGTCATTCAACTTAAGAAATTTACATTCTTTAAAGATAGGATCTGTGTGAGAATTATATTTACAAGCTGAAGTGAACTTGAAGTAACTATTCGCACTGCTTTCTTTTGAAGTAAGTTTAAAAATGCGATGGGCTTGATGACCCCACACCAATATGCCATAATTGATCTTTTGAAGTTAGTTACATAGAAGCAATTAAGCTGAATATCTTGCAAAATCGTAACGGATTATGTGGCAACGGCTGTCTGTTGACATTGATACTGACAGATCAGTGACAGTGGTGGACGTCGTACGATAGTACGTGTCCTCAATCAAAAGACAAAGCCTCAATGAAGAAATTCCAGAAATACCTTCTCGCGAAAAGTGTACAGTAATGGTAAAGTAACATGCCAAAAATAAATCTTTAATCCATGGTTTACTGGTATTGTTAAATTAACAGAACATTTATTTTTTGCAAGTTACTACCGTTACTTAGCACTTTTGCGATGTTCTTATTATCCTTATAGTTATAATGCCATTCGCCAGGTGGCGCTACGGTGTCAAGATTAGATGTTCGTCCGGAAGATCGGATAAAATGCCTAAATTGTGTAACTCCTGGGTGAAATACAGACTCAAAATTTTTAACAATGCACACACAAACCCTATATATACCATCAACGGTCAAACTATCTACCAACACATTATATTACATGGTCGTTCGTGGTCGTGCGTGGTCGTTCGTGGTCGTGCGTGGTCGTGCGCCTTTTAGTCAAACCCGACCAGAGCCTCATCTGTGTCTTATCCTCCCTGTCCTATAGAGGGCAGTACATGATTGTGTATATATTCGGCGGGAAATTATGTTGGCCTTCCTCCGATATGTTTGTAGCTGTGGTAGTTTTTAGGACCAACAGTTGCCCCTTTATGGCATCGGAACATACGAATGTCAGTTTAATGAAACACACCGCTTTTCAGAAAATGTGTATAATTTCGCAACATTTTTTTCTGTGATGTGAGCGATAATAAGGTAACTTACATGGTTGTAGCATGTAAACAAAATAACGTGGACATCGAATAGTCATACTAGGCAGGCTAGACTTGGAAGGAAGTTGTATCTAGTGCATATTATAGACATATTTTATGTTTGACTAGTTATGACTTATCTTTGACATAGTCGTAGACTTTACAAGACTTTGGACAGCACCACCCTTGCTTGAGAGCAAATGAAATGGTAATATAGTTATATAGGCAACTTGCCGGCTGTCCAACTTGTCCCTATATTTGTTCTCATGGATGGTGCAGTTTGACGTTATTGGTTAGTGGGGTCACATTCAGCTGCTGTAACTACAAAATATTAATAGATGTCTAGTTGCACTTTGCAACGCCATGGTAACTCAGCTTAGCCTTAGCTTAGGCTTAGAGTCGAGTATATAACATTATTCATAAAGCCTTCTTGGATTGTCTAACTTGAACTAACAAGTTCTGTCAATTTATCCAAACTGTGTTCTTTTGTTTGATAGGCTTTTCACAGTACACTGGTGCGGTTCTTCTATGTCTCACTCTCGGACATATCGAGTCAGACTAACATCACGATGGGGAAACCAAACAAAAAAGTATGTGTTAGATTTCGCACCTGAATAATGTTTGTTTCATATTATAATTTTATTTACACAATTTCTAATGTACTTCTGTTCTGTTAATATTTATTCATGCACATTTATTCTTTTAACTGGTGTTTTTTAATGTTGTATAAATAAATAAATATTTACAAATGGATTAAACCAATATTTATTATAACATGTTCTGTTTCAGCTTGATGTAAGTTACCATATATTCCAGGATACTTAACAGCCATATGGCTAAAATAGGACAATGTTTCTAAGCAAATATATCTTATATTCATTATCAAGTAAGAGTAATAATGGCACTTTGATGTGTTATATTTATGTATTTTTGCAGCAAAAGGATGATGCGAAAGATGGAAAACAGAAGACAATATCGATGTTCTTTCAAGTATGTGTTTTATGACCAGCAACTCCCGAGACGTTCCTTTCCCAACAAGTTCTTTTATCAGAAATATGATTCAGGGATTCTCTTGGAGTGTGGAAACACGTCAATGATGCGTTTCCACAGTCTGTGAAATCTGAGGAAATTGAGGGGCACTTGTGTATAATTTGGGCCCACCTCGATTTTGCCTTTATTAACTATAGTTTTGCCAAAATGTGACACTGATGCGATAATTAAATCATTCCTCATCATCCAAGGCATTGCTATAAAAAATATTGTGTCTTAGGCTTTTTGAGGCCCAAATAGTGCTCCGGTTTGCATCCCAGATATGGTTGTCCTGAATAGAATTCAAAACAAGTTAAAGAATAACATGATTACACATTCACCAGGTTATTTATGTAATCATACTATCATGCAAATTAATTAATAAAATTGTAATCAATTGATTTGGGGCACATCAAATTTTGAAAAGGCGCATAGTCCCTGATGTGCCTGAAGGGCACATGCATGTCTTTTTCCAGATCAATCCTGATGATTTTACAAATCTTGGTTACCAGGGTAATGGATTTAATATACTCTGTTTGCCAGTTGCACAGCTTAGCATAGGTCCTAATTTGTATCGATTGAAATAATCCAATCTAATTAAAAGTGTATTTTAGTGATGCTGCACGATGTCTGATAAATAATGTGTGTTATTGTCAGGGGTGACTGAATTACTTTAATTTTATACTTGAGTAGAAGTAAAAGTAATTCACCTCAGAACTACTTGAGTAGAAGTAAAAGTAGCGTCTAAAAATCCTACTTGAGTAAAAAGTAAAACTACCTTCCAAAAGTATTTGAAGTAAAAGTAGAAGTAAAAGTAGAACGATGAGATGTTTTGTCAGGCAAGTAACCAACAATAATTACTGCATCGGCGAACAAAAAAATTAAGACAGAGTTAAAAATAATTACTGTTTAACTCCAACATATATGAATAATGTTCTATAGAAAACTATATTTTGTTTTCACAAATTCGACAGCGGGGCACGGAAATGTGTTCCGGTATCTGCCACCATGGGCGCTAGCTAAGACGACGGCCACGGTCGCTGCACCAACTGACCAAGAACGCCGTCGAAGCCCAGGTCGAAGGCTAAGCCAGTCATTGTGCAGCCCGCGCTATCTATAATTGCGCGGTTCATGAAGCTTATTAAGATGCCAGCCAACGTCAATGTGTATTATGTTTAAATGCCATACGTACACTGTTGAATGTTGAACTGAATAAAATTCATATATGTTGTAGAGTTTTAAAATAGATTACGGATTAACACTCTACAGTGAACTGAACGATAATATGGTACCGGTGACGTAATGAAACCTCAGCAGCTGAATACGGAAATGAGTTGACAAATGCAGTCCTAAGGTTGACTAAAGATTGAAAAACTATAATAAATACGCTCATAGCTGGCTTAACTTCGTCTTTCAATCAATACCAAAACACCAATCTAGAACGCACATTTACCGTGCCGAATAATACTGCGATCGATTCGCCGTTTCGTATGCGGTTGACGAATTCATATTTTGGCACACCAAGCAAATTTGCGTTTATCGCAGCAAAAAGATAATATTTGCGCAATGTTAGCATACTGATCTTCCCTACTGCGCTGCATTAAACACATCAATCCCATTATTTAGCGGGCGTCGCCTATGTGTGAATTTCAATTGCACTTTACAAGTCGCCGATGCCAGGCAAACCCGCCGAAGGCGCCTATTCACGGAAGCCACGACTGGCAGAAGGGAAACGATTCGATTGATGTCGGCACAAAACAAACAATGCCTCGCACCACATTTACTGTTCGTAATGACTTGACCATAGTAACACAAGTCAAGTGACAGTTATTACCGCGTTAACATAGTTTACCAACGCTCTAATTTCTTGTAATTAAATACGTTTAATGAAATGTTGTCGACGGGCGGAATGCCAACAGGTCGACGTAGTTCAGAAACAAATGTAACGAAAATACATTGCGAAGTAAATGAAAGTAACGAAGTAAAAAGTAACGTTACCTTAGATAAAACTACTTCGTTACAAGTAGAAGCAGTTAATATAAATAGTACTTCGTTACTTTCCTTTACTTGAAAAAACTACTCAAGTAGAGTAACGAAGTAGTTTTACTTCGTTACATGACACCCCTGATTATTGTATAAATCTGAGTGATCATTGCATAGAGTTAAGGTGGCTGCATCGGCTATTATATGCTTCTTTTGAATTAATCATTTCTAATATAAGTTTTGAAGATAAGCTACCCATTTTTATCCAGAGTTTGTCTCAGATACTAAACAATACTCTAGACCAAAAATAATTGATTTTTTATGTTGTTTAGATATATTTAAATGTGTCTAAAAACAATTAAAAAATATGTAAAAAATCACCTTAAAATGGCATTTTATTTCATTTTGAGAAACTTCCCAAAAGAAAAATTTGTATGGTTGTAAGTACAAACATGTTATTGATATTCAAACGGGTTTTTTGTAAACAAATGCATATTAAGTTTGATACAGCTTCATAAACATTTTGCTACAATGTTGAAATACAGCAAAAATCCGTACTGCATTTTTTGCATGACCCCTTTACCAAACATAAAACCATCCCATGCAATTTTGGGTGAACACAGGTCGAGTTCATATGCCAAGTTATGGCTTTGTAAATATTGTAGTTTTTATAAAAGTTACAATAAGTAATACTTCCTGGTTGTTACAATTATAAGGGTGTCACCAGATGCTTGTTTTTTTGCTTAGAAATGTGACTGTTTACTGGCATGTGGCTTATTTCAACACGATTTGACAGACACTTCTATTACTAAGATTTCCCCCCAATGTTTTCCCGCTAAGTTATTTCATGATATTGTGTTACGAAAGGCCAGATGTTGAACTAGTTGTGGTAGACAAGATTGATTGACACCTGCTGGGGTCAGTCACGAGTTATTGCAAATGGCGGCTGAGGTCGGGCATTATTCAGAGAATAAACAAAACTACCGCCAGTATTTGGTGATTTGACAGCGTGATGCATTTAGGTAATTATAGTATAACAGCATAGTGGCATGCGAATAACCAGATTATATGATCTGCATTCATGGTGAACGAATTTATGTTTGAACTGGGCTGACGCACACGTGATCGTCACTATGAAAACATCGTCAGTTTCCAAGAATCTGAAAAGGGACTTTCCACAGACACACCAAAAATACTAGTTTTAAAGGACTGATTGGTGACATATGGTGATAGTGCCTTGGTTTTTTTAATAGCACACATGTTCATACTGACACCTACTAATGTTCTATGAAGAAAAAAATAAAGAAATCAGCTGACATGATACCCACCCCCCAGCTACCTTAAAACAAAAATTTTCTGAAATAGTTGACAGTTTGTTGAAATCTGCAAACTGGTGTTGTAATATAATGTTTTATGTATTTTAACCAGTCTATTGTGTAATTTCCTGATACATTAAGCATTTCATCTGTTTAATTTTTAACTGTTTATATAATACCTTGACATATAAAATGTAATTATTCATGTAAATTACAATGAGTTTTATAAGGTATAATGTACACACTTTAAAAACATTACTACTACTATTATGTGTCCTCTGAAACACATGTTTTATGAAAGACATTTCTTATTAAATATTATTCAGCTATCCAATATGTTTATTTCAGAATGGCGCAAGCAACAAAAAAACTCCCACTGGACAGCAAAGCATTCTCTTTACCCAAATTGGGAAACTTCCAACCAGCAAGAAGGTTTCCACAACAACAGAAATTGCCTCTGGTGGTCACCAGGTATCCCCTGGTTACCGTGGTGATTCTGATGACGAATGTGTAATTATAAGTGCAACACCAAAACAAAAAACAATTAGAAAAACAACAGTATCTTCATCAAAGTCTTCTGATGTCTTCACATTGAAGTCATCAAAGTTTGGATCAGATACGGGTCCCGCAGCAAAGACACATGGTCTTTCCAAACTAGATATCACAGAGTTTGATTCGCCAAAAGATAAAGTTGCAAAGTCAAAATGCTCTTCATCTGTAACAAATCAGACCAAAGACATGAAGGACGACAAAGTAAATCCACGGAGAACTGAGCATCTTCAATCTACCACAGGCGCTATATCAAGCATTCCTGAAACTCAGGAAGCTATGCCCTCAAACACGTCACAAGATCGACCACGCAGCAAAGATTTCAAAATGGTTTCATCATTAACCCCCCACCGAGAGAAACAAATATTGTTAACCCCTAACGGAAAAGGGGTAACTGACCAATCTGGTGCTAGTCCAGATATCATTCCGGACACTCCGGATAGCAAACCTGGAAAAAAGTCGAGCGCGAGAAAAACCTTCAGCAGCCGTAGCTTTCTGTCGTCGTCGGTAAGTCTGGGAAATGCTGGAAGGATAAATAAGAAACCAGTTGCCAAGAAGCCTCGCCCACAGAAAAAGCGGTGTAGTAGTTCGGTGGTCTTGGCGAGAGAATTGGGCGGTGGGAATCCGGTGTGGAATTCAAAAGACGAAAACTTTCGGTCTGCGTTGGTGGAGACTGGTGTTGATGTTCAGTTGTCTAGTGGCAGAAGTGTGATAACTGGATCTTGTTGGAATGGGACTGGCATAAAGAGGGCATCGGTTAAAGGGATGTCTCCCAACCCTAAACGAGTAGCTGGGATGAAGGAGATTTCAAGATGGGAGTACAGGAATGCAGTGGAAAGGATCCGGACAAAACTAGATATGCAAGATGAACAAGTGTCCGGGACTGAACATCGGAATCCACCTGCCAGAAAAGTGAATGTTCCTTTCGGGAAAGGTGAAGACAGCACAGAGACGTCAAACAGTTTTGGCAACGGGAAAAGAGAGGAATGCAAAACAGGTTCAGAGGCAAAGCACATGGAGTCTGTTTTGGGGGTGAAAGTTGGATCCAAGGATGGACAGAAAGAGGGAAAAGGAATAGAGGAGGATAACTGTGGAGAACGATCACAGGTTGAGGCGTATCACCCTTTCAGATGGAACAGTGAAAGGAAGTCAAGGAACGGTGCAAGACCTTCACCAGAAGACAATGTCCAAAGGTCAGATTTGCATCAGACAGACACCACATTGAGTGATATTTTGTCTGAACTTAAAGGGTCAAACGGGAACAAATTGGGACATTCTGAAGACATGATTGCAACAACGACGGAGGCAAGTCTGAAAGATGACCTTTGCAAAAATGATGGCAAAAGGGACGATCCATACAAACAGAACTTTGAAGATGTCTTGTCAAAACCCATAGAAATGAACGATTTCATTGGCAAGGACATGTCTTCAGTGTCCATTCCCATTGGTAACCATGGTGACACAGATCTGATGGATATACTTACTGAACTTAAAGAGCAGTTTGCCATTAATCAGTCTCCAAATGAGAAGAAATGCCAAACACCATCCAGTGCGCAGAAACCCAGAGTTGACAAAAATCATCCGAGAGTGAACATTCCATCTGATCTCAATCCATCCAGCAGCGTTGCATCGGTGGCACTAGGTGGCGACACCTCACTCGATGACATCATGAAAGAACTGGTTCCTCATCGAAGTACAACCGCGAGTGATCGCGTTGTCAGAAACATGAAAGTGTCCAAACGATCAAAAGTAAATCTGCCAAGAAACACAAAACCACAGAATTGCAGCAATACGGAAACTGGTGAAAGTGCTTTGAAGGTAGAAGAAGTGATCAACAGACAAGACCATGGAAACAAACATACAGACATTGCTGTGGATTCCAATGATGTAAATAAAACAATGGAAACATTGTCAGACAAGGCAGATATTTCTCAATCGTTGTCACCATATCATGTGACTAGCAAAGACGGGACACCAGCCAAATCGAGCGATGAGTTTGCTAAGGCCAGTGATGATTTGGACTGTTCCCTGATGAGGAATTTCCAGCTTGATGACAGTTTGGAAAACGAACTGAATTGTGATTTTAAGAAGATGTCACCTTTCAAGACTACTCAAAGAAACAGGTAAGAATGATTAGGTTTTATTTACAGTAATTACATAATTGGAAGTCTTTGTTACATCCTACAAAGAGACAAAACATACCATAATAAAAATTTATATGTTATATTGAAACAAATCTTTTATACAAATTACTAAAGTAATTATCTTTACTATTTATTTATTCTTTAGCTGTAACCGTCATAAATGTTTCGAAATGACGGGAAAATTGCTAAGCAGTAAAACCAGACTTGATTGGTATCATATCAAATTGTACAAATTAAATTGATATATTTAAAACTTTCTCATGAGAGCACGCATATACATTGGATATCCACCCCAGAGAAAAAAAACTCAAAATATAAACACTGTTTTAGCTTTAAAAGCACAACTGAAAATCTATAGACTTAACGAACTGTGTTTCAGTTAATGTATTGGTCTGCTGTTCATGCAGCCATGATGATATCGTGTTGATGAAAGGCTTCTGTTTTCCATTCTTGTACCAGGACATACACTGTCAAGAAACAAGAAGAGATCCCTCCTGCGACCGAGGGTTCCCCATGCCAAGCCTTTGGAAGACATAGGGTTCTCGGGGTCTCAAAGCAGAGGTGAGAAGGAAAATGTATAGGTAAATTTACATGATGAATGTTCTTTATAAAACCTGTCTCGGAATTCAACATGCATGGAGCTGTCAGGACCTTCACACTATTTTCTTCGTCATCGTGACATTTCTGCAATTTCTTTTTGATGTATCCTTTACATGATTTTACCTTTTAGAGTATTTCGTCAGTGTGTATGCCAACTATATGAGTACATGTGACGTCTGATGTCATACGTCACATGTACTGATGAAGGTGGCGTGACATGCTGACGAAAGACTCTACACGGTAAAATCAAATTGCTTGTATAAAATTAACTACCATGAAAAATGATCAGCAATCATATGACATTGTACATGGTTGTCACATGACTATATTTGGCAGCTCATTATTACACTGAAAAAGAGACTGAGAGTCTTGAATCTCCGCTGAGCCTGAACGTTGGCATCTAATAGGTGAAATAAAATAACAGTAACAGGTGACCTCTCATTAAGAAACCTTAAAATTTGACATACATGACCTGAAAGTGAACATAGATTTATTTTCATAATAAATAGTTAGTTCATGTTTTTCATGCGTTATGATGACTTGGTCTTCGTCTTCTTATTGGTCATTGGTGATTATTTCAGAGAAGAAGTCAGGTTAACTGTGAAGGGAGACATTGACAGCATGGTCAAGACTGTGATACTCCAAGGATTCTGGTAAGATGATCATTAATAGGAGTAATGAAGATCCAGCTATCCTTACTTAAGTCACCCTCCATGGCTAAGGGTTGTTCTATTATCTACCTCAATTTGTCTGCTGCCAAAACCACTTAACTCTTAAAAAATTATTTACAATGAATGCTAAATAATACTGCATTTATATAGCACTAATTCTCACTTAATTTAAAATATGAAACTTGGGCCCATAATTTCTGCTATATATAAGATATCGCAACTTATGATTTCACAGGATGGACACACACATCGCCACAGGGGACATAATCAATGTCTTGGGCAGTTTTGACGAGGATAAAGTCTGCAAAGTGACCGATACTCAGAACTTAATCGTCGTGAATCCGGATCTGCTGATCTCTGGAACTGCCGTGGTATCCGGAGTGTTCTGCATGAGAAAGTAAGCTTTCCCTCCAAAGCAAATGAACCTCGATTGTGTCGAGAGATAGACGTGTACAAGGCATCAAATTTGTACCATAACAAAATTATATTTATTGCATATACCGTGGAACCTCCCTATTAAGGTCACACACTGGACTGAGCAAAAGTGACCTAAATAGCAAGGTGACCATATTAGCAAGACTAATTTCCTCTACTTTACTGGTTCAGAATTAATTTTGGACTGTCCCATGGTGACCATTGTTGCGAGGTCGCTGAATTATCGAGGTGATCGTAAAGCGAGTTTTGACTGATTATCCAAAATTGCAGGTGTCTTGAACTGCGTAATTTTTACAACAAAATGTTGGCATAATTTTTCTTAATTTTATATACTTTATTTTTATAACTAAAGTATTTCCCTTTTACCTCAAGATGTCACATCCAATATTGCTATTTATATAGCAATAAACTGTAAACATCACCAAAACATGATAATTATGTCTAATTTCATATTTGTCTTTATTTCAGGTCGGTATTGAATGAGAAATTCAAGGTAAGCCCATTTACTTTACAACTTTAAAATCACATAAAAAATCTTATTGACGCATCATTTTACTATATGCACGCAGCAACTCAGGTCTGATACAGACCTTGCTGAAATAAGGCCAAATGTTGGTGTTTGTTTATTAATGTAATTGTGTTTAAGGTAGAGAAATGTGGGTTCCACATAACAAGGCCAGGCCTGTGACTGAGCCCAGTACGAGTCTCCTGTACCTCAGGTTGACGGAGCCCACATTTCAGTAAATAAACACCAGATATATATAAAATAACGGCGTTAATACACTGTAATTACAGTAGACCTAATGCACTGTACAGCACTGACCCAGCGCACCAATCAGCCACACCAAATAGAAGATAAACACACTACAAAAATACTGCTTGTAAAAGTACATAATGCAACAACATTAATTAACGTATTTATATTAATTAAACAGTTATTTTATAAATGTTGTACATTTATGTTTTTATCTACGCGTTATTGGTCTCTCAAAGTAGCTCTCAGAGTAATTAGCTCTCAAACTATCAAACATTCCGCCTAGAACATTGGCCTAGATATTGAGTTCATGACATACGTTTCAGTGGTTCATGCCAGATTTGTGTATTTAAGTTTGTATTTTAATGCATGTATACATGGAGTGAAACTGTGATTCAGTATTTACTTACTTTCTTACTTACCGGTTGTTGAATTTAGGGCTGTGAAGGACGCAATATCTACATGCTGTACGGGAGTATCATTCACAGTGTCTTCCAAAAGGTATGCGCGAGAGTATCTTTAAAACTATATTTTGTATAATCTTAAAGCCGGCACTTTTTGCCCGACCAGATCAGACAACACCAGACTCGCCCTGATTGCTGTGTATCGACAACACCGACGGACGACGACTGTGCTGAAAGCTGGCTTGACGTCATAATCATATAAACTTGAAAACTCGATATCATTGGGGCTAGTCAGTATCAGTCTGACGTCGGTGTAGTCGACACACTGCAATCGGGCTGGGTCTGGTCTGGTCTGGTCTGGTCTGGTCGGGCGAAAAGCAGCACTACAATATAATATCTACCACTACATGCCTTGGCACCTCTTTGATAGATATGATATGTTTATGTTTTCTCATCTTGTGTCCTCAGGTGTTGCAGGAGAAAGCATTCAGTGAGGCGGCCATGACAGCTGTGGCGAAGGAAGTCCTCGTACAAAGCAACTTCCTCCATGAAATGTGAGTTCAACTTAACTCTTAAAAGGAGAAAGTCTGTTCCTAGTTTTTCATTTATAATATAATGTTCTAAGTTATGTTAAGACTATTATGTTGACGGTATACTGCCCGCCATATTGTGTTTAGAAAGTCCATAACAATGTTCGCAATTTGGAAGGTACAACTCTGGAGCATGTTCAAATGGTAAACAAAACATCCAGTTTCAAAACAAACTTTACTAGCAATACAGCCGAATTGGGCTGAGTTAACTGCAGTACCCTTTGATGTTCAACAATGTCCCATTTTCCCATGTTTAAAACATCAAACTTCCTGTTACAAATTAATACATCCGCTGATTCCAGGTAGAGGAACTGACTGGCTCCCTTTAAGGCCAGGGTACACTGGCATTTTTGTCAGACCAAACCAGAATCAGATTCTCCCGACCACAAAGTACACACTGCACCAACTGAGTCGTACTTGAATCCAGTGTGACGTCATAATCACGTCAGCTTGAAAACTTTCATCTACATCGGGTCTAGGCAGTGTCAGTTTGATGTATTGAAAAGTTTACGTGATTATGACGTCACACCAGCTTAGAGTATCATACAGGCGGTGTCCGTCGGAGTAGTATATAGACAGCAGTCAGAGGGAATCTGGTTTGGTTTGGTCTCGTTTGAATGGGCGAAAAGTGCCCCGGCTTTCTTAAGTTCACAAAGTAAAAAAAGAGCAGCGTTTCATATTGATTCAGATCACCACCCGTCCTGCCAATACGTGTTATGGGACATAATATTTTGGGCAATCCAAATTGGCTTCCAAAATCACAGCCAATACCCACCGGATTCAACTGATGTGACATAGTTGCCAAGATATCACCCAACACACTGCCTGGTTCTGATATCCACAATAATGACAGTTTGGATTATTGAATGTTCCACTCAATAGGTGGTGCCACTAGTGATTTAATTAAGATAACTGTCTCACAATGGATAATGACAATGATAATATAACACATAACAGTTATTTTGTTATCTGAACAGTAGAAATTAGCCCAAAAGATTCTTAAGTCCTCCGTTTCTTGATCACACAAAAAATAGATTACAAAAATTCATCAGTACCACAAAACCTTCACACCTGTACATGGCCGGCCAGAGCAAAGTGGATATTAAGTTGCAAAAATTTGAAATTTAGTTTTGCACCTTTTCGGAATTCACAGATAATGAGGTTTAAAATGAATAAATGATACCTAATTTGTGGAAATATCTTCAGTAGTTTTTGATTTATTGCAAAGATTGAAGCAAAGTTTTGAGAAGTGAGGTAATTTTTAACTCGTATTGTCAATTGTTTTTTAATCTGTGTGTTGGTAAATGCCTGTATTTTAGTCGTTTTGGATTGTTTGTCGAGGAAAATATACTGAACGCAGACAGGTATTTTTGGCTCGTGTCCAAAATAGACCCATGTGACTTAATGCCCGATTTGCAGTGGCAGGTCACATTAAATATTGTGTATTGTAATTTTTAGATTACTTTTATAGGCACAATAAAAGTATTGATATGTATATTTACCTAGCTAAATGTCTGCTGGTTCTATTCAGGTATGGCCAAGCGGTAACTGAGAACTCTCTTATGGAGGAGATAGAGAAATATCTGCCTCCGTTACGGCATTTTGTAGAAACTTTCGTTTCATCAAGTCAGTCGAACTCTTCACTACGAAGGTAAGTATCCTATGTAAAATACAAATTATTAATTTTGTTTCCAATGCCATAGCAATATTATGTATATATTACACGAGAGTTAATACCAGCGTGTTTATCATAAATTGTTCATACTAAAATTGTTCATTTTTATTTGTAAAGTTAGCCAATTTATAAATACATATGAAATAAATAATATAATTTCTAAAGATTGTGAGTAGCTGCCTTGGTCTTGGTAAATTTGTATCAGTGAGGCAATGATATTTTATATACGGACAAATCATTGGTCAATTCTATAGTTTCCTCTTACATTTCAGGAACCCCAAAGTTTCAGACGTCATCACTCAAGTTGTGGACATTGAAGAGAACATCTGGTCTCCGAGGTCAGTTTTGTCTGCACGTCTTTATTATTTGTGAATGGATTTGACGATCTGATTTCTTCGTTATTAATATGTAATTATGTCTCAAGAAACTTGCTTTCCAATCTGAATATTTCGACCGCATCCTATGGTCTTCTTCAGCAGAATAAAGTTACCGGGTACTGGTGTATCACATGATGAATGTCATGTGACACAGGCAGAAGAAGGGCTGATAGGAGCTGTTGGCCGATAAGTGATGTGCAGTACCCAGATTGTGATCAGCAGTATATAGGAAAAACTGCCAGTACACTTGTTCAAGGTACAAGAAATAAAGGACTATCTTGCTAACCCCTGTCAGCTGCAAATGAACACAAGCTGAATACAGGCCATCAGTGTTCAATGAAAGATCTTAAAATTCTAGAACATGAGGAGAAGCAAGATAAAGGAGACAATCAACATCCACAGAGGGAAACCTACATTGAACTGCGATGCTTGTGTCATATGACCAATGTAATGTGACTTGTGAAAATCATGTTATCATTCCTGTGGTTAATCAGCTTGTATGGTAAATGTATTCATCCGTGCTTACAGTTGTTAGCCAACATTTTACCATCGTTGTATTTTATTTCAGTATTGGAATTATGCAGTTTGGCACTACTTGGTAAAACAAATTATCTAGATCAGGGGCCGGCAACCTTTTTGAATGGTGGGCCAAATAAATTACTTGGGCTAGGTCGGTGGGCCACACATTTATTTCATAATATTGGTGACATTCTAGCTCATGCGTTGAGACTGAACTTTCGCATTTGGACTTACAAAACATCAATTCTGTAAAACCCTCTTCAAACCCTCTTCAAACACTCTGCAAACTCCCACCTCAACACCTCATTGAACGCTTCTGGATTGTCCTGCCTCTTTCGTTTGTTTTGAGGAGTGTTGAGAAATGCAATAGTTGTGTCTCCTACAAACTTTATCTCGAAAGTGGAAATAAACTGGACAATTTAACTAGAAGAGTTCATTGGTTCGATGTTCTCATCCCTTAAGTTGAAAATTCAGCAGATTGAGATGCGCCACGATGTCGACAAGAAGTGAAAACTCGCAGATGCACTTGGGGATCAGTGATGTCTGGTAGGCCTTACGTCTGAAAACGTCTGCTCCACGAACAAGCTAATTCCAGGTCTCGGCTCGTGAACGCAACCCAGCCAGTGCACTTCGCAGCAGTATAGATCTTGATATTGCGCATTCATCTCTGCCAGAAGGCGCTTCAACTGCTGGAGCTTTAGGCCACAAGCGTGAATTTAGATCACGGACTTCACAACAACGTTCAGTACCTTTTTCATTTTCATTGATTTGCTACACAGGCGACATTGTGGGATATTTGATGCTGTGGACCTGAAGTGACTCGCAGTGGCACCTGCATCATGTTGAACATTTCCAATCAGTGAAACAACTCATTTTGTTCTTCCTCCCACGGAAGGTGCACCACGCAAACATATATATTGTCATCCCGTGGGCCGCATTGTGTGCAATCTCGCATTTAGTCTGCGGGCCGCATGAAATAGCTTCGTGGGCTGCAGTTGGCCCGCGGCCGCAGGTTGCTGACCCCTGATCTAGATTTGTTAGTCATTGTGCCCGATAACATTCTAAGCATATATTCTACTAATCGAATAAATTAGTTTTCTCCAGCCTGACTTCTTTGGTTCTGTTGAACAATTTCATGTGATTTTGTTTTTTTCAGGTTTGGAATCAAAGGAAAGATTGATTTAACAGTGGAAGTCAAGGTTGGTTCTAAAATCCATTCTAAATATATTACAAAGTTGTGCACATTTTTTTAGATTAACCTGTGCCATATGTTGTTATGAAATAGAATACATGTTGCATTCATTTTATGTAACATATGTAACTAATTTCTAGGTACAAATCCCATGGTGAATGTATTGTAGTTACATCATGGATAAAATATCTTGTATTAAAGGTTAGTTGTTTATTCCTTGATCCAGAGTCAATGAGGGTGGTCATTATTAATAAACAATCCACTGAATTTGCTCTCGAGAGTGTTGGAAAATCATGAGAGCATTGAACAGCAAAGATCTTTACGAGTCTATGTCCGTTGTATTGCCATTGGAGTTGTAATTGGTATGTTTTGTTTGCTTTTAACGGGCTAAAAATTCAAATTGCATGCAATGTTTTGGGCTTGTACACAATCTGTATCTTCAACATATGTGTATCGTATCAAGAACAACATATCAATAAATATAAATAATTCGAGAACAGGCAGTGTACCTGTCAAATCTGTAGATACAAACCCAAATATTCAGACCTATAGAAACCTTTGATCAAACCCTATACTCCTTTATGGAAGTGTTACAGAACTGAAATTGGGATTGTTAAACAGCCCGGTTGAAATGCGTGATAGTATATATTATCACTTAATGTATACCTGAAAATAACAAAACTAACATTTGAAACACAAATGTCCCAAATTCTTATTATTCCGATTGAAAGTACATGCAGTTTTGATAATGTATTAAAATAACACCGTAACCATATTCCAGAGCCAGAAAGACCAGACAAGGAAAGTGGTGCCTCTGGAACTGAAAACTGGCAAAGCGACTTACTCAGTGGAACACAAGGGACAGGTGAGAAAATATCTTCTTAAGGGTCATCCAAAATTGTCGACATTTCCCGAACCGAACAACCATACGCTAGGGGGAGGGTTCGGAGGATTCCATACGCCTTTTTCCGAAAATAAACTTTTATTTTTATTCCACAAAATAAATAGCCAATTTTTGTTTTAAAAGTGGTTTAAAAGCAAACGAAGCATTAAACAGAATTTGTGGGTGAAACAGTTTTCTTTTCCATACCTGTATATTTTTATTAAAATACATGTAACTATTGTAGCCTACATGCTATTGTTGGTATGTATTAGTCACTACAAGCAACATTTTTAGTGTACTCTATGGGGAGGGGAGAGGGGGTCAAGAAAAAGAGTACTCTGTACTCTTGCATTAATTTTGACAATTTTGGACGACCCCCTTATCTATAATCTTACGGTAAGTGCCTCTTCATCCACGTGCTGAGGTCCACTGGACTCTGTCTGTGTTCAGTCACCTCGTTGGACCTTTAGCCTCTGATCTGTATTTCTTCTGTTACAGTACAGTACATTTGACAACAATATGAGATGTAAAAATTTGGCAGATTTTGCATTCTAATAAACATACACCCATTTTCTTTGGTTCACAAAATGACTTCACTGTCTCATGCTAGATGGTGATATTTTCGTTTTCATTCACCAGGTTGTATCGCGCGACACAAACGTGACATTCGGTGTTGGTGCTCTAAGTTGGTTATTCGGTTTAGATGAAATATTTGTAATACAGTGAGTTTAAAACAAGTTATGGAGTCAACCATTGGAGATAACTAGCAATAGTGAAAAAGGCAAACAGATGTAATGTATTCAGTCTACAATATGGACGACACATGCCGACCGGTCATGTTCGTACACTGGCCTGGGTACAGCCATCTCATCAGACATGATTGGCAAGTGATTTCTGCATCTACGTATGAGCAAAATGATGCAAGGACACTACATATTCAGGTGTAATTTTTGATCTTTTGTCTTCACTGAGCTTTGAATCTAGAGTGACATTGGTAGACAATAAATTACAGTGATGAATTCAACATTCAAGGTTGCCATTGGAGATTGCTGTCACGGTGTCAGATGCTGGAATAAGGGAGGTGCCTGCTATGCTTTATAGAAGAAATACAATATTTCAAAATTCTGTGTGTCTGATGTGATGTCTTGCCACCAGGTGACGCTGTACTCGATGATGATGTCAGACCGGAGACAGGACCCAGACGGAGGCTTGCTGCTGTATTTGAGGGAGGGAGACATGAAGGTCATTCCAGCTGGCCATGCCAACAAGAGGGGTAAATAGATTATAATACTAATAATATTTATTTGATATAGCGCCACACCCAATGTGCTTGAGTCGAGAAATACATAGAAAATAATAATAACAAATGTAAAAAAATCATTTATTATTTTATGCAAGCACCAACACAAGTCATGAATAGTGATGAAATAAGGCCAAATGAATGACATTTATTAAAGAGATTAAGTTAAAGAGAGAGAAATGTGGGCTCAACATCCCAAGGCCAGGCCTGTGACTGAGCCCATACTAGTCTCCTGTACCTCTGGATGACAGAGCCCACATTTCGGCACATACAACATTAGCAGTATTGTTATAGATCTATAAAACAACAGCATTACTACTGTAATCACAGTAGACCTTATGCACTGTACCGTACTAACCAAGCACACCATTCATTCACACTAACTATAATCCCAACTACCTGCTGAAGAGTTACACTATATCGAGATTTAGCCTAAACCTATAAGTGGGGCCATTACGCCCAACTTACTAAAATCACCGGTGGAAGAGAAGCGAGCTGTCTCAGCATTAAAACCCCGTAAACACGTTGTCCACCTGCACTAAGAAAATGGGGAAAGCGTTGAGATCTGCTATCAACCCCTCTTCCATCAACGATGTACATGTTGTGCGCCTAATGCTATAAAAATTTGGGAGGGAAGGGAGGGCCAACATTTTTGATGTGACCACTCTGTCTGCTTTCACAAAACGAAGAGCTCATTGTAATCTGCCACCGAGCGCCATTACCGCGCGGTGATTGGTTCCTTGTGCCAAAAGAGCACCAAAGACAAAGGGGGGTAATTAGCATCACGCCTTAGGAGACATTAGGCCTATCATCACTCGTCCTGCGTTGTTGCCAGCACAAAAATACATATGCAGCACGGTGCCGTGGCCGCATATTCTCATATTATCCCATTGAAAGCACCACAGAATAATCACAAGCAATTCGAAAAAATCAGCTTTGTAACATTACCGGCTGTAAGATTTTGTGTTTTGATTATGTGTGATGAAGTTAATAAATACTTGATGAAATCAAACTATAATTAGATACATTAATTAAGGCAGCTGAAGCAAATGAAACCACATTGAACAATGGACAGACCAACCGACTTCAACGAGCACAGAACTCAGCCGCTCGCCTCATCAACCGCGTCAGACGGCGAGATCACATCACACCAATTCTGCAATCACTGCATTGGCTGCCGATCAGAATGAGAATTACTTTCAAGATATGTACTTACATATTTAAGATCCTGCATGGCTTAGCCCCGAACTACCTCAACTGTGCGATAGTTCGCAACGCGCCCACACGTGCATTGCGATCGGCGAGTGACGCAACGCTTCTCGCAGTGACGGTGTCTAAGAGAACTATCGGACAGGGCAGCTTTGCAGTGACAGGCTCACATATGTGGAATAGCTTGCCAAAGTGTGTGCGATCGGTTGGAACATTGGCAGCTTTCCGGAAACAACTTAAAACCCATCTATTTCGCATGCACTACATGCCTTGATGCAAGCATTGCTGCAACATCTAAATGACACTGGTTTCTATTTTATAGTATTGATTGGTTTTTAATTTAATTGTTTGAAATTGTATTTTTACACTCTAATTTTATATAATTTTTTATCTTAGCTTATTTATTTAATTTATTTATATTTTAACATTTAGCCAACACGTCATTTTAGTATGTGAAGCGCTTTGATTAGTATTTACCTACTTAAAAAGCGCTATATTAAAAAACGGAATTATTATTATTAGTGCAGTGGCCATAATAAATAATTAATTATTTAATGTAGTGTCATCTTTGTATTTTTAACAGTACCATTATATTGAACTATTTTAATTATTAGTGTAGATATTTTAATCTTATAATCTGTGGAATGTTTTAATATGTTGTGTCGACCAAGAAAAAATATGCATCAAAATTAAATATATTATTACTATTATTATTTCCCGGACCAGGTTTAATCCAACTAAGGAATGAGTTAGCTCACTTCATGAAGTCAAGTTCGGAGAAGTGTGACCCAACGTTGACCTTGATCAGTCGTTCCTGGCCGTTCAGTGACCTTCCTGAGCCTATCAGTAGAGGGCAGTTCTGCACCAAATGTCCGCAACTACTCAACTGCGCTGCTGTACAAAGGTAGGGATCAGCAATACAGGTATATTTTATAAATACATATTTTACATTTATAAATATATAGTCATTTCATATTAACCCTTGTAGAGTTATTTAAAATATTTTGTTTCTGATTTTTAAAGATGTTTTCTGTGGATAATTTCTAGCTGGAAGTGATATATAAAGTTTTTGATTGTGATTTCCATCATTTAATAGCATTAATGTTACTTTTAATGTTAATGTTAATTAATGATTACAGCTCTTGATGGATTCGTATTGACAAAGTCTGTATACTTCATTTAAGTACTGTGAAAGTCAGAATTATTATGTTTACACCTATTTTACCACTATATATAAAAGCTTGCACACGTGCATGTGCACGCACACATGCATGCACACACATACAGAGTGAATTAGTTATTCTGAGTTTTTGTTTATATACAAAGTTGTGCATTTGTTTTTCCACTTATCATAAATACTGTATAAGGAAACAAACATGAGTGACTAGAGACTCTCCAGATGGCACCACTGTGGATGGGTTTAATTGAAGACAGTGTAACTATGTTAAATGATGCTCCAAAGGTAGATCTAAGCTAATAATAATAATGGTCTAATTTAAAAGGAGGCAGGTCTGTTCCTAGTTTTTAATTTTATTAATATAATGTTCTGAACACTACAATTAAATTTCACCATTACCTAAAAATCTATCTTTTTAATATCGCCTATCATTCTTGGCGTCTTAGCACGTCCATCCATTTGTTGAAGACTTTCGCTTTGCACACGAGTACGAGAATGCTTAATCCTTCTGTTTTATTGCGCCACTGAGTTCAGACTCTGAGGATATTGACGCTGAAGAAGTAATTTATTTATATTATAATAACTACATCAAATTATGCGTAGTAAGTCCATAACAATGGTCGCAATTTGGAAGGTACGACCCAGGAGCATGTTCAAATGGTAAACAAAACATCCAGTTTCAAAACAAGCTTTATTGGCAATACGGCCGAGACGGGCAGAGTTAACTGCTCTACCCTTTGATGTTCAACAATGTCCCATTTTCCCAAATTCAGTACAGCAGACTTCCTGTTAACAGTAGCTAATTCCAGGTAGAGGGAGAGACTGTCTCCCTTTAATATTTCTATTCTGTGTTTGCTGACAACAGATCAGTGGAGGAACGCTTTGTCTCGGAAGACCATCCCATGGCATCCCTTGTTCCCGGGGCTCTCTCCCATCTTACCCCATCCCACCTAGCCTACTTTTCCCACTGGATGACCCTAACCCATCTCGAGTTGGGGGCTGACTCAAAGAAGAAAGGATTGAGGGCGCTTTGGTGTAACACAGGAGCAGAGAGGTATGTGTGTTTTTGTTTATTTTTCTGAAAAGTTATTGGTGATGAATTTACACTTTCTGAGAGTTAACATGTATTTATATATAAAACAGCAGATAATAACATTATAATAACAATTATCAGAAAGAGTTGTGTTATCCAGGAGTATAATGCATGGTAGTAAAACTCCCTGATTGGTCTTTATTTCAGACTTTTATTATTTGCTTTAAGGGCCCATCAACATGAATTTTCTGGATATAATGGATGTAGAATAAAAATAAAATGTTAAATGTTGGTTTTTTATTGTTACTGATGCCATTTGTTAAATCATGAATACAATGTTTTACTATTGATTAGAGAAAACTTCCTGCTGCGGTGTTTCAAGCAAACAGTTTTGATCATGTGGTTTGTTAATATTGGCAGCTAGTGTGCACGTTTGCTTTTCTTTGAACATGACGGCTACATTGAATACTGCCACATTGAATACTGCCACCCCCATGAAATAGTAATCTGTAAGTCGTATGCTGCAATCAGATGTGGTTCAGCAGTGCATTCAATAGCCCAGTATTGTCGAACACCGCTGCCAAAACATGGTGGAAGTACGTGTTGGGTCAATTGCCTTTTACTTTTGAACATGCACCATGATTTCCTAAATGTCCACTGCAGCAATAGGCCTACAAAGGAAGAACTATATATGGACATGTAGACAAACTCACACACAAGACTTGCAAGAGGAGCCTACAACTAGCTGGCCATTGCTATCATAACACCGAAAAACCAGTGTCAATATTCAACCTGTGGACACCCTCACAGGGCAAGAAAGTTTGACCCATATGGAAATGGCTCGTCTATGCTCCGGCCCCGGCTGACCAATGATGATGATTTCCCAACATTTAAATTTGTGTCCTTTTGCTGTCTCTAGGACTCTTAGACCAATAAGAAGGATTGTTACAGATTACTAGTTTGGCCGAGTGGCAGTAATAAGGAGAACATCGTAACATTGGTAAAAGAACTGCAATGTTTACAAAGGAAGGAAATAAAAAAGAACAACCAAAACAGGAATAACTGTTTATTCTTATCACCGTGTTACTAGCGTTACTAGGTAGAAACTCACACGTCTCCGTGGGAAGTCTGGTTTATTCCATTCGTCTTTACAAACATTGTATTATTTCTATAAATGCATCTTTCCAGGGAATCAGCTGGATCCTGTCTGAGTGGAATGCGATTGGTCGCCTCAGAATGTCGCTTAGCTGCAGCCGATGTGTACGAGCTGACGTTCAGCCGCTCGGAAAAACGTGCAGGGTTAGTGGGTCGATGTCGTGATGGTTCGTTGCCTCTGCTCATCTCGGTTGTCTGCCTCCATATATAATGATAATATGAATCTACTTATAATTGAGTTTGCATATTTAAGTACATGTGTACGTATTTATGTATGTAAGTATGTACGTATGTATGTATTTTTAGTTCATTAATGCCTGAATGTATTTCAGACTGACGGGGTTATCAGATGTTGGCCTCTCTTCCGGAGACAGTGTTGTCATCAGTGCAGAGAACAAATCTCTCATATCACTTGCTACAGGCTTTCTACAGCGGATCTCTGACAACTGTGTGACTCTGCTAACTGACAGGTATTTAGTTCATTGTTAAGATAATAATATTTAAAGTGAAAGGAAAGATAAGTTCTTATATAGCACAGTATCCAGTCCTCAGGACTGCTTAAAGTGGTTTAACTCTTTCCTCCCTGGCAGACCTGTTCAATTGAACACCATCACACCTTCTCTGGGAAGAATTCAGTCATGCTGTAATTAATGCGTTAAGACTGTTCATACACAAATATCCACCACTGTCTATAGCCAGGTACTCATTCATACAGCTGAGTGAACTGGAGCAACATAGAGTGAATGAATTTGGTTAAAATAAAGCAGTGAGAGAATGCAAACACGGAATCTCTCGTTCCAAGGTTAGGCTCTAACCACTTCGCTCCAAAAAGTCCCTCATCAATTGGATTATTTCAATTTTCTTATTTCAGACATATTTTGTACAAAGCCAGTCCTGCCTTTAATCCCTCTTCCATCTCATTCTCCACTCCTCTCCCAGTCCTGCCTTTAATCCCTCTTTCATCTCGTTCTCCACTCCTCTCCCAATCCTGCCTTGTATCCCTCTTTCATCTCATTCTCCACTCCTCTCCCAGTCCTGCCTTGTATCCCTCTTTCATCTCATTCTCCACTCCTCTCCCATTCCTGCCTTGTATCCCTCTTTCATCTCATTCTCCACTCCTCTCCCAATCCTGCCTTGTATCCCTCTTTCATCTCATTCTCCACTCCTCTCCCATTCCTGCCTTGCATCCCTCTTTCATCTCATTCTCCACTCCTCTCCCAATCCTGCCTTGTATCCCTCTTTCATCTCATTCTCCACTCCTCTCCCATTCCTGCCTTGTATCCCTCTTTCATCTCATTCTCCACTCCTCTCCCAGTCCTGCCTTGTATCCCTCTTTCATCTCATTCTCCACTCCTCTCCCATTCCGTCCAAATCTCTCTTTACACAATCCTCCCATCACAGTCTAGGTCTTCCTCGCCTCCTTTTCCCTTCCACACTATGGGCATCTGCTTTCTCTGCCAACCGTTCTCCTCCCATTCTCCCCATGTGTCCAGCCCAGCTTACTCGTCTCCAGGTTCTTCTTAAAAAACTTTCTTTCACACCAACCTCCACCCTCAACTCCTCCATTCTTCGCTTGTCAATTCTCATCACTACCCTTTTTACAGATATGTGGTGTATAAATAAATTTAATTTCTTTTGATGGACTAATGTTGATACTCGTCGGCGAGATGTTGCATCATCCGGCACCTGTTGTGTAAAATATGTCGTAATTTTACAGAGATTTACGGAGCTGCGGGGATCATGCCAGCGTGGTATTCCGACTCGACAAATGTGATACCTTCAACTCGATGGGGACAAATCTAGCGAATATCTCGAAACTTCTCGCAGACAACTCTACCAGGTGTGGAAATAAACTATCTTCTCAGATAATATGCCACATATGAAGATATTCATTAGAGTCATTAGGTATCATTATACGAGTCATTCATTGATATTTAGAATTGTGTCATATTTTATATCAATAATTTTACTGATTTAAAATTTATTGAAATAATGTGTGATCCGAATGTATTCTGCCCATGAGCCAAAAATAACTATCTGGGTCATGTCCTGTCAGTTTTGTAATTTTGATAGAAATGCGTACTTTCATACCTTTCAATATCCACTTTGTTTTCCTTGATAAGTTATCCAAAACTAATATAATATGTGTATTTACAAATTCTCATATTAAAAAACAACAGACTTGAAATGACCTCGTTTTGGAAACATCGTTTTTTTTTAAGTTTTCATCAATTTTAACCATAAACGAAAAACTACTGAAAATATTTCAACAAATGAGGTATCGTTTTAATGTTGTTGCTGATGTTCTACGGAATCCAAAAGGGTACAAAACTCGATTCAACAATTTCACATTAATTGTACATTAAAAATTGATAGTTGATTGTAGCATCAAGCTTCGTGAATTGGTGATCGACAGAAGACAGCCAATGTTTGACCTTACGCTGTCAAAGGCAACAGTCACGAGAGGTAAGGCAGCAGAATGTCGACAACTATTCTCACTTTCTCCGTCAAATTTATGAGATTTTTTTAATCATCATCAGTTGGCTGCTGTTTAATTGGCCAATAAGAATTGATTCTCTTGTTGAGTCAACATTGGAAACTGCTGATATCGGTTTGTCTTGTTTTTAAACATATTCAAGCTGCGTACACTTCCAGTCAGATGATTGTTACGCAGAGTTGTGGCTGTGCATCGGAATCTCAATCTGGTTCAAATCCTGTGCTGCCATTTTGAACCTTGGGCAAGTTCGTTCACTCTATGTTGCTTCAGTTCACTCAGCTGTATGAATGAGTACCTGGCTATAGACAGAGATGGATATTTGTGTACGAACAGTCTTCACGCATTAATTGCAGTGTGGCTGAATGCCTCCCAGAGATGTCAAGATGGTGTTCGATTGAAGAGTAAAGTTTAAAATGCTTCGAGCAGTTCTAAGGGCTGAATACTGCGCTATATAAGAACTTTACTTTCACTTTAAATATTATTATCTTAAAATGTTATAAATACCTGTAATGTAGCATTCCCTGTGTATGATCTTTTACTTTGTATAGACACCAGATAGAAGGGACACCAGATAGAAGGGACACCAGATAGAAGGGTCACCAGATAGAAGGGACACCAGATAGAAGGGACACCAGATAGAAGGGACACCAGATAGAAGGGACACCAGATAGAAGGGTCACCAGATAGAAGGACACCAGATAGAAGGGACACCAGATAGAAGGGTCCAATGGCTTTTTCGTGTCTCCCTAAAGACACAAGGCAAAAACAAAATTGCATTCCAGAGCTTTATAGCTGAGTTCTGCTGATCTTAAAAGACAAATGGTTCCTTAATTTATTTAGTAAAGAAAACACAATTTTTAATCAGCACAGATTGATGCTTGTCACTTTTTTTCTTGTAGTCAGGCACATTTTCAAGTCGCTCAACAAACCGCAGAAAGCTGCCATTCTCAAGGTTGGTTGGTTAATAATAATAATAAATAATAGTAAAATTGAACTATCATCAAGCTAGTTTATGTATGTGTAACATTTTCCTCCTACACAGTTTGCACATTGGGCGCCAAACTATAAGGAATTAATCTGTGACCGTTCAGAAGAAAAGTAACACCTTTATTTTTTCAGAAATCCCGTCTGGTTAAGGGTTTTTACGGTTCAAACCAGAGCTTAGAAGCGAGTAAATCGATTGTAGATAACATTTCACATATTTTCTGCGATTGTTCCGAGGTCGCATGGACCACTATGCAGTTGAGAATGTTTTACGTATCTTGCGTTAATACAAAAAACTTCAGATTGATGTCGTAACAAACGTCATTTATGAGTACTCCAGGAAACCGTTGTCTGTGTTTCTAGCGCCATCTGGAGGTCATTTTTTAATAAACAATATTTTTACACTCGCATTCAGAATACAATCTCGGAGACATAAATCGTTTCTATTCCCAAATTTGGAACGGTGACCATTACTTACAATGTCAACATGTCCAGGTGTAGCTGACTGGGAACATGTCAGTCATTCATCTTCATTTAAAAGATGAAGATTTGACTGATAACATTTCTCTTTCTCAGGTGCTCATGTGCAAAGACTACATCCTGATAAAGGGGTATCCCGGCACAGGTAATGTCATGACCCTTTGATCTCATTCTCAGTCAGAGGGAAATAACAGGAAAAAGTAACCGGAAAATTAATGGACACAAAATAACAGATTACAGTGGAACCTCACTAGTAAGGCCACCCTCGGGACTGAGCAAAAGTGACCTGAATAGCGAGGTGACCTTATTAGAGGGACTAATTTCCTACACTTCACTGTTACAGAAATAATTTGGGACTATCCTAGGGTGACCTTAATTGCGAGGTGGCTGTATTACCGAGGTGACTGTATTTCTATTATTATTACTATCTTAAACATCATTTTCCTTTGGCCACCATTTAGGCAGTATCAGAAAAAATAACTTTGTAAATATGGTTACATTTTTTACAAATAGTTCACCATATTTTGGCCACCTAGCTGAGATTCTGCAACTGTGATGTACAAGAAGCGTTCTGTTTGACCGGCAGGCAAGACGTCCACCATTGTGGCCCTGGTTCGTATTCTGGCCACCCTTGGTCAGTCGGTTCTGCTGACCAGCTACACACACTCGGCTGTTGATAACATCCTCCTCAAACTCAAACAGGTACACAGTGCCACCTGGTGGTCAAACATGTCATATTCCTTCTCGCTGCAGAAAACGCACAAATTTATAAAATATATTATTTATAACTGAATTACTTTTAATTATTATGAATTTTTTTTGTGGGTATAATCGGACACTGATAAAGGAGGTATTCTGTGATGAAGTTTAAAAGGCCTGTTAATACTAGGGTAATAAAACGCGGATGACGTCAAGACTCGGTAATCAGATGGTGTATCTGAGATTTTTTTGTGCCGTCTATGTTTTTGGTCAGTTGATAATTTATTTATTTTTAGAGTCCGAATACAAACAGTCATTGTGATTTGGGAATAATTTACTTGGTTATAATTTTGGCTGTATGTTTTTTGAAGACTTGTATACAACATCGTAACTCCCCTTAAAATGTTTATTTTTAAGGTATGTCTTTAAAAAGAACTACATTTTAATTCACTTGGCAAACCCTCGGCTATGGTTTAATAAAAGGTGGAATGGATTTTGTATCGCCGAGCAGTATGTGTCTTTAAGCAAATTCTAGTTTGATAATTAAATAAATGGATCGTAAAAGATGATTGAAAAACTCTGTTATTGCGTATTGGATGTGTCATTGAGAAAGGTTTTAAATTGGTTAAGTGTTGGTCATACAAAGGTCTTTTGTAGATCTTAAATTGGATCAGGCACATGGATCGTACTATCAATACGAATTTGATGTTCTTGTGAAGTACCAATCACACCACTGGCTATAATCATTGAAAAACATCTATATATTCTGTATTAATATGCTAACTTTGGAGCATTGCAAGTGCATCTCCTCTGTGGCGCCACGGTCCACTTGCTTTGATCTACGTTCGCATCCTTGGACCCCTGGCTTCTGTTTTATCAGTTGGTGATGTGTTTCAGAAAAAACAACAATAGTATTTTAGAATTATTTACTTTTGTGTTTTTAGAATGCTTTCATTTCTAGAGGACCATTCTCCTACCAGAGCGGTCATCAGTTTTACAGAGGGCGTCACTGTAAATCAATAATTTGTTGCGCTATCGGTGTGTGTAAACCAGTTGTGTTTAATTACAAGAGTCGAACAGTGTTGGGGGAAATGCATGTGCTCTTTTTAACATTTGTCATCACTCTTGGCAGTACTTTCTGAAATGTAAACATTTACATGTCATTTTTAGTTTGACCTGGACATTGTGAGGATCGGTCGCTTGGCAAAGATTCATGTGGATATTCGGCCATTTGCTGCTGAAATGCTGACAGCGAAGTTGAAAACAGTGCAAGAACTGGACAACTTCTACCTCTCAAAGGTGATGATTGCATTAAATAACCTATGAAATTTATGTTAATATAAAATATATGAGAATATGCGGCCACGGCACCGTGCTGCATATGTATTTTTGTGCTGGCAACAACGCAGGACGAGTGATGATTGGCCTAATGTCTCCTAAGGCGTGATGCTAATTACCCCCCTTTGTCTTTGGTGCTCTTTTGGCACAAGGAACCAATCACCGCGCGGTAATGGTGCTCGGTGGCAGATTGCAATGAGCTCTTCGTTTTGTGAAAGCAGACAGAATGGTCACATCAAAAATGTTGGTCGTTAGAGCGATATTGGTTTGAATTTGCGGTCATTTATACCTGCGAGTCGTCTTCAAGGAGCGTCATCTGTACTTCGTGGGCGCAAGTTGCTGACGCTGTTCGGCCGTGTTCTTACAGCTAAGTATTTTCTTTGTTATCCGCCATTTTGATTTTTGCTTACAGATTCCGTCACTGGCCATTACCATGTCAGTGAATTCCCCTTGTAAGTTAGTTTTAAGGCATAGTTATGTTTATTGGGTTAACGCATTAGTAGTCGACAAGCCCGACACCGACCGGTCGGTTTAACGGCTTTGAGGTGAATGGCCGACCCTGTGAAGTCTCGTATGAAGGCATTCGCAGGGCTCGTGTCGCCACCATAATGGCGCCGGCAGTCATGTCCCGAAGTGTTGCTTGTCGCACAGACGTTGTGGTTCTGCATATTGGTGGGAATTATATCAGCGGTCGGTTGGCATCTACCCCCATTATGGTACCTTTGCGGCGGTTGTAGTTCCCGGTGGGTTCGCCGGGATCGCGTTTTTGTCATGTATATGTTCGCCTGGTGGCGCCACATTGCTTTGTAGGGTCCGTGTTTACATGCATTGAATGAATGTTTTATTTCGGTTACAAAAACCCATAGTACATATACATTTAAGTAATACATGCTAATGGAATAAAATGTACACCGGTGAAAACAAATTGTGATTTGTCTGGATAAATAACATTTAGAAACATACAACATCATTATATATAATTACCATCTTTTCGTTTTTGTAGTGAATATATAATTACTAAAAAATTTAAAATATTTACAAACAGTGAATCATAGTATAAACATTATTTGGTTTATATTACTTTGTGAAAACAAACAAAAAAAGTGTCGAGAAAATCAATGATTCGGTGTCGGGCTTGAACCAGCATCTCCCGATTGTAAAATAAATGACGCAAAACCGATGCGTCTAGCGATTGATCTACCGGGATCAATGGAAATTCAGTGACTGATTTAAGTTGTTATGATAAATTGTACAACTCCTTCATATATCGATATTCTGGTGATATGAGATTATGCAACATTACTTTCTGTAGCTGAACACAATATCTGTTTGCTATGTATGGTTACTGGTGTAGATTACCTCTGTGGGTAGCAATCAATATAATTATACTGAAAATGAACCGAAGCTCAGCGAAACCTTGTCGGCTTGTAGGCCTATTGGCATTGCATGGAACTAGTTCGCCCACTTCGCATTCATTGTTTTGAATAAAATTGAATTCATGTGGAACCAAGATAACTGCTTGTTCCTCTATAATGACTTGAGTTTATATTACATCGAAATATCGCTCAATAACTAATTTTGACACTCGTTTCGACCCAAAAACTATCCTTGTAAACATGCTCTGAATGCATAGAAAGGGTCAGCCTGATGCGTGTATATGTCAACCGTGACGTCACATATAGGCATGCCGAAAACGTTGCCAAAAATATGCATATTCGAAGAAGGCCATTTGTACAGCATATAATGTGGAACTATTAATTTATTGAATTCTTATTATTTGTTTTCTTGGTGGAAATGAAAATATACAGCAGGATGTAATGTAATATGAATTCAAGCGATAGGGTTTTTATTTCCTTTAAGTCAAACAATATTGGTGTCCAGTGACAGACAGCGTGTTATTACTGACTCTGATAACAAATGGGAGGTACATTTGTTAGAGCATGTAAACTTAATATGACAAATTCTGTATGCATTTTGAAATTCACATCCTGGCAGATTGTTCACTTAACCACTTAACCACAAACATGAGTTCTCTGTCATAGTGTCAGTGTTATACCCTGTAGATATCCCATGTCTCTACAGCCAGGTACTCATTTATGTAATTGATCAAGTGAAACTGTTTGTCAGTTTATTAATTATATACATTGGAACATCTAAAAAGTGGTAAAACCGATTTTCGGTCTTCATCTGAGTATCATGGTCAAAGGTGTGTTATATTTATCATAATATATTAATAATGAAACAAGTGTTTAGGTGTCATAGACACATAAGAGGATTTTTTATAATAAAAGGAATAATTTTGGTTGCCTCCTCGTTTTGTTTGTTTGACTTGTGTCGTTTTAGATCTACGCTGTATTTCCAAGAAAATTATCCATCTAGTATCCATTACAAATTGATACATATATTTTATTTATGTAATAACCAACACAAGTTCAATAGTGTAGAATAGACTAAATAGAATAAATTGGCCAAATGATGATGTTTATTATTGGAAAACTGTTTGTCTGTCAGCCACTTCGGGAGTAACAGTATTAGGAATTTGAGCTCTGCCTGGCAGACCAGATTGGATACTGAACCATTGCACATCTCCATCTGAGATGTTTCTTAGAACCCACTTTCCTACAAACATGATGATAACACAATTTGTGTCTGCATTGTAGTGGAGTATAAAACACTACACGTATAAACATATTTATATCATATCATGACAGCGTTAGAAATAAGCCAAAATTTGTAATTGTCCGCTGGACAAGTGAGTTTTGAAATTGCCACTTGTCCGGATAAATGCTATCGGAAAGCAATAATACAAACTTTACCCAAATAAAAACTAAGAAATTATTACTTTTTTGATGAAAACAAACATAATCACCCTGCTGTTTATTATAATAAGAAACTAAAATTAATTTCTATAGTATACACTCCATAGATTGCTAAAAATAATTGTCGCAAAGTTACGCCAGCGGTTATCTGTGACCGCGTCACAAAGTTTGGCAAAAAAATTACTGAAGTCTGTAAACAAGCATTGCAAAAGGGCAACAACTTAATTACTATTTGAAAATAAAGGAAATGTAATTACTTTTTTACGTTTATATACTATACTTACTTAAAGATGCATGCATTCAGTTTCAAAAGAATCTAAATTATATGGTGCCGAGTCACGGGTCCGAGGTTATATTTAGTGCACACAGTGTCAGTGCTGCCGTTATACGACCAAAAGAAACAATGCCAGTCAAGTTTGTAACCCAGATGCTTATAGCAATGCATCATAGCTTGTAGAAAATGGCGGCATTAAATGTTTGTTTTCATTAGCTTTTACGTATTTTCGAATTGAAATTGACAGCAGTAAAATACACTCTGAAATAAACTGTAAATTTTGTTCAAATATACTTTAAATTTTCACTTGTTCACCGGATAAACATCAGTGGACATTCTACTTGTCCGGAATACAACTGAGTATATTACTAACAAATATGGTTCATGGTGGACTAAATCAAATGCAGAGGAAATTTTAAGTCGGTAAAATGTAACACGACCCAAGGTCAATGTACAATAGTGTCAAGGTCATGACCTTTCTCGTTGCAGTCGGTTGTCGCAACTACCTGCCTCGGAACGAATCACGCAATCTTCAGTCGCCGTGTCTTTGATGTGTGCATCGTTGACGAAGCGTCGCAAGTTTTGCAGCCAGCCTGTCTAGGCCCCCTGTTGGTCAGTCGGAGATTCGTCCTCGTCGGAGATCCCCTGCAACTTCCCCCGATTGTACAGAGTAGGGAAGCCAGGTAGGAGCAGGGAAAACGTGAAGATACTGTTTTTGCCATGGATGTAAAATATGACCCATCGTTGCAAAGTAGGTATTAAGTTGGATTCCACAGCTTAAAAACAATACTTTGTTTTTTGAAATATCGTCAATAGTTTTTGATTTATTGCTAAAATTTAAGCAATGTATAAAAAGTGACATTTTTAAAAAAAGAGTCAAAGAGTGACAGACTCATATTGTCTGTGTTTCCTTAATCTGTGTGCTCATAAACGCATGCTTTTTTAGTTGGAGATTGATTACATGTTGAGGAAAAAATGGACATTAAAAAGGTGAGAGCATGCATTTCTGTCAAAATCGCAAAATTTGAACGGATAAGACAGCTATTTTGGATCGTCTGCAGACTAGGCGAGTGTAAATTAATGTCTGGTTCACTATGGAAGGTCACAGTTATGATTCAAGAAAACAATTGCATTTGGAAATTTTGTTCAAGTAGCCTTGCAAGATTGTTGTCTTGTTATATTGAGAAATATTTCAGTAGTTGTATTCATCAATCACATGATTGCATAATTTTGAGGAAAAAAAAGTTTTGAAATGAAAGGTGCTTGGATTAGTTTGGGAATATTTTTGCAAACCACATTGCTGATATCTATGTGCTGCCTAGTTCAACAATCCCCTAAGTCCATATTTGTAATAAGTGATAAAAATGTATTATAAGTTTTAACAGTGCATTAAAAGCTTAACGTAAACACTTTGTATATCACTTTTGTTTTGCTATTTTGATTGACCAGTTGCCTAAGGTCATCTTCCATGTAAATCTGTCAAGTTTTTAACAATAATTATGCAGTTAGGTAATTAGTGGAAAAATGCTGTTTTTGTGCATCCGACAGTTTTTTCCCCGACTCCAGCATTCCAAGGTCAAATCGAGCAGACGCTTGACCTTTCCCAGTTCGCCCAACATATTCCTTCCAACTGTTCCTCCGCCGCTGACGCACCAGCTTCGCCCAGGTTTCATGGTTTCTAACAAGCTTCCTGCATCGATCAGTATCCATTTTAAACAGCTAAAAATCGCACTTGTATACAATAAAAAAATGTAGGCTGCATTTGTTGTGAAAGACACAAGTCACGTGGGGTCTTACATGCTTGTCCATTGGCTAGAAAGCTGTCATGACCCGCAAGGACTTAAGGGATAGTTCACCCAGTATATTGCCATTCAGGGCACCCAGTAAAACAAGGATAACAGGGCTTGGGTGCATGAAATCATTAATATATTAGTATATGGCAGTACAGTGATAGTGGCGGCACCTGGTGATCAAATAAAAATAAATTTCCAAAAAATGGACTTGGGGTTGTTGAACTAGGCAGCACATATATTAAAATATTTCTATATGTTGAGCGCACGATTGCATAATTTGGATTAATCTGGATTATGTGTAATATGATCATAATTTATGCATTTATTTTTGTTATCTTTAGTCTTCAGTGTTTATGGTAATTGCAAATTGCTATAGTAATCCATATTTAAGTCTTAGCATTTTAGTCATGCAGTCGAACCTCGCTTTGCGGTCATCTCAGTAATACAGCCACGTCGCAATTAGGGTCACCCTAAGATAGCCCCAAATTATTTCTGTAGCACTAAAATATAGGAAATTAGTCCCGCTAATACGATCACCTCGCCTCGCTAATATGATCACCTCACCTCGCATCTTTATACATACATATATATATATATATATTTACATTTGTTTCCATGTACATTTTATAATGTGTATACGCGCCTATGAACGGGCTGGTCCCGGAGATATGGCGCTATAGAAATGCTAGTAATAATAATAATAACCTTGCTATTCAGGTCACTTTGGCCCAGTTCCAAAGGGTGACCTTAATAGTGAGATTGCATTCACTGCATTTTAAACACCCTAAACACAGTAAAGTAAAGGTAAGTTCTTATATAGCGCTGTACCCAGTCCTCAGGGCTGCTCAAAGCGCTTTACACTTTACTGCCTGACAGACCTGTTCAATCGAATACCATCTCGACTTCTCTGGGAAGCATTCAGCCACACTGCAATTAATGCGCAATGCATTCAGCCCAGACCTGGGGCTGAAGTACTCGGCACTCGTGTACATTTTTGAAGTACTCGTACTTGTACTCATAAAACTTGTGGGTCATGGACTCATACTCGTACTCATACTCATTGTACTCGGATTTTACGAGTACATCTGGGTACTTACTCAATATGTACTGGGGAAAATAAATATATTTGGTTATAAAATGAAACTTTCCTGAAATATTTAAATGTTCAACTATTTTTTTAAATACTTTGTTAATTCTGATAGAATACCACCTTACCATCCCTACACATAGTACATCCTCATTCTCTGATAACCATGACACCCAAACATGGCAACAGGCAGCATCTTTTCCCAGTCAGAAACACCCTGTTAAGCAAACAATAATCATAGGCTATCAGTTCAGGCCATAAACCTGTTTGTTTAATTAAGCCACCAGGATGTCCATAAAGAGCCAATTAGCAGTTAACCCACCAGTTAGACAGGAAATGCCTTTGATGTAGTATGGAGACCATGCCACTTGACACTGGCTGACAGTGTTAACTGCTAAGAACAAGAACTGCCAGTCTTCCTCTAGAAGTAAGGTGGCTCAAGTCAGACTGCCTCCTACACTAGTATAATCCCATGCCAGCAGCCTGGCTAAAAAGTCCAAAGGCGATGCTGAGCCTGTTATGTGGACATGTGCTAACCCTCTCAACAACTAGTAGACTACGATCAGAAAAATTGCAAACTTAAAATATCAGCAGATTGCTGATTGTAGAGGTAAATGAATACCTCAGTCAGCCATGTACAGATCGTCACAGTGACCCACTGCAGTTCTGAGTTTTCCAACTCTGGCTCAGTTGGTCCCTCATTATCTCAGCATTCCAGCCTCATAGTCGAGTTGCCGCCCTACTATGTTCAATATGGAACCCGGAAATGATTGGTAGTGTAAGTTTTTTTTTGGCATACGAGGTATGCAATGGAACCATTTCCAATGATGTCCGACTACGTTCACATCAAAACAATTCAAAATGGCCGCCATTTTCACCAAACATAGCCAAAATCGAGCATAACTTTGGATTGGTTTATGCTAGAGAAATGATCTTGGTGTCCATCCATATGTTTTGTCATATCAGGAATTCAATGGAACCATTTCCAATAATGCCCGACTATGAATACGTGATCAAAATGGTTGCCATTGTTACCGAAAATATGCCAGAGACACGATTTTGGTGTCTATACCTGTTTTAGCATATGGGCAAGAAAACATTACTGGTACACACTTGTACTGCCTTAATTAAAAGTGAAATATTGTACAATAAAAAAATGTTTGATTTGACTTGGCATTGGCACTAATTAATTTGGGAAGTAATTTTTAAAGAAGTATAAATGACAAGGTTTTGATGCAGACCTAAAGAAAATTTACTTTTGTCGTGTCCATTTATGAGTTACGTACCTCCAATGAATTTTTTCCCATAAAATAAAATTGTACACCATTATACAACATCATGGGTACCAGGATGTAAGGCGAACTCATTTACGGCAACGAGAACCCATCTCGCCAACAGTATGAAGGACAGAATCAGCCAGTACCAATCAACAGAAGTGCTGGTCATCTTCGTTCGCTATGTTGACCCGTCAGCAAAGGACCATGAACGAATCCGGCGTGCAGGTGAATGGGCTGTTGACTACAACATCACAATATCCAGCAAGCTCCCATGCCGTGATGCCATCATGAAGAGCAAGGCAAATAAGAAAGCTCTCATCAGGGTTCTATCCACATTCAATTTGGGCAACAATGTGACGATGGTTGGAAGAGAGGAGGGCGTGTACAGCCATGATGAAGCAGATATTACTATCATTAGTTATCTTCTGGAGCCTGTGAAGAATGGTAGTAAAAATGTACGAGTGATCAGCGATGACACTGACGTCTTTGTTGTGCTTATCTTCTGGGTGTGTTGTACGCAGCCGACAGCCCGTGTGCAGCTCGATCGATGGAGTGGGGCTATCCTCAACATCAATGAAAATTCTTTCCTCCTTGGTCCGAACTCCCTCCAACTACTTGGTATGCATGCACTGTCAGGCAAAACGATGGCGCTAAAGGTATTGAAGTCTGCTGACCACTCTGGCCTCTACACTGGCTTCGGTGAAGAGGGTGCTACTCTCGAACGAGACTGGACGGAAATTCATCTGCTCGTTCTATGGTGTTGCTGAAGGCACAAGCATGGCTTCTGCCAGGTATGTGCTCTACTCCAAAAGGACCAGAGGGAAAGCTGTATGTATCAAGACTCTTCCTCCGACAGACGCTAATCTGGCCTTCCACATCCTGCGAGCTCACTACCAAGTCATGCCATGGAAGGCAGCATATCAGCAGACTCCGCCTGTAGTTGATATCGCTGATTATGGATGGGAGTTTGTTACTGGTGCAGGAGGTGTGCCAACTCCATGCATCGCAAGAGGACCAGCAGCCCCCCTGCCCTCTTGGACGTCATCAACTGCGAGTGTAAAGCTGTAGGGAAAGCTTGCAGCAGTCATGCACGTAGCTGTCATTCTGCAGGATTGTCCTGTACACCGTACTGCTTCTGTGTCGGTGAAGCCACGTGTCTCAACCCGATCACCAAACACGATGAGCATGAGAATAACGCTAGATATGATAATGAGGAAGAAAGTGACAGTACAGAGGAAATAGAAGAGGAGGATGAGAGAGAATGGCGGAACTAAACTTGTCTATGAGAATGTAATGTGAATGGCGTCCCTTTCATATACGTTGGTTTTGAATTGAGTAATGATATACACATTGTCAATGTCCAAATGAAACCTGTCATTACAAAAATGCTTTCAAATTGTGTTTCAGCAAAAGTATAATTGAGTACTTCTTACTTTGAACTTTGTACTTTTTAATGTTGTACATGTATGATACAGATTCATTCGTAATTACTGCATGCCATTTTGCAAAGCTTTTGTATGTTTCTTGTCAGAAGTAGCCATATACATGTACATGCAAGTATGTATGTATAGCTATTAGCATACTTGTAGCTCAGTCAGATCATTGCAAATGAAGAACTGTAAATAAAAGTCCTAATTTTAACAACAGCTTTATTGTCATGTCACATCAATACAAAATCATTGGACAAAATTCCAATGAACTCATTATGCACGAACAATTCATGTTTCTAGCATCATCCAATCAAAAGTCATGGTGTATTTTGTCTATTTTCGGTAAAAATTACGACCATTTTGAATTGTGGTGAGGTGTTCATAGTTGGGCATCATTGGAAATGGTTCCATTGAAATCCTGATATGGCAAAACATAGGGATGGACACCAAAATCGTATCTAGCATAAACCAATCAAACGTTATGCTCGATTTTTTGTGAAAATGGCGGCCATTTTGAATTGTTGTGATGTGAACATAGTCGGACATCATTGTAAATGGTTCCATTGCATTCCTCGTATGCCAAAACGTGTATATACACCAAAATCATGTTTCTAGCATGCTCCAGTGCAAAGATGTAACACATTTTCTAATATGACCTAGGTTCACAGTAGCCATCTTGGATTTGCCTGACTCCCACAAATTGCCATCCCGCTGATTTGAGTTGAGGGACCCATAACCTACATGATTCAGCAAAAAAACCTTACACTACCAACCATTTCCAGGTTCCAAAAATGGCAACTCGATTATCATCAGCCCCAGTTGAAAGGGTATTTAGCATAGCCGAGAAAGTATTCTGCCCTGAACGGTGCAGACTGAAAGACTCAACCTGTGAACAACTCATGTTCATTCGGTCATTTCGGTGCAATAGCAAATAGATGATAAGATCATACGATGCCACTGAAATGAATACCAATGAAGTGAATTTCAGTGTTGACGAAATAGAGGTTTTTTTAGTTTTCCTCATACAAAATTTATCAACTGCCATTGCATATTCACTTGTGCTGAGTTATATAAATTAGATTAATTAATCATTTTAAAATACGTTACTATTTAATAATTAATTTTTTTTTAATGTACTCATACTTTTACTCATACTCGTGAGAATGTACTCGTACTTGTACTCATACTCAGCTTTTAGCAATGTACTCATACTCGTACTTATCCTTCATCAAAGTACTTGTACTCATGAAAATGTACTCGGCCCCAGGTCTGATTTAGCCACACTGCAATTAATGCACGAAGACTATTCGTACACAAATATCCATCACTGTCTATAGCCAGGTACTCATTCATACAGCTGAGTGAACTGAAACAACGTAGAGTAAACGAACTTGCCAAAGGTTGGACACTACCGCACAGGATTTGAACACGTGTTCTCTCAGTCGGGAGTCGTACTCTGGATGAGAATGTGTAAATAAAGTTTATCATTATTATCTTCTTTTCTCACTGTCTTTGTTTCCCTTGTTCTGCCTCAGGGAGCTGGGGATGGACGAGAGTCTGTTTGCCCGACTTGACAGTACGGGAGGAACTTATGAACTGAACCTACAGTACCGGATGAACAGGTGCGGATGAACAGAGCCACCTCATTACAGTATAGCTATAATCGAGCTAAGGGATGCGTCAAAGCTTTTCGGGATTAACGATCCCTCGGAAGAAAAAAGGAAAGCCTTTTTTTTCAAAATTCCCCATCGGCTAAGGGTTGTAAATGGAAACAACTGGAAATGAACACTCAAAACCGTGTCTGGTGGAGAGGAGTTGATGATGGCCTATGCCCCGTCAGGAAGTGAAAGGCCTAAGTCAAGTTCTTACTGATTTTAGGATTCGTACCGGATGTTAGATGGATGTAAATGAATAGTTCATAATGTTACGTGCTTTTTGCATCTTTCACATTCTCTAAATACGTATAAATACTACAGTAGCAGAATTTGGCAATTTGTTCTTTGTTCACATTGCAGATAAATTTTGGTGTTGCATTAGGCAAAAAGATGTAAACTTACAGAGAACCATATATGTTCTGTTGATTTGCTGATAACTTATCTAAATATGCTACTATTGCTAAACTATCAGTAATTGAAAATAATTGTTTCTGTCTGCGTCAGTGCCATCATGCGACTAAGCAACGAACTGGTGTACAGTGGTGCCCTCAAGTGTGCATCGGAAACAGTTGCCACTGGACGACTGAGCGCTCCGAATATGGACATTCTCCAGAAGGTGTGCGAGGGCGATTGCAAACATCAGTTTAATAAAGATAAATTTCCTGTTCAATGTTGTGAAAGAGGAGTGTCAATGTCATTGTCATTGTTGACTAATGCATATTCTAAGGTTGCGATCGCAAACATCATCGATTTAGTAAAGATAAATTGACTATTCAAAGTTTTGAAGGTTTTATAAGAAATATTCTATGGTTGCCAGAAGATATCAACATAATCGGGAGCATTTCTTATCTTCCAGGTTGACTTACCGTTTTGGGTGAAAACGGCCTTGAGTTCAGGGGAAGGTCATGAGGTCATCTTTCTCGATACAGACAAAGTGAGTAACCACAACTTTGCGATAAATACACATTAAATATATTGGTTATTATATTCTATTTCATCAAGTAGGGTAGGTTTTCTCCATTTCAGGATTAAAAGCAGAAGACCGAGTCATTATTAGAAATAAATAAACGTGAAATTAATGTAGAGGACAACCTCACTATTAAGGTTATCCACGCTGGGCAGAAGTGACCTGAATAGCCAGGTGACCATATTAGCAGGACTAATTTCCTATATTTTGTAATAAAAAAAATTGGACTCCCAGGGTGACCTTAATTGTGAGGTGGCTGTATTACTGAGATGACAGTAAAGGGATGTTCGACTGTAATAGTTTAATTATATTTAAATGTTTACATTGCATAATACCTTACACAATATGCTGTTAAAACAATTATGTCTAAATATAATACAACAGCTGAAGAAACAGACAAAGAACGAAATACTTTTGTGTTTACAGATTCCTTGTCAGGAAACAGAGGCTGACAGTAGAGTAAAGAATCAGGCAGAGGCGATGATCATTCTCGCACTGACAGAGCAGACAATTCAGGTCTGTTTCATACAAACCTGAAACGCTATCTCAATTTCCCAGATACAGTACACATTTTTGAAGTTTCGTTTAAATACAGATTTTTTTAAATGGAGAAATTGTGATGAGATATCATTTTCTTGTGTTCTTTGTACAAATATTGTTGTCAGTTGCTAGGCTAACATTTTAGTTCTACCCAGTTGGCGATTACCAGGTTAACGTTTTAGTTCTACCCCACCTAGAAAAGCCACGATGAAAGTGAGGCTTGCCATGCCGTTTAGTTAGCCGTTAAAATAGTCATGTTCATATCTGTGTCTTCATATTTCATTTTGAAACCTGAACAAATATAAAATGAATGACAACCAAAGTGAGTACTGGCTAGAAACAGTCTTAGACACATAAAAATTAGGTTACTATTCAAACTTATGGAGTAAACTAAAATAACTACTTCCTGCAGGACTTCGCACATATAGTATCCTTTCTGTGGTGTGTTTATTGTTTTTGCAAGAAACAATAGGATTTCTTGCAAAACATTTTCTTCTGCTTAATTTATAATGCTATATTTGTTTGTGTATGGTTGGCGTAGTTTCAATGAAAGAAGAATTCTATTAACTAGATAGCATAGTTGATTATTACTTTTGGTTGGCATGTTTTAAATTCGTTGCAGTGTGGTGTTTCTCCGAGCGATATCGGGATAATCGCTCCGTATCAACAACAAGTCAGACTGTTGCGCGACTTCATGCGAGAGCACCACCTGGTGGATGTTGAAGTAAATACAGTCGACCAGTATCAAGGTCGAGACAAGGCAGCCATCTTTATGTCGTTTGTGAAAAGCAGACGGGATAACGGGGCCGTATGTAGTAGTTTATGCTTTTAAATATTATGTCAATTATTATATATATTTTAATGCAATTGTCCACAATATCAGGCTTTTTATGTCTAATTATATAAGTATTAGTATTTTAGACACGTTGTCATCTCTCTTGAACAGTGTTGTAGCATGGATATGAGTCTCAGAATAAAGTTTATTATTAGTATTACTATCACTAGTAGTATATATACATACTATGTTAGGCCTACCATATGCGGCCAACATGCATACTGTGTTAGGCCTACCATATGCAGCCAACATGCATACTATGTTAGGCCTACCATATGCAGCCAACATGCATACTATGTTAGGCCTACCATATGCAGCCAACATGCATACTATGTTAGGCCTACCATATGCAGCCAACATACATACAGCTGTACTATGTTAGGCCCACCATATGCAGCCAACATACATACTATGTTAGGCCTACCATATGCAGCCAACATACATACAGCTGTACTATGTTAGGCCTACCATATGCAGCCAACATGCATACTAAGTTAGGCCTACCATATGCAGCCAACATACATACAGCTGTACTATGTTAGGCCCACCATATGCAGCCAACATACATACTATGTTAGGCCTACCATATCAGGCATGAGATTTTTCCTCGGAAACGCGGATTTCCGTGGTTCATGAACTCGATTTGGCCGTTTCTGTGATTCGTCCAAATCCGAATTTTTTTTTAATATAGGGAGGTTTGTGACTTGGCAAACTTTGACAATAAATTTTTTTTATTTTGTGATCGTTGTCCTTTTCAAAAGCAAGCCGCATTTTGAATGGTCAGAAACTGCAAATCACGGCCCAGCTTACAATCCATGCATGAGTTTTGGCGGCAAATCACTTGTGGCTGTGGGTTGTTTTCGAAGTTCACAGTCGCGTTCAGTCAAACGAAGCATGAGCTACGGTCTACAGTAAGTTGTCCGCTTTTATTTCAAACATTCTTGTATGAGTCAGTTACTGAATTATCGGAATTAACGTAGCAGTCGAGTGGTTTTAAGATCATAATTTCATTAAATATTAGGTCGTTTAGCCTGCCACGCGAGGCGTTATAATGGCCTATGGGACTTGCATTACGGTGCCTGCGTACGCTCACGTCGCTGGCTTTACGGGTCATAGCATAATACAGCACCGTTAATGATATGTAAACGCGAATAGTAAGCGGAGTATAAGTTTTGGCGATAACTTTAAGGTATCCTAGATGGGTTTATAGATTATTTTGGATAAAAATAAGTATATGCCAAAACATGATATTATGTCAACATGAAGCACGCCTTTCACTTTAACGTATGGTTTAGGTTATTATTAATTAAATAACAATTTCAATAAAATTTACCTGACGTTAATATGAACACTTTTAGGGGATATGGCATGCACCAAGAAGGATGTTATACAGAGAGGGGACTAGTTGAATTTGAAGAAGCAAGAGAAAAGCAGCTGAACAGGTTTCCCAAGAGACAAAGTGCCAAAGAGACGGAAATCTGTCCACCTCCACTCCCCAGTCCTTGCTCAGGCAGAGAAGAGAAAGAAAGCTGTGAGTGCCAGGATCAAGCACAGGCAAGAAAAGAAGTGAAGTCACATGTCCACAATGAACACTTGTAAAGTTTACAAGTTTATGGTTTCAATGACCACTAGTTGATGTGGAGTTTGTGGACATTTGTATGTGAATTTCAGTGTACTGTACATAAGAATTATCATTTTAATAAACCTTGGTTATTTAAAGCATGATTGTGTATTTTTTTCGCATCAACCACTTGTGTAATGTTGTAGTTTGTGTGATATCAAAATGATGTGCTTTTACAGTTATGTGCAGGGAACTGTTTGCTTACATTTTTGATTAATAAAATCCCAAATGTAGTGTTCCCATACACTATGTTTGTGATTTTATATAAAATGGAAGTTACAGGATTAGAAAAAAACAGTGTGAAAGCACACTAGAGTTCCAATCCAGACCCCCTTTCTTCCCCAGTTTGCTGCGCCACGCGCAATTGTTCCTCGGAAATGACTTGCCTCCTCTCACATGCCTGCCATATGCAGCCAACATGCATACTATGTTAGGCCTACCATATGCAGCCAACATGCATACTATGTTAGGCCTGCCATATGCAGCCAACATGCATACTATGTTAGGCCTACCATATGTAACCAACATGCATACTATGTTAGGCCTACCATATGCAACCAACATGCATACTATGTTAGGCCTACCATATGCAGCCAACATGCATACTATGTTAGGCCTACCATATGCAGCCAACATGCATACTGTGTTAGGCCTACCATATGCAGCCAACATTCATACTATGTTAGGCCTACCATATGAAGCCAACATGCATACTATGTTAGGCATGCCATATGCAGCCAACATGCATACTATGTTAGGCCTACCATATGAAGCCAACATGCATACTATGTTAGGCCTGCCATATGTAGCCAACATGCATACTATGTTAGGCCTGCCATATGCAGCCAGCATGCATACTATGTTAGGCCTACCATATGCAGCCAACATGCATACTATGTTAGGCCTGCCATATGCAGCCAACATGCATACTATGTTAGGCCTACCATATGCAGCCAACATGCATACTATGTTAGGCCTACCATATGAAGCCAACATGCATACTATGTTAGGCCTACCATATGTAACCAACATGCATACTATGTTAGGCCTACCATATGTAACCAACATGCATACTATGTTAGGCCTACCATATGCAACCAACATGCATACTATGTTAGGCCTACCATATGCAGCCAACATGCATACTATGTTAGGCATACCATATGCAGGCAACATACATACTATCTTAGGCCTACCATATGCAGCCGACATGCATACTATGTTAGGCCTACCATATGCAGCCAACATACATACTATGTTAGGCCTACCATATGCAGCCGACATGCATACTATGTTAGGCCTACCATATGCAGCCAACATACATACTATGTTAGGCCCACCGTATGCAGCCAACATACATACTATGTTAGGCCTACCATATGCAGCCAACATACATACTATGTTAGGCCGACCATATGCAGCCAACATACATACTATGTTAGGCCTACCATATGCAGCCAACATACATACTATGTTAGGCCCACCATATGCAGCCAACATACATACTATGTTAGGCTCACCATATGCAGCCAACAAACATACTATGTTAGGCCCACCATATGCAGCCAACATACATACTATGTTAGGCCTACCATATGCAGCCGACATGCATACTATGTTGGGCCTACCATATGCAGCCGACATCCATACTAAGTTAGGCCTACCATATGCAGCCAACATACATACTATGTTAGGCCTACCATATGAAGCCAACATACATACTGTGTTAGGCCTACCATATGCAGCCAACATGCATACTATGTTAGGCCTACCATATGCAGCCAACATGCAGTGATATACTTCAAATTTTTGGGTAAGCATCTTATTGACAATGTCCAATCTGTGGGCTCAGTTGATATATGCCACAGGAGTGCATGCGTGTATGTCCTGTTGTTAGGATCAACCAAAACTTATTTGACATGATCATTTAAACTGTTATGATAATCTGGCGTATTCTCAATCACTCAAAAGCTTGCCACTTTCAACCAGATACTCATTCTCTTTGCTGACATTTTTACTGCCACTTTACCACAGTTGCGTTGTCATTGTTAGAAACACTTAACTAAAACAATTTTATCACTTTGAATTCCAATTTCTCCTTAGCAAAAACTTATTTTTGTGAACACACGGATGGAAGGGTCCTTTTAAGTGACATAAACAAATTGAAATATGACTTGTTGATTCTGACAACACAGGGTGTATATATATATAATATTATATATATATTAATGTGCCAGTTTTGGGGGCTGTCTGGCTGTATCTCCTCCCTGGTGTCAACATCCACTCACCTCTTTCTGTGTTCATTTGTGTCCTTGTACCATTTTCCAAACACATCACCAATTGGTAGATCAGATGTCAAATGTCCAAGGAGTCGAATGAATACAGAGAGAGGTGAGTGGCCGTCAGTACCTCTGAGGAGATGCTCTTACAACGCGCCAAAGTTAGCGGAGAGAGTGAGAGAAAGAGTTGGTGTTTTTAGACTGGAGGTATCCTCAGTGACGTCAGGCGACTGAACGTGGCTCTGTCTCGAGGCAAACACAAGTTGGTTCTTGTCGGTTGTGTCCTAGCCCTGCGGCCGTACTGGTCAGTGGCACAACTACTGGACATACTGGACACACACCAGGTATGAACAGTCTCCACGCTCCATGTCCCTTCATGTTGTGTCAGTTGTAAAATTTATTTATTCCTAAAGACAGCACACGCAGACTGCTCCATTATGACAGACAGGATATACAACTTCCGAGAGCAGTGCTCTCAAAATTACCAACAATATTTGTTTTGATGCAAATCATTATTGATATCGTTATACGTCTCGTTATACCAACAGTTCAAATTTTTAAATAAACGGTATATCCACACAACCAGAGGTCAAAACTAGCTGACCGGCTTTGGTCTGCTTAAAAACAGCAGTCTGCCTAGGGCTGTGTCGTATGCATATTTGGCCCATATTTAGTGTATATATATATATACATATATATATATATTATAATATACTCATAACGACAACATACCCAGACCATTTATAAAATGCTTGCCTTATTACACAGATTGCTGTTTTATGCAGATCAAAGCCAGTCTCCTTAAAATTTTGTGTGGATAATTTAGTTTAAATTAATTATTATAACTGTTACCGGTAGTATATCTAATGCAACTAGAAATAGAATCATATGTGTAGTTATTTGCACACAGAAAATGTTTGGTGATTTTGAGGGCATTGGTTTCGGAGGCTGTTTATCCTATTTTGCGTAATGGAGTGGTCTGCTGTATGCTGCACTATATATGGTAACTGGTCTGCATATACTGCCTTCAGGAATAATATATATTATGTATATATATATATGTATATACACATATATATATATATATTCACTGTATATGATATATATTTTACTTATTATATATTATGGTGGGCCTTTTAAAAATTAATTTCACCACCATTACATAACAAAATTGCACAAAAAACTACGGTTGTGTAGTGGATAATAGATAGGTTACCTTTCTTACAAAAACAACAAACAGAACCTGAATTAAGAAAGAACCTTTAGACATATTATTCCTGTTTAATTTCAGATGGTTGTATTGCCAGAGAACGCCTTGCATCAGTGCTCCAGAATGTTGGATCCAGACACTACCATGGATCATCTTCCCGGAATTCCGCATCAGTGATTGCCCCATGTCGGGGAAAGGGAGATGGGTGGATTATCCCCTCTTTTAGTCTCTCTGGACAGTGTTATACATCTGCACGCCCTACAAGATCAAGGACTTGTTTATTTGTTATCCCTTATGATTGTTTATGTACAAGAAATGTGCAAATTCACCTTTTTTTTGTTTCTAAAGTTATAATGTAGATGGCGGCATCGTTTGTGTGATGTACACAAACTAAATCACAGATGGTGTTGCTGTAATTATGCGGTAGGTGGCGACTTTAGGAACATGTGGAATTATTGACATTATCTCTGGATCACCATATCTGTTCAATACTTAAAGTTGGTGTTGATATTATATGTAACAATGCTCCGGTTCCTTATTTGATATCATCATTCTTGAGGCTAGGGTTCATGTTTTGAAAATGGGGATTATGGTGTGTGTGTTTGTGTGTGTGTGTGTTTGTGTGTGTGTGTGTGTGTGTGTGTGTGTGTGTGTGTGTGTGTGTGTGTGTGTGTGTGTGTGTGTGTGTGTGTGTGTGTGTGTGTGTGTGTGTGTGTGTGTGTGTGTGTGTGTGTGTGTGTGTGTGAGTGGCCTAGTGAAGTTACGTAGAATTGTTATGAACTTGAACATTTTTTTTCAAGATATTTATATGAACGTTCTAAAATGTTGTAAAAATATAATCTGTTTTCTGGGTAATAATGGCATTTATTAAAATGTTCTAATAAATAAAAAATATTTGATTTTAAAATAATTTGTCTTTGTTCAATGTTGTGCAGATTTTGAGTCTCTTGTTCTTGGGTGCACATGATTTTAACAAGATTGCCACCTAGAGAATTAACTCTAGGTGGCAGGTGGACAAGGAAGCCCTTTGGCTTATCGAGAGTCCAACCCTTTTATCTATGTGTATCCCGCCCTTCTGAGGTATGTGTCGATTTTATTTTTAAACATTCACGCTACTAGCACCCACACAATCAGCAGATAATCTTTTCCATTCATTTAGTCCTTTGTAAAAATAAGAACTTTCTTATATCTAATCTACACGGCTCCTTTGCTAATGTAACTTCATGTCCCCTAGTCCTTCTATCTTTTTTAACTGAGAAAAATTATTTCTATCAATATTTTCATAACAATTCATTATTTTAAACACTTCTATCTGATCTCCTCTCAATCTCCTGGTCTCTAGTGTTGTTAAACCACATTCTTTTAGGCAAATTTCATAACTAAGAACCCTCAATTTTAGTCGCTCTCTTCTGTACTCTTTCAAGCATATCTATGTCCTTCTTGCGATATGGCCTCCACACTTGTATACAGTATTCTAAATGAGGCCTCACTATTGTTTTTTACAGCGGTATTATTAGTTCTTTTTCCTTATACGCTATATTTTAGCTAATTAATCCAAGGATTTGATTTCCCTTTGAAGCTGCAATTCCGCATTGGTCAGAAACCTTCATATCAGCACTAATGGTTAACCCTAAGTCCTTTTCTTTTACAGTAGTACTTAGAGCAGTACCCCCAATTGTATATTCTACATCTTCGTTCCCGTGTCCTGTGAGGAAGCATTTACATTTCCCAAAATAGAACAGCTTTTCAGACCATTTGATCAACCTGTCAAGATCATCTTGTAAATGCTGTCTATCTCCATCATTTTTAATCCTTCTAAACACTTTTGTATCATCCGCAAAAAAAACGCTTGTTATATCATCATCCAAATCGTTGATATATATTAAGAATAATATAGGTCCTAATACTGATCCCTGTGGTAGACCACTCAATACCGATTTCCAGTTTGAAGCCTCCCCATCAACTACTACACGTTGTCTTCTGTCAATCAGCCATTTTTTGATGTGGTACTTTGTCAAAAGCTTTTTGAAAATCTTAAGTAGACGATATCTACTGGTGATCCCTCATCTACCCACTTAGTGATGTCTTCCAAAAAACACAACATAATTGTTAAGCATGACCTCGCTTTTAAAAACCCATGTTGAGATGGGTTTATTAAGTTTTGTTTAACAAGAAAGTCCACCATGTGATCTTTAATTAGTCTTTCTAATAATTTGCAAATCACTGATGTAAAACTCACTGGACTATAGTTCTCTGACTTGTTTCTCGAACCTGTTTTAAATAACGGTATAATGTTTGCCTCTTTCCATTCTAAAGGAACCACTCCCTCTTCTAATGACAAATAGAAAACTGTTGCAAGCGGTACGCTAATTTGTTCTACAAAATTTTACTATTTCCAATAGTTTTGGTGGAATCCCATCCACTCCAGGTGATTTATTATCCTTCATAGCCCTTATTTTCTTGGCTATCATTTCCAGGGTTACAATTAAATTAACTGTCCTAAATAGTCTGAATCTGCCCCCTTGAAATTAGCCTCTGGTACTGGCAGTGAACTTATATCTTCCCTGGTATGCACTGAACTAAAATACTCATTCAGATCTTCTGCCATTAAGAATCCCTCTCATATTATTTCCAGCACTATCTAATAGAGGACCGACCTTATCCTGAACTTTCTTTTCGAACATACACATAAAACTCTTGCTCTCAGTTTTATATTATAGCTAATTTTTGTTCATAGCTTCTCTTTGAATTGCTAATTTGGTTAAGTGTGTCTTCTTTATAAATTTTGTAGTCTTCATAATTTCCAGTACATCTATATGACTTCCACATCATTTGTTTATACTAGTTAATTTTTCTAATGGCTTCTTTCGATAAGTGTTTCTTTTTGGACCGTTTCCCGTGTTTTTAAGGGAACAAATTTGACGATGAGCATTCAGTTTCACTCTAAGATATTCCAGCATTCTGTTGCTATCTTATTTTTCAGTGTGTCATTTCAGTCTATCTTTGGTAAATATTTCCTCATGTCCTTATACCTTCCTTTGTGGAAATTTCTCCTATACTGCTTTTTACTATTCCTTTCTGATTTTACTTTGATGGTAAAATGTATCTGGTTGTGATCACTACTCCGCAGTGGCTCACATATCTTGACATTGTCAACTACTTCATTCTGTGAGGGCAAAACTATGTCTAACACATTCTCACCTCTGGTTGGTTCTAGCACATGTTGAGAAAGGAATGTATCTTGTACTAAAATTGAAAACTTGTGGTCCTCACTCCCCATACTCTATAGAGATTTCCATTGTATATGGCCATGGTTAAAATCCCCCATAATAATACAGTCCCGTTTGTTTACTTCCCTTATAGCGTTTTGTATTTTGTCATTCTCTTCTATGCTTATGTTTGGACTTCGATAAACTAACCCAACTGTTAACGTTGAGTTTCTTGTAACTATGTTACACCAAACAGCTTCTTTGCAATCTGCTTCTCTTTCTAATTTAATAAGCCTGGATAGATTCTTTAATATATAAAATAACTCCACCTCCCTTTCTTCTTATTCTATCTTTCCTAAACATTACATATCCTGTCAGTCCCAATTTAGCATCTGATATATCGGTGGTGGTCCATGATTCGGTTATACCTATAATGTGAGGGTCAATATCTTCTACCATGTTTTTTTTTAATTCATTTCTTTTGTTTACTATACTCCTTGCATTTAAACAAACACATTTATATCCAGCTTCAGAAGAGTTTTCCAGTCTGTTCTTTGCCGAGTTATTTGTGCTGTCTTTATCTATGCCTCCAGTTTCAGGCTTCTCTGTGAGTCCCCACTGCGAATCTAGTTTAAATAGATGCAACCTGTCCCACTGTCAACAGATCGCAGCAGGTTCTCTGAGAAAACTGCTGTCCCCTTTCCACTAAGATGGAGGCCATCTCTCATGTACATATCTTCCCTCCCAACAAAGTATCCCCATAAATCTGTGAATCCCACCCCCTCTTCTTCACACATCTGCTCAACTAGTGCTTTGATCGCCATCCTCTTGCAGTTTCTATACGTTGTTGCTCATTACTGATGGTAGACGTTTGAGAGGTTAATTCATACTAGTCCACTGTCATCGAATGTAAGCAACAATTTTAAAAACCTTTCCCGTTATTGAAGTTTTTTCGTCATGGAAGTGTTATAAATAGAATGGGATGCTTTGACAAAAACATGTCAATGTATTATAAATATCCATATACCATATAACAACACGTTGTATTATACATGTACCTTTATATTGCGTCGATCGTGTAAGTTTCCATCAGTTAGGATTCTACCATTATCGTTCATCTGTTATAATTTACCTTATTTTGTATATAGCAGTCAAATAATATACGTTTGTTTTCTTCGGTAACGTTTCGACAGCTTTCAGACTGACTACTGCTATAATCTAACGGCAATCAGTCTGAGGAACACAGCCGAAATCTGCCGACAGGCTACTGAAGAACACGGGTAGGCCCTAAATTTAACTGCGAAAAACTTATTAGAGGTTATACACACTGGTTATTTAGGTTATAAACGTGTATAAACACACAGTCAGTTTTACAGTCTGCTCGCTTTCAGGTACCGCCCGAACGGTTTGTATACCAAAATGGTATCTCCCCAACCGGAAGTGGGGAATTTTATCGTGCCGGGTACACATCCGATCATGCGCATACCGTTTTTGACGGCCATGTGCAACACCGCCGTGTGTTTGTTGTGCGTCTCCCCACACATTGCGTCGTAGCCACAACTAATCGACAACTCTTGCCACGCTTGAACCATCAAAATCGAGCCTAGACCCTTAGAGGCGAAGTCTGGCCGGACCACCATCGCTCCTCCGGACACGATCGGGGTAGTTGTGCGACTATGTATGGTCGGTCGAAGTAGACCGGCACCGACAACCTCGCCCGTGTTGATAGTCTTGAAGGCGCTGCATACGACAGTGTCACTTTTAATGTAGTGCCGCATAATTCCCTGGTCCGATTTGTCTGTAGTGAAACCTTTGGGGCACAAACAGAGACAATGTCATAGACAGTATGTGTGTGTGTGTGTGCGTGTGTGCGTGTGTGCGTGGGTGCATGTCTGTATGTTTGTTTGCATATGAATTACTACCTAATGTGTGTGTGCGTGCGTGCGTGCGTGCGTGCATGCGTGCGTGCGTGCATGTGTGCGAGCATGCCTGCAACTTGGTGTACGTTCCTCAATGTATGTGCCGGCATGTGGATGTGTAAGCGGGTGTGGACATATACGCACGCACGCACGCACGCACGCACGCACGCACATACACATACATTACACGCAGACGTTTACAGTTAGAAATATAACCAAACACTTTAACGTATGTCCCGACGAACCCTTGCCAAGTGCGCTGGCGTCGACGAACAAGCGGCAGTAGCTGTCGATATCCTCTGACTGTAAGTTATTCCACTCGATGACCGTGCCATCTTTGAGAGTGTATTTCTTAGGCAAAACGATGTCCCGTCTCGGTCTAGGAGGCCCGAAGTACCAACAGAATTCGCGAGGAACGCGTCGCATCGAGAAGTCGCAAGTCTACAGACGGAAGAGAAAACGACGTAGGATTACAAATTCCAACGCTTTTGAACAGCCGACTTCTCTTTTGTTTACTCTGATTGATCAGACTTGTCTCACAAGGACATCCTGGTGACTAGGTAGTGCTACGTATAGAACTTAAAGTTACTCGTACAACATAGAAACGACAAAAATATGTGTTGGACATTGCTATGCTACAGACACAGGACGAAGCGACATCTAAAACCATTGTGCGGTAGCCAATGCACAGAATAGCAAGACAGGGCCCACCAACTTTATATTTCGTTGACTGTCTGTGATAGAATATAAGGCTGGAGACAGTAGAGTTGTAACAAGATTTAACAAGATTTCAGTCTAGAGCCACAAGCTCCAGGCGGCATGCGTATAAGGATGCATTTGGCTTATCGAGAGTCCATCAGTTGTCCACCTACGTATAACCCGCCCTCCCCAGGTAGCTGTCAATTTTATTTTTGAACATATACACTGCTAGCATCAACACAACCATCAGATAAGTTACACGTGGCAATGAGGCACAGAGGATTCTGGTGGTTGGAACCAACATAGTTCGATCCCCAGTGGCCAATTTTGAATAAACGAAGATACCTGGCGAATTCATTATGACAGAAAGGAAACCCAACACCCCACACGACGGCTGACCTAACATTATCGACCAGAATTACACAAATTTCTACAGAGCAGAGGCACACGACACTAGTCTACAAATTATGTGATATAAATTGCTTTGCATTATTGTAAGATATGAACACTGACAAGTATGTAATTATAAATACGTTCCATTTTGACAGTCCTTATTTCCTTCTTAAATACGTTCCATTTTGGCAGTTCTTATTTCCTTCTAACAATCTAAAGGCCGGGATACATTGGCACTTTTCGCACGACGCGACCAGATCAGACCCATCCCAACTGCAGTGTATAGGCCTACACTACACGCACTAACACCGACTGAGGCATACATGAAGCCTCGTAACGTCATAATCACGTTAACTTGTAAACATTCGACTACGTCGGGGCTGTTCAGTTTCAGTCTGACGTATTCAAAAGTTTTCAAGTTTACGTGATTATGACGTCACGCCGACCAGGCGACTTCGAGTATGGCGCATATTAGTGTCAGCCGATATAGTGTATTACTATCAGTACATACACTGCACTTGGGGTGAGTCTGGTCTGATTTGTTCTGGTTTGGTTTAGTCGGGCAGAGTGACTGTGTATCCCGGTCTTTACATGCAGTGGCGGCGTAATAAATAACTTTTAGACTGCAAACTTACACTTCTATCTGCGACATACTTCCGCCAGAGGACGCTGTCAGTAAGACCGACGCCGCGGATTCGACCGTTAGATGGCAATTCTGCGCAGAACTCGAAACCAGCTTCGCGCAAGTCGCCAAATATAGCCACGTTGGTGAAGAACGTCTGCACAAGTACGGTGACGTAACCGAGTTTTCGAGCATGCGCAGCTGCAACGTCGATCCAATTCCGGAACATGCCGGCTTCTGCCTGCGCGCTATCGACGCCAATGAACAGGTCTGCGATGGCGGCGTTATAGGACTTCATAAACACACTAGGGGCGACACAGACGAAGGAGTTAATGACGTCATCCTTTCGCCCGTTCATCGCAATCAAAGTGTCACCGCTGTAGACCAACGCCCGAAATCCGTCGACGACAATAAACTCGTCCTCGCCGAATGCCGCATAGACGGGGTTCTCTACCTCCGCCAGACGTCGCTGTAGTAGGAACAGCTCGTCGAATCGGTCGTCCGGAAGTGGAATCACCGGAAGTTCGTCATTCATCGTCGAGTGAACCGTTACCGAAGAAGGCGGGCCATCTTCCGGTGTCGACCGCATAACTTCTCCGTTATTATGCGCTACTAGTGCAGAGAAAAGGATTGTTTAGACGCCAAAACAATAAGACATACTGTGGATCCTCATTATAAGTACTCGTAGAGCAGCCATTTAAAAGAAACAACAACGATATTCCACATTAATAACCATTAGCGTAATCAGTCGACCTGTAACTGTGTAATGAATAATTATGTAACAATTCATCCACCACCCCTCTCCCGGCTTCCGATGTCATAATCGACAGCGCGACAGCTGAGTCGTGCTAAAGTTTTGACTCAGCCCAACGAATATGAATTTGCGTCGGCCGCCAGTGGAGGTTTTTAGGCCCTCTCTGGATCCGTCCCTGGTGTGTGTGTGTGTGTGTGTGTGTGTGTGTGTGTGTTTGTGGCATGCGTGCATGCTTAGTGGCGTGTGTACGTAGGTACATACGTGTATGTGTGCGTTGGGGAGGATGCATGCACACTGCTTGATCGCCGATTTTGTTGAGCAGTGGCGACGCACGGCGGTTTGTTTGCGTGCTATTATTATATTATACCACTTAACAGCATTGACTCGTAGCGCTTTTGGGTGTAGTGCGCGAACAAAAACCTGAAAACGCTGGCAAACATCGACGGTTTTGTGTTGTTTGCATGTTGGATCGTTGGCTATGCATTGGAGTTATGGGGCTTGCAACATTTATTCGATATACGCTGATTGACAGCACACACGTGGTTTTTATTTCTCCCCTTTCCCAAAAGCACGCACACCTCAAAAGTGTAACCCCGGGCTTGTATCCGTTTAGTTGTAATACAAATAAGTCAGAGGGAAGGCTTCACAAACTTACAACCAGTGCCGGGCTCCAGAAGCCTAGGGATAAGTTACTTACAATAGTGCATATTATATAATTATATATATATATACATATTTATCCACCCAAAGTAGGTGGCCTTCACCTTGCCCTTGCTGACGCAGCGTTACATTTGGTTTCTGTCGCTTTAGCCACTAGTTAAATCTGGATTTAAGCTGTATTTTTTTTCATATATCTAGAGAAGAAAAAGCGTGCACAATTCTAAAGTCGAGGCAGCTTCCAACCACCATACAAAGTGTGTCCAAGGGACGCAGCGGGACTAAAAAATGGCGTCTCGTCATAAAAACCTGCACTGCCGGTGGTTAGAAAATGTATTCGATGGCTTAGCACGCATGATAAGTGTTTTGACTCATTGTTGATAAGAATTAGTATATGCGTTATGTTTACAATGTCCTATAACTGAGTCGGGTCTAAGAATTCTGGGGAACTGCATCTGATAACCGATGCGGTCGTGCCGTGACCGCCGCTTAGTCTCGGCGGCGTTCGAGAACCGGAAACCAGTGGCCCGTCGGGCCAGTAAAATATAAGAACTGGTGGCCCGAAAGCTTCAAAAAAGATGCCGGGCCATCGGGCCAGTGTTAATGTCAAGGCCTGTTAATTATACATTTCAAATGAATACGAACAATGTTTATTTGTGTTACATAATGTTAATTATTTCACAATTAAGACCATTTTGTTAACAACTTGTTTGTGTTTAATAGATGACATTTAACTATTGGTAAGTTAGACTATTGATTCTTCGCAGAAAGGTTTCCTCATATTTGTGTAAAAAAAACATATTCAAGATAGTAAGCCCACACACACTCACACACACAATACTAATTAACTGCTAATTGTATAGTGCATTGTATCCGGATATAAAGCCTGTTCAGATAAGCTCTTTAAAAATGCATCATTGGTAAAACATAATCACTATCATAACAATTTAAGAAATAATATAATATAATAATTGAAAATATACATTTGTAAACAAATAACTTACGTTACGTGAAATAAAGTATCAGATAACTAAGTAATACAAATACATCAATTAAAATGCAAAAAAAACGTTACCTCAGTGGCAGTATGTACGATGAGTATCGGACATAGTTACCAGAATTACAGAAATACAGATTGCTGGTCATATCATATGTTGCAAGCATAACCAAACTAGACGACCACTTTTCTGCCAGTTTCAAACGAATTTCGTACCAACTACGTAATTTTCTAACAGCTTATTTGTTGGAAAAGGAGCGGACCCGCTATGTTTACTGTTGTACGACGCGTTTTTTTGCCCGAGCATTCGGCGTGTGTGTAAAAATAGAATGATGTCATGCAAATGTGACGCGTTGCTGCCTCAATGCTGGCGTGTGTTATTGTACTTGTATAGAAGTGTGTGAAGCCGTCGATATGTAGCACGAGCGCTCGAGTCATTTATGCAATGTGTATACTATATAAGTATTATAATACCTATATTGTATAGTATACACATTGCACAAATGACTCGAGCGCTCGTGATCCCATGCCATGGCATGGGCATGACCCATGCCCATGCCAGTTCAGACTGTGAAGTTCAGTTGCCACTTGCCACACGCTCACCTGCTCCGCTGTGAAGCGCAACTCTGATTATTACGTACACATATAAATGCTGGAACCAATGCGTTCACTATACTATAGTATATGTACTTTCCGTGACAAACAGATGCGTATTTATAACAAAATATAGTGATTTAAAGTCCGCGCACACAATTTCGACAACAACGAGGCGATACATGCCAAACCGGATGTGACCCGGGGAATTCCCCCGACTCGTTCGCAACACGAGCGCTTGAGTCGTTTCTGCAATGTGTATACTATACAATATAGGTATTATAATAGAAGAGTGCCCAACATTTGTCGACGTTCGCAATGACCGCTCGCCGTTCAACATCTGTATCGTTACAATGCGACGGCAAATCCAACTTCCACGAACACAATCATATCCCCAAATGAATAAACTTTCACAGGACCTGTCCTTTACTCAATATAACATTGTACGTATTGTCGAAAGTGGTCATTAATCACGGCACAAATCCGACACGACCAAAAAAGCCGACACGTGTATGGTCGCGTGAAGTTTTAATCGAAAACGAGACGCGACACACGCCTTTTTGAAAATATTCTACCCAGCGAAATGCCAACAGCGTCCCCAGTTGGAGTGCTCCTACCGCTAGCGTGATCGTGCACTTCACTTCTGTATAAGTCAGAAAACACAACAACAATGAATTCATCAGAATACACAACATTTTATACATATAAAATATATATATATATATGTATATATTTCAATAGTCAAGAAAAATTTACAAATGATTCAGCAAAATGCATGCTAAATATATTGCTGTTGGCATTTCGCTGGGTAGAATATTGTCAAAAAGGCGTGTGTCGCGTCTCGTTTTCGATTAAAACTTCACGCGACCATACGCGTGTCGGCTTGTTTGGTCGTGTCCGATTTGTGCCGTGATTAATGACCACTTTCGACAATACGTACAATGTTATGTTGAGTAAAGGACTGTGAAAGTTTATTCATTTGGGGATATGATTGTGTTCGTGGAAGTTGGATTTGCCGTCGCATTGTAACGATACAGATGTTGAACGGTGAGCGGTCATTGCGAACTTCGACAAATGTTGCGCACTCTTCTATTATATTACTTACTGTACAGTAGACACAACGACTCAAGCGCTCGTGTTCGTAATGACCGCTCGCCGTTCCACATCTGTATCGTTGCAATGCGATGCCAAATATAACTTCCACGAACACAACCACATGCCCAAATGAACAAACGTTCACAGTACCTGTCCTATACTCAACATAAGTCATAACATTGTACGTATTATCGAAAGTGGTCATTAATCATGGCACAAATCCGATACGACCAAAAAAGAAGATTCGCGTATGGTCGCGTGAAGTTTTAATCGAAAACGAGACGCGACACACGCCTTTCTGAAAATATTCTACCCAGCGAAATGCCAACAGCGTCCCCGTTGGAGAGCTTCTACCGGCGGCGATGGGCGTGTAAGCGTGATCGTGCAGTTCACTTCTGTATCAGCCAGAAAAAATAAACATCACTTATGATCACACACGTAGGATAAAACCTCTCGAGATCACTAATACACATATCAGATGAAACTTTCTTCTTCCGTTAAGTGGCCATAATTAGTATCTGATTATACTGCCACTATTTTGGGGATCTGGCATTTGAGAAAAAAACCTACCTCCTACAAAATAGATAAAAATACACCCTACTAATAAACCCTAACTATAAATTAAATTAATATACACATTATTTTATGCACACATAAACGCGCTACATATTAAAACATCTCCTCTCTTCATCATCTGAATTCAGGAGTGGTAGTATATTTAGCATGCATTTTGCTGAATCATTTGTAAATAACTATATTGAACAGTATACACATTGCACAAACGACTCAAGCGCTCGTGGTTCGCAACAAGGAGCCTCTATTTGGTAGTGATATACGGTCTTTGGTTCGCAACGCGTCAACGCACACTGTGATTGCGACGTATTCGCCGCTATATAAATTACGTCGCTCGCTCAGACCCGCTGTCCAGAGCAAAGACACATCCTCCACTTCTCGGAGACCACACCTGACTGACAGGTTAAGCGGGTAGACAATGCTTCCACAGCCGTCAACGCCAGGAAGGGGCGGTTCAAATGAAATAAACACAGAGAACCCATAAGCCGTGGTGTGGTGCAAGCACAGGTCTGTGCGATGCGTCTAGTGTCGCAGTGTAGTGAGTAGCTTGTAGTGTATGCGCTTCTTGCTCTCGCTTTCAGTTGCGACCGCCAGCTAGTCCCTTCACATGGGCGAAAAGGGACATGAGTGCGCAAGCCTCCCCTGCTGGTACATAGCCTCTCCATAGACAAGACTCTAGCATGATCTCCTTGTGGTACACTGCGGTAACTGGGCACCTTACGGCCCCAGGCTAACATGCTAGGGATCTAGGAGAGGGACAACTCTGATTTAAAACCTGGGTAGACCCAACTCATTAGCCTTGACAGGCAGTGGGTCTAGGAGAAGGAAACTCTGACTTCAAACCATGGGCAGATCAAGTCCACTAGTCATGGAAGACATTGACCTACGGGAAGGAAAACCTGGAAGACAAATCCCCCACATGGGTCAGCATGGGCAGCGCCATGTGGCTCGAATAAATGACCTCAATCATATGCTATGTCACTTAGTAATTACGAGATTGGCTACCGCGTGCGGGGGAACCGACGCGCTGCGACTTAGGCACCAGCGAGAAATCAGCGAAGACCTGGAGGGTCGAACAGCCGGCATCGACTCTCATGCGAAGTCCGGTTTGCCACTCTCAGTGTGGGAACAATGACGGGGAAACGAGTGGAGGTGGTGGAGCTAATGAAGAGGCGGCAACTGTCAGTGATGGGGGTACAAGAAACCAAGTGGAAAGGGGACCGGGCAGTGGACCTGGGAGATGGGTTTAAGATGCTGCATGCAGGGGGAGATGGAAGGAAAAATGGAGTGGGAGTGATTATGAAGGAGGAATACAGCAAGGAAGTCATCAGAGTGGAACGATGGGAAGGCAGGATAATTGCAGTGTGGATATTAGTTGGTGGAGAGATGATGTGCATATTATCGGTCTACCCACCGCAGACAGGGAGAACTCAAGAAGACAAGGATGCATTCCGAAACAACCTGGAAGAAATTATTGGGCATGTGGAGCCGGAGACAATGCTGGTTGTGGCAGGTGATTTAAATGCACATGTAGGAAAGAGACAGAACAGTGAGGAGACCTTAGGAAAGTACGGATATGGAACGAGAAACAGAGAGGGACAAGATCTGGTCGAGATGCTAGGCAGAAATCAGCTAGTGGTGGTAAACTCCTTCTTTCAGAAGAAGGAATCGCACAAGATTACATACAGAAGTGGAAACAACAGGACAGAGATAAATCTGCTGATTGTTAGAAGCAGCCAGTTGAACAAGGTTAGGGACTGCAAAGTTCTGGCAGGAGAGCACATAACGAGCCAACATAAACCAGTGGTTTATGAAATGTGGATAGGAAGAGGCAAACAGGGAAGGAAGAAACAAAGACAGGTAATAAAATGGTGGAAATGTGAAGGAGAGGTGATGGCCCAATACAAAACCGAAGTAGAGAGGAAGTTCAGGCTACTCCAAGAACAAAGGGAGGATGTGGAATCAGAGTGGAAAGCACTTAAGGAAGGCTTTGTTAGAACAGCTGAGGAGATATGTGGCAGAACATCAGGAAAGCCGACACAAAGTCGAAAGAAGAAAAAACAGTGGTGGTGGAACCAGGAAGTTGAACAAGCAATACGAGAAAAAAAGGAGGCATTGAAGTGTGTGGAAGAAGCGAGTGATGAAGAAAAGACAAAGCTAAAGCAGAAGTACCGGGATAAGAAGAAGGCAGCAAATAAGGCAGTTGCTAAAGCAAGAGATGATAAACAGCAGGAATTATGTGATAAGATTGAAGAAGATGGAGGGAAAGAACTGATCTTCAAACTTGCCAGAGATAGAGATAGAGACAGCAAAGATACTATACGAACATCAGCAATGAAGAGAAGCGACGGGACACTGGTCACTGGAGCAAAACAAGTGCTGGGTGTTTGGGAGGAGTACTTCAAGAAACTACTAAATGGCTAAAGGAGTGGATGAACTCTCAGTGGAAATGGTGAAAGCAAACAGACTAGTTGGAATCAAGTGGCTGACGAGGCTGTTTAATGTGTGCTTCACAGCAGGAGAGATACCAGCAGAGTGGCGAAGAGGAGTGATTGTGCCGATATGGAAGGGGAAAGGGGACATCCATGACCCAGGGAGATACAGAGGCATCACATTACTGAGTCAAGCCCTGAAATTGTTGGATACTGGATGCTAGGGTGAGGCTTTCAGTGGAGAACAAAATTGGAGAGAATCAGCTGGGATTTAGAAAAGGGAGAGGAACAGATGATGGATTGTTTGCCATCAGACAAATTATCGAGAAGAAGAGAGAATTTAAAAAGGATGTAGCTTTCGGTTTTGTAGATCTGGAAAAGGCATTTGACATCGTGCCGAGAGAACTCGCATTTGCAGTCATGAGATGAATGGAGGTTGGAGAAGCAGAAGCCAGAATGGTGGAGGAAATGTACGAGGAGACAACAGCGGTAGTGAGAGTCGAAGGAGAAACATCGGAACAATTTGAAGTGGAAGTAGGACTCAGACAGAGAAGTGCCTTGAGTCCCCTGCTTTTCATTATGGTGATGAACCTGATCATTGGAAAGATATCGGAGCAGGAAGAACTTAAGAAGATACTGTATGCAGACGACCTAGCAGTGGTGGCTGATAACAAAGAGGAATTACAGAAAGCTTTGCAAGAATGGAGTGACACCTTCAGAAAACACGGCCTCCGAATGAATCTGGAGAAGACTGAAGTAATGTGGATAGGAGAACAGGAGGTAGATCTGCATGTAGTTATTGACGGAAAGACCATTAAACAAGTGAACAGCTTTGTATACCTGGGCGGTGCAGTGAGTGATGATGGAATGAGTAGTAAAGAGATACAGAGGAGGGTACAAGCAGGAGAATCAGCATGGAAGAGGGTAGAAGGTATTATGTGGGACAGAAAACTGAAGAAACAACTGAAAGGAAAAGTGTTGGAAACCTGCGTTGTACCAGCCTGTATATATGGGTTGGGAACACTGCCACTGACAGAGAGACAGGAGGAGAAACTACAGGTGGCAGAAAACAACTGGGTCAGAAGAATATGTAGAGTAACACGAGAGGACAGAAGGAAGATGGAGGAATTGAGAGAGGAGATTGGAATGAAAAAACACCTAAAGAGGAAAGTAGCCGGTAACAGAATGAGATGGGCGGGACATGTACATAGAATGGGTGAAGACAGGCTGGCGAAAAGAGCATGGAAAGTAGAAGAGGGTGGCAGACGAAGGAAAGGAAGACCAAGGCTGAGATGGAACGACAGCATAAAACGAGACCTGGGGAGGGCTGGCGTGAACAGCCATGAATGGATGGCAATTGCTGACGAGAGAGAGAGAGGTGGAAAGAACTGACAAGAAAAGTAGAAGAAGCTACCAAGTGACGTGGACCCCACCCCGCAAGGGAGCAAGGGGAAGAAGAAGAACCCTGAAGCCGTGAGATGGCAGCACTGTTTAGCGAAGTGGCACAGTGCTAGAACATCAGATTCTCAATCCAGAGAATGCTTTGCTTAAATTCACTCAGCGGTATGAATGAGTACCTGGCAATGGTGGGTATTTTCGAACGAACGAATAGTCTTCGCAAATTAATTGCACGGTGGCTGAATGCTTCCCAGATCGAGAATTCCTCTTCTGGATAATGTGGTATATATGTCCGGATGGTTAGTTTGCTGCCCAGCTTCCCAGCTGCTGCTTCCACCTGGGGTAAGACCACATTAAGGATTCGTCCGCCATTACCCACCGAAAGAATACCCTTGAAAATACCGTTTTGGTGTGATGTGTGAATTTTGTTCGAGCACTGACATGGCACATGTTAGTCCAGTGAATGTACTACTGCATTAGATCTTTCACGAGGTAGTGGCTATTTGCAGCACGACCAATATTTCAAAATCCGTCACCAGATTGGGGCGAAATTGAGGGGTGTCAGGTTTGGGTGGATTTTTCTAAAAAATAAGGTATGAGATTTCACGAGTTTTCCACAGCCCTTGTGTCAGTGGAGGTTAAACATGCTGTGAAATTTTCAAGAAAATCATAAGACAAATTTTGCAGGAAATGAAGGAAATGTTATAATGGCCGCCTATGTAAAATTTAAATGTGGTCTTACCCCACCTCACTGAATCCTACCAGTGAATTGGTATATGGTGTGGCTGGTGAGATAGTGTTCCAGAGACGTACAGCTGAGGTTAAGAATGAGTGGAGGTAGTAGTAATAGAGGTTAAGTACCGTGGAAGGTTTGATTATGATGGGAGGAAGAGTAAAAGTAGTTCCGGCTCCCATGTTAAGAGATAGGGGGTTACCCTATTATCGCCCGATTTTCCTCCTGACCACTCATTTTTGTCTCATATACCGCGCCCAGGTTAAAGATAGGGATTTTTAACATGGGAAAGATAGGGCTTACTCCAAATCTTGTAAACGACTTCTCACATACTGCTCCCGGGTTAAAGATAGGGATTTTTAACAGGGGAGAGATAGGGATCCCCCCAAAACTGGTAAACGAGAAATCTCATTTACCACTTTCACCCGAAAACGGTTTTCGAGATACGGATTTTACTCATTACCACTCCCGGGTTAAAGATAGGGATTTTTAACGTGGGCGAGATAGGGGTCCCTCCGAAAATGGTTTTTGAGATTACGCAATGAGCAGACCGGGGCAATCCCATGGTAAAGGATAGGCCATTTTAATCCCATGTTAAAGCATAGGCCATTTTTATTGCAAAGGTATCCGACCACTTTTCGAATTTTCACCCCATGATAAAGCATAAGGAATTTTCACCACGTTAAAGCATAGGCCGTTTTTACTGCAAAGGTATCCGATCACTTTTCGAATTTTCACCCCATGTTAAAGCATAGGCCATTTTTATTGCAAAGGTATCCGACCACTTTTCGAATTTTTATCCCACGTTAAAGCATAGGCCATTTTTATCGCAAAGGTATCCGATCACTTTTCGAATTTTTATCCCGGGTTAAAGCATAGGCCATTTTTATCGCAAAGGTACGCGACCACTTTTTGAATAAAATAACATATACCGAACACCATTTGAACATGTCACACACGAGATTACTTGGCACGGAGGCCGAGGCTTCGCCAAGGAACCGACCCGTTATTTGTTTGACGATGACATGTCGAAAATGTGGTGTTATAGTAAGGCGTTATGTATAACAAAAGGCTTATAAATTCAACGGAAACCGTTTTATCTGAAGTAATGTATACAAAATGTAGATTACATATAGGACTATGTTATACCAGAGCCTATAGCCTCGTTTTGTTTTGTTTTTCGAACAGAGTGCCCATTTTGGATTTAGCCCTTTGGTGTCTGTTACAAAAACCCGTACTCGAGACGTGTCTGGACACGTTTGTTTGTCGCAAGCACGCGCACCCTGTATGACGTCATGGTACGCGCTGTAATTTTGTACATGAAGTGAGTTGGTCAAGCAGGTAGTACGTTGGTTAGACCTTGTATTGAACTCGCGCATATGTAATGTAATCCCTTCATATGACGTCATGATGCAGTGACGTCATGGTCAGTGACATCATCAAACTGCTATGCGCAGTAGTTTTGTACACGAAGTGAGTTGGTCAAGCAGGTAGTACTTTCGTTAGACCTCGTATTGAACTTGCACGTATGTAATGTAATCCCTTCATGTGACGTCAATTAAATAAGTAATTGCGCATGCGCAATAGTACCTATTGTTATATGTCGTAGGTTGTGGACCATCTGATTAGGTGTAGGCCTCTCCTAGTCTATATATTTATATAGGTTCAAAAACATACATCCAAACCCGATAAAGCATAGCCATATGCATAGATATAGGGGCTAAAGACTACCTGCCCTACAGCACATAACCACGGACAAACAACTTACAAACACCGACAAACAGCTCATAACCACTGACAAACAACTTACAAACACTGACAAACAGCTCATAACCACTGACAAACACCTTACAAACACTGACAAACAGCTCATAACCACTGACAAACAACTTACAAACACTGACAAACAGCTCATAACCACTGACAAACAACTCAAAAACACCGACATGCTATAGCGAGTGAAAAATGTCCCCGTTAACTGGTATGAACTGGTATGAACCGGTATAAATCAATCCGGTATAAACAAAGGTTCTGTGTTGAAAAAACATCCGTGTATCGGTCCCGTGTTAATAAGGCATAGGAAATTATACGAACTTGTCAGCTAAAACATTCAAAGTACCAGCTATCTGTGTAATATTTTGGTCAAACTGTTTGTCGTGTAACAGTATTTGTCAGAATATCATAGTACTTACCGACGGTCACAGTGGGTATCCTGTTTGTAAACTGTTTTGAAGGGGTATTCCCTATTCAAACCTCATCTATTTAAATAAACACGCTATGAGTGATACTTGCCTGTCATGGTGGCCTAGATGGTAATACTCTGACTAATTACATTGGTATCCGTTGAGTGTTGTTGAGAACCCTGATGGTCACCTCTTTGAATGAAGTCCTGTCAGGTGGTTGTCCTTACATGTTATTGACATAGTCGTTTGAGTGGCGTTGGGAACGATGATGGTCACCACTTTGAATGAAGTCCTGTCAGGTGGTTGTCCTTACATGTTATTGACATAGTCGTTTTCGCTCATAGCGGTTTTCAAATTCGCTTGCTATGATAGACTCTAACACACACACACACACACACACACACACACACACACACACACACACACACACACACACACACACACACACACACACACACACACACACACACACACACACACGCACGCACGCACGCACGCACGCACGCACGCACGCACGCACGCACGCACACACACACACACGCACGCACGCACACACACACACACACACACACACATACACACACACACACACACACACACATACACACACACACACACAGACACACACACACACATACACACACACACACACACACACACACACACACACACACACACACACACCCTCAGCACTCCATTGCTCCCTTTTTTCCTGTCTATTTGCTCCATTGCTCCGTTTTTACCAGTCTATTTGCTCCATTGCTCCCTTTTTACCTGTCTATTTGCTCCATTGCTCCATTGCTCCCTTTTTACCTGTCTATTTGCTCCATTGCTCCATTGCTCCCTTTTTACCTGTCTATTTGCTCCATTGCTCCCTTTTTACCTGTATATTTGCTCCATTGCTCCCTTTTTACCTGTCTATTTGCTCCATTGCTCCCTTTTTACCTGTCTATTTGCTCCATTGCTCCATTGCTCCCTTTTTACCTGTCTATTTGCTCCATTGCTCCATTGCTCCCTTTTTACCTGTCTATTTGCTCCATTGCTCCCTTTTTACCTGTATATTTGCTCCATTGCTCCCTTTTTACCTGTCTATTTGCTCCATTGCTCCCTTTTTACCTGTCTATTTGCTCCATTGCTCCCTTTTTACCTGTCTATTTGCTCCATTGCTCCCTTTTTACCTGTCTATTTGCTCCATTGCTCCCTTTTTACCTGTCTATTTGCTCCATTACTCCCTTTATATATGTCTATTTGCGCCCTTTTAAGGGATATCACGCGATAACCCGTCACACACACACACACACACACACACACACACACACACACACACACACACACACACACACACACACACACACACACACACACACACACACACACACACACACACACACACACACACACACACACACACACACACACACACACACACACACACACACACACACACACACACACACACACACACACACACACACACACACACACACACACACACACACACACACACACACACACACACACTCCGTAGTCTCGTGACATAACGTGTGATGTGTCATCCGTAATCTTGTGACATAACTTGTGATGTGTCATCCGTAATCTTGTGAAATAACGCGTGATGTGTCATCCGTAATCTTTTGTGATGCGACATCCGACGTAGTCTCGTGACATAACGTGTGATGTGTCATCCGTAATCTTGTGACATAACTCGTGATGTGTCATCCGTAATCTTGTGTGATGTGACATCCGACGTAGTCTCGTGACATAACGTGTGATGTGTCATCCGTAATCTTGTGACATAACGCGTGATGTGTCATCCGTAATCTTGTGTGATGTGACATCCGACGTAGTCTCGTGACATAACGTGTGATGTGTCATCCGTAATCTCGTGACATATCTCGGTCATAGTCCCGTCTCTTGTCTCGTCCGTACTCTCGTGTGATGTGACATCCGTAGTCTCGTGACATATCTCGGTCATAGTCTCGTCTCTTGTCTCGTGTCATCCGTAGTCTCGCGGCATCTCTTGTCTCGTCGGTACTCTCGTGTGGTGTGTCATCCGAAGTCTCGTGACACATCTCGGTCATAGTCTCGTCTCTTGTCTCGTGTCATCCTAAGTCTCGTGACACATCTCGGTCATAGTCCCGTCTCTTGTCTCGTGTCATCCGAAGTCTCGTGACACATCTCGGTCATAGTCTCGTCTCTTGTCTCGTGTCATCTGAAATCTCGTGACACATCTCGGTCGTAGTCTCGTCTCTTGATGTATCTATGTATATCTCTATGTATGTATCTATGTATGAATCTATGAGTTCATTTTCGGTTACCCGTGCCAGGTTATTTGTTTTATGACCGAAGCTAATTTGGCAGGTTTTAACGAAGAAGCACGAATTTAAATACTATAGTCCGAAAAAAGAAAAGAAAAAGTTCTAATGGACATTTGTACACTTGGCCCTTAATACGGTAAACTATATAAATACTGGTACATCTTATCTGGGAGGTTATTGTGTGTCTGTACTGTTCTAACATAACGCTTCACTATCATGACGCTTCACTTTCCTCGAACAATATAGATAGCGAGGACTGCGTCGTCTTTTATTGATATAGGCTCTTTGGCGTCAAGTCGCTCGAGTCGCCATTGTGCATCACTCATAGCGTGTTTTTTTAAATAGATGAGGTTTGAATAGGGAATACCCCTTCAAAACAGTTTACAAACAGGATACCCACTGTGACCGTCGGTAAGTACTATGATATTCTGACAAATACTGTTACACGACAAACAGTTTGACCAAAATATTACACAGATAGCTGGTACTTTGAATGTTTTAGCTGACAAGTTCGTATAATTTCCTATGCCTTATTAACACGGGACCGATACACGGATGTTTTTTCAACACAGAACCTTTGTTTATACCGGATTGATTTATACCGGTTCATACCAGTTCATACCAGTTAACGGGGACATTTTTCACTCGCTATAGCATGTCGGTGTTTTTGAGTTGTTTGTCAGTGGTTATGAGCTGTTTGTCAGTGTTTGTAATTTGTTTGTCAGTGGTTATGAGCTGTTTGTCGGTGTTTGTAAGTTGTTTGTCCGTGGTTATGTGCTGTAGGGCAGGTAGTCTTTAGCCCCTATATCTATGCATATGGCTATGCTTTATCGGGTTTGGATCTATGTTTTTGAACCTATGTAAATATATAGACTAGGAGAGGCCTACACCTAATCAGATGGTCCACAACCTACGACATATAACAATAGGTACTATTGCGCATGCGCAATTACTTATTTAATTGACGTCACATGTAGGGATTACATTACATACGTGCAAGTTCAATACGAGGTCTAACCAAAGTACTACCTGCTTGACCAACTCACTTCATGTACAAAATTACAGCGCGTACCATGACGTCATACAGGGTGCGCGTGCTTGCGACAAACAAACGTGTCCAGACACGTCTCGAGTACGGGTTTTTGTAACAGACACCAAAGGGCTCTGGTATAACATAGTCCTATATGTAATCTACATTTTGTATACATTACTTCAGATAAAACGGTCTCCGTTGAATTTATAAGCCTTTTGTTATACATAACGCCTTACTATAACACCACATTTTCGACATGTCATCGTCAAACAAATAACGGGTCGGTTCCTTGGCGAAGCCTCGGCCTCCGTGCCAAGCAATCTCGTGTGTGTCATGTTCAAATGGTGTTCGGTATATGTTATTTTATTCAAAAAGTGGTCGCGTACCTTTGCGATAAAAATGGCCTATGCTTTAACCCGGGATAAAAATTCGAAAAGTGATCGGATACCTTTGCGATAAAAATGGCCTATGCTTTAACGTGGGATAAAAATTCGAAAAGTGGTCGGATACCGTTGCAATAAAAATGGCCTATGCTTTAACATGGGGTGAAAATTCGAAAAGTGATCGGAGACCTTTGCAATAAAAACGGCCTATGCTTTAACGTGGTGAAAATTCCCTATGCTTTATCATGGGGTGAAAATTCGAAAAGTGGTCGGATATCTTTGCAATAAAAATGGCCTATGCTTTAACATGGGATTAAAATGGCCTATCCTTTACCATGGGATTGCCCCGGTCTGCTCATTGCGTAATCTCAAAAACCATTTTCGGAGGGACCCCTATCTCGCCCACGTTAAAAATCCCTATCTTTAACCCGGGAGTGGTAATGAGTAAAATCCGTATCTCGAAAACCGTTTTCGGGTGAAAGTGGTAAATGAGATTTCTCGTTTACCAGTTTTGGGGGGATCCCTATCTCTCCCCTGTTAAAAATCCCTATCTTTAACCCGGAAGCAGTATGTGAGAAGTCGTTTACAAGATTTGGAGTAATCCCTATCTTTCCCATGTTAAAAATCCCTGTCTTTAACCTGGGCGCGGTATATGAGACAAAAATGAGTGGTCAGGAGGAAAATCGGGCGATAATAGGGTAACCCCCTATCTTTTAACATGGGAGCCGGAACTACTTTTACTCTTCCTCCCATCATAATCAAACCTTCCACGGTACTTAACCTCTATTACTACTGGAGGTGTGTGTCTTGGTGTATGGAATCGTGAGTTTGTAACGATGTCCTCAAGTCGAAATGTTGTTCGATTGAACAGATCTACCAGTGAATACAGTGTAAAGCGCTTTGAATTGTCCTAAGGACTGGATATTACGCTATACAAAAACTTACCTTTTTAAAGTGCCCTCGCAACTGCCTGGGATAATTATTCACTTTCAGCTGTTCATCCCTTGACTCGGTCTACCCCAGATAGAGATACTGATTATATATATATACGGCTAACTTTAAACTAATACATGAAATAAGGTTAAACACGTATCAGTTAACGCTCTGCTTTATATAAACTATTCAAAATTAAACTTAGGTCCTATATTGGCACAGGCCACACACAACATAAACCGAAATTAAAATGTTGCACAGTTACTTTTCTATTATATCAGCGGCCTGCCCTCTTTCGCCCGCTTAGGCAGTAGGTGGCGCACAACAACCTTATAATTATTGGTCAAAGGTTTCGTATTCAGCGTTGTCTTGGTTGTAAACATGCAGTAACAGAAACCGAGGCGCACAAACAGTAATAAATCGAGGCGGGCGCGTTCGAGTGTGCATGCGTGCGCACATTACTAGAAATCCCCGCATAACGTTTTGAGCATGCGCAGTGACACCCAAACTAGCGCACACATCGCAGTGTGGAAAATATAGGGCAGTCCCGTTGTAGCACATATGGACCTCCATACGTCGGTGCAATATAGTTTGCGAATATTTCACGCGATTCTATGGCCAAAAACCTACAATTTGGTATATATATCATCATATTTTGATTTAAAAAATCCTGGTGTTACCTCTGCAGTTGAAAGTTTCAGTAGTTTTACAATACATTTTAATGGCGTTCTGTTGAAAACCTGCTACATACCCACATTTCGATCGGTGCACAATAAAATTCTAGTGGAGTTAGCTTACTTGCGGATAGATCCACAAGATGGAGACTAGTGGAGTGTACCCCTAGCGGACTATAGGAGAACTGAACCTGCATCATTTCTCGAGCGTTTGACAACGCTACAGTTTATTGTATCTACCTATACAGTACTATGCTTTATGACTCATTTATTTATTGCTGAAGATGCGTGTAAGTTGTCACACTACATAAACATCGATGCAAATACACAAGGGTGTTATTTAGAGACACTGTCGAGACCATTTGAGCGAGGTCTCACTGAATTTTGAAAACTTTTATCATTGTCTCCGACCTCACTTACCAGCTCCTGGATTGCTGCAATCCCGAGGGACTACGGAAGAACCTCGTGCAGGTTCACCGTGATGCGCTGGCCTCCTGTAGCGAACGAGACCTACTGGCCAACATTAAGAAGTTGGCGGTGCGCGCCGAGAACGCGATGGTAGCCTGGGACGTGCTGTCGAAGATGCGGCAGGACCGAGACGAACCTGTCCGCGCCTACAGCGCTCGACTCAAGGGGCAAGCGCGAGTTTGCCAGTTCGTCGTCAAGTGTCAGTGCACGAGCTGCCCGAACCACGACGCGTGCGTTGGGGCAGATTACAGCGACATTGTGGTGCGGGACCAGGTCGTCCTGGGCTGCGCCGATCATGACATCAAACTGGATTGTCTGACCGAGAAGGGACCGAGTACACCTCTCGAAGAGGTTGAGGCGTTTGTTGAGGGCAAGGAATCGGGAAAGATTTCGCTCTAGCAGCTGAGCGACGGATCCGAGGCGGCTGTCCAGATCAGCTCAGCAGAGAGCGGTCTTCAAACAACATGCCCCACCCACACTCCTGCCTACTCCGCTGTGCACACACTGCGGCCAGATCGGCCATGGTAGCAGCAGGGACGAGCGCTCTGACAACTGCCCGGCATACGGCCAAACCTGCACCAAATGCGGCAAGAAATGTCACCTTGGGACCGTATGCAGGCAAAAGTCGACGGCCAGCACACTCTATGTGCAACGCCGCCCGCGCCGGTCACCGCAGAGGGAAACCGCTACGGCTCTCTTCCAGTCACTATGCAGTGTGGAGAACGCGCCGCCTGTCGACAACGAGATCGTCTGCAACCTCGGGGACTTCAAACTCGAACACTGCGTTTACGACGCCAATCAAGACACGTGGGTGAAGAAATCCTCGGCCCCACAACCTACACTGTCGTTATACATCACTCACTACCCGTGCGACACTCGCGCTCTCGGCCTCTGCACGCCACTGTGGCGCCCTACTACGGCTGCGTTGGTGTCGGTAGTGGCTGTTACAGGTTGCCAATCGTGCCTGGCTGGGACGAATCTACTCTCCAAGCTCGGACTCACCGAGCAATGCATGAGCAAAACACGTCTGCAGATGTCAGCTGCCAACGGAAACAATCTGGACATAATCGGGGCGATCGCCCTGCGCCTATCAGACTCCGCTTCTCCAGGTGGCACAGAAACACGCCAAATTGTCTACATATGTCGAGAGACGAGCGACTTCTTCTTGTCTCGAGGAGCATGTGTGGCGCTAGGCATTGTGTCGCGTAACTTCCCTGACGTCGCCGACGCCCTATAACGACATCCGGTGGGCGACGCCGAAACTCCCGACCTGTCCGATGACGTGGCCGCGGCAGCCCCCGCAGCCCTCCGATCCCGCGACGATCCGGCGCCACCTCGCTGCTCACAGACTTGCGCGTCCACGGCCACGAAACTCATCAAGTCGGTCACATGGGACGATGTGCGCACTTCCACGGCGAGCGACCCTGACATGTCCGCTCTAGTGGATGTCATCCACAACGGCTTTCCTGACACGCCATCAGCCATGCTCAGTGCCATCCGCACGTACCACCAGTACCGGGAGAAGCTAACCGAGTACGACGGCGTCATCCTTTACAAGGACAGAATCGTCATACCACCCACTCTCCGAGCACGTGTCTTGCAGGCACTCCACTCGGCTCACTAGGGTATTTCGATGATGGTGTCGCGAGCAGAGGGGTCATTCTTCTGGCCAGGTATGACTTCGGCAATTGAAGAGACACGTGCACACTGTACAGCGTGCAACCGCATGGCGCCGTCACAACCAAACTCGCCGCCTACACCACCAACACGACCAGTCTACCCCTTCCAGGCGATATGTGCTGACTACTTCAGCTACGGCGGCCATCACTACCTCGTCGCCGTGGACAGATAATCTAATTGGCCTATCGTAGAAGAGAACGCGGAGGGCTCCAAAGGCCTCATTGCCGCGCTCCGAAGAGTGTTCGTGACCTTCGGCATCGCCGAGGAGCTCTCCTCGGACGGGGGACCTGAGTTCAAGGCAGGCGCTACAAAGACATTCCTCCAGAACTGGGGTATACGTCACCGCATCAGCAGCGTAGCAAACCCACACAGCAACTGCAGGGCGGAAGTCGGGGTGAAAACGGTCAAGCGGATGCTGGTTTGCAGCACGGGCCCAGGTGGTTCACTGAACACCGACGCATTCCAACGGGCCATGTTAGCCTACAGAAACACGCCAGATCCGATGTCGAAGGTTAGTCCTGCCGAGATCATCTTTGGACGCCGCATCCGGGACTTCATCCCAGTACCGCCCGGACAGTACCTACCCCATTGGACGTGGCGCGAGACACTGCAAGCAAGAGAGGACGCACTGCGTGTCCGACACATGAGGGCACATGAGCGACTGTCGGAGCACACACGTGTCCTACCTCCACTCACTATCGGCAACTGCGTAAGGCTGCAGAATCTGGTTGGCCCGCACCCAACCAAGTGGGACCGCACCGGAATCGTAGTTGAGGTACGACAGTACGACCAATACGTCGTACGAGTGGACAGGTCGGGGCGTGTCACACTCCGTAACAGGAAACACCTACGCCTGTACACGCCGCATATCGCCAGGGCCCCGTTGATCAACTCGCCATCTGTCATTCCCCCCGCCACGACCACGCCACCGTCGCCCATGCTACCCGAGACACCGACCCAGCCAGCCGACCCAGTGTCGCCTCTACCCAGGCCGACTACACCCGTGCCAGCGACCCCGGCCAGGCCCGAGTCCGGCGCCGGGCAGCTTCCTCGTGCTAGTCGTGAGATGCTCCAGCAGGCCGCGCCCCCACCCACACCGGCCGCTGAGGTTCCGCCACCGACCCCTGCTCCGACACCCGCCGTTCGGCGACTTGGCGGTGGCACCCGGCGACCTCCAAGGAGACTAGTGGAGGAAATGTAGAGGGTCACACTTCCATTGTCAGCCCTCTGGCTCGAGGACTTGGGGGGCATAGTGGAGTGTACCCCTAACGGACTATAGGAGAACTGAACCTGCATCATTTTTCGAGCGTTTGACAACACTACAGTTTATTGTATCTACCTATACAGTACTATGCTTTATGACTCGTTTATTCATTGCTGAAGATGCGTGTAAGTTGTCACACTACATAAACATCGATGCAAATACACAAGGGTGTTATTTAGAGACACTGTCGAGACCATTTGAGCGAGGTCTCACTGAATTTTGAAAACTTTTATCATTGTCACCAGTTGACCTCAGAAATGGTCATTTCAAAGATTTTAAAAAAAATTGGCGGAAAAATAAACCTGACTTGTTTTTCATCGCTATTTTAAATGTAAATGAAACATGATATGCCATACTTTTCATCAAATGTCTAGGGTTCCCACCATTCCATTCTTCATGTTCTTGCTGGATTGGTGGTGGTGTTTGTTGGGGGAGAGGGCCTATAGAGTTGCCCCAGGGTGGGTTGGGGTAAGGTTCTGACCGTTCCCTGCCAACAATGAAACCAATGCAATTAAAAATGTCATTCCTTATTCCTTTCTTTTGAGGACTTAGACTTTGCACCTCTTCTCTTTGTTTCCTCCAAGCACTGTACATGTATTGTCGACATTCCTCTCATAGATACATGTACTGCATTGGTGTCAAATCATTTTTCTCCATCACAAGAGCACAAAAGGTGTACTGGGGGAGGGGGGTATTTATGGTGTGTACCCTTTTAAAAGATTATGTGTCTGTGGGAGTAGGGTCTTCATAAAAGAGAAAGCTATGTACTCGTGTGAAGAAGAATGTGTTGCAGTCCCTGGTCCATTTGGTCCATGTCTTCAGAAAAATGAGTTTGCCATTCCTGGCGATTACTTTCACCCTCCTGCAGGCTCAGCTGTAAAATTACTCATTCTCCCAGAAATTGAAATTGTATATGTTATTCCAACAATTTCAAACTGGATTTAAAGAATAATTGCTTTTACATAGTACATTGAAATGTATGAGTGTATATTACTAACAAATATGGTTCATGGTGGACTAAATCAAATGCAGAGGAAATTTTAAGTCAGTAAAATATAACATGACACAAGGTCAATGTACAATAGTGTCAAGGTCATGACCTTTCTCGTTGCAGTCAGTTGTCGCAACTACCTGCCTCGGAACGAATCACGCAATCTTCAGTCGCCGTGTCTTTGACGTGTGCATCGTTGACGAAGCGTCGCAAGTCTTGCAGCCGGCCTCTGTCGGCCCGCTGTTGGTCAGTCGGAGATTCGTCCTCGTCGGAGATCCCCTGCAACTTCCCCTGATTGTACAGAGTAGGGAAGCCAGGTAGGAGCAGGGAAACAGCGAAGATACTGTTTTTCGCTATGGATGTAAAAGATGACCCAACGCTGCAAACGGAGTATTAAGTTGCAAATTTGTCAAATGAAGTGTTCTACCGTTTTTTATTCCACAGCTTAAAAACAATACTTCATTTTTTGAAATATCGTCAATAGTTTTTTTGATTTATTGCTAAAATTGATGCAACATTTTAAAGTGACGTTTTGAGAAAAAAAAGAGGTCATAATGAGTGAGAGACTCATATTGTCTGTGTGTTTCTTAAAATGTGTGCTCATAAACGCATGCTTTTTTAGTTTGATATTGATTACATGTCGAGGAAAAAATGGACATTAAAAAGGCGTGAGCATGCATTTCTGCCAAAATCAAAAAATTTGAACGGATAAGACAGCTATTTTGGATCGTCTGCAGACTAGGCGAGTGTGAATTAATATCTGATTCGCTATGGAAGGTCACAGTTATGATTCCAGAAAATAATTGCACAATTCCCCTCGTCTAAGGGTTGTAAATGGAAACAACTGGAAATGAACGCTCAAAACCGTGTCTGAAGGAGACGAGTCGATGATGGCCTATGCCCCGTCAGGAAGTGAAAGGCTTAAGTCAAGTTCTTACTGATTTTAGGATTCGTACCGGATGTTAGATGGATGAAAATTAATAGTTCATAATGTTACATGATTTTTGCATCTTTCACATTCTGTAAATACATATAATTACTACAGTAGCAGAATTTGGCAATTTGTTCTTTGTCCACCTTGCAGATCAATTTTGGTTTTGCATTAGGCAAAAAGATGTAAACTTACAGAGAACCATTTGTATATGCTGTTGATTTGCTGATAACTTATCTACATATGCAACTATTGCTAAACTATCAGTAATTGAAAATAATTGTTTCTGTCTGTGTCAGTGCCATCATGCTGCTAAGCAACGAACTGGTGTACAGTGGTGCCCTCAAGTGTGCATCGGAAACAGTTGCCACTGGACAACTGAGCGTTCCGAATACGGACATTCTCCAGAAGGTGTGCGAGGGCGATTGCAAACATCAATCAATCAATCAATCAATCAATCTTTATTTCAGACAAAAAAGCATACATGTAATATGCACTATGTCCATAGTAAAAAAGTAAAAATAAAAAGTATATTATAGTGTATATATTGCACTAATCCACTTCCTGCGCAATACAGAGGTCGTATAAACATCACTGTGTATAATACTCTCAACAATGTTGTTCGTCGATGCAGATATTCTGCTCATGAGACTGTACATGCATTTTCTAAATCTAGTATTGCAACAGTCCGTGTCAGAACTAACAAACATTAGGCTAGCACTACACCTCATAGATAGGCTGTGCATAATTCTAAATGCATTGTTATAGGAAACAATAAAGTGCTGCATAGCGGCTTTTCTATAATTAGCCCATAAGGAACATAAATACACATTACTACAATAGGATGTGAACAGTTTGTTCTTCACCTTTACTGAACAAAAGTGAAAATTCCTGAGTAGAATATTGCTTCTGCCGTACAAACTCCTTTCTTTGGATTTCATATCCGTTTCATCTGACAGATCATTACAGATTATATGGCCAAGATATTTGTATGTCTTCGTTGTATTCAGAACTGCATCACCAAGCTTAATAGCTACTTCAATTTAGTAAAGATAAATTTCCTTTTCAATGTTGTGAAAGAGGAGTGTCAACATCATTGTAATTGTTTGCTAATGCATATTCTAAGGTTGCGATCACAAACGTCATCGATTTAGTAAAGATAAATTTACTATGCAAAGTTTTGAAGGTTTTATAAGAAGCATTCTATGGTTGCCAGAAGATCTCAACATAATCGGGAGCATTTCTTATCTTCCAGGTTGACTTACCGTTTTGGGTGATAACGGCCTTGAGTTCAGGGGAAGGTCATGAGGTCATCTTTCTCGATACAGACAAAGTGAGTAACCACAACATTGCGACAAATACACATTAAATATATTGGTTATTATTTTCTATTTCATCAAGTAGGGTAGGTTTTCTCCATTTCAGGATTAAAAGCAGAAGACCGAGTCATTATTATAAATAAATAAACATTAAATTAATGTAGAGGAGAACCTCACTATTAAGGTTATCCACGCTGGGCAAAAGTGACCTGAATAGCCAGGTGACCATATTAGCGGGACTAATTTCCTATATTTTGTAATACAAATATTTGGACTGTCCCAGGCTGACCTTAATTGTGAGGTGGCTGTATTACTGAGGTGACCATAAAGCGAGGTTCGACTGTAATAGTTTAATTATATTCAGATGTTTACATTGCATAATACCTTACACGATATGCTGTTAAAGCAATTATGTCTAAATATAATACAACAGCTGAAGAAACAGACAAAGATCGAAATACTTTTGTGTTTACAGATTCCTTGTCATGAAACAGAGGCTGACAGTAGAGTAAAGAACCGGGCAGAGGCGATGATCATTCTCGTACTGACAGAGCAGACAATTCAGGTGTGTTTCATACAAACCTGAAACGCTATCTCGACTTCCCAGATACAGTACACATTTTTGAAGTTTCGTTTAAATACAGATTTGTTTCAAATGGAGAAATTGTGATGAGATATCATTTTCTTGTGTTCTTTGTACAAATATTGTTGGCAGTTGCTAGGCTAACATTTTAGTTCTACCCAGTTGGCGATTGCCAGGTTAACGTTTTAGTTCTACCCCACCTAGAAAAGCCACAATGAAAGTGAGGCTTGACATGTCGTTTACTTAGCCATTAAAATAGTCATGTTCATATCTATGTCTTCATCTTTCATTTTGAAACGTGAACAAATATAAAATGAATTACAACCAAAGTGAGTAATGGCTAGAAACAGTCTTAGACACATAAAAATTAGGTTACTAATCAAACTTATGGAATAAACTAAAATAACTACTTCCTGCAGGACTTTGGACATATAGTAACCTTTCTGTGGTGTGTTTATTGTTTTTGCAAGAAACAATAGGATTTCTTGCAAAACATTTTCATTTTCTTCAGCTTTATTTATAATGCTATATTTGTTTGTGTATGGTTGGCGTAGTTTCAATGAAAGAACTTATGATTTTTCACAAGAATTCTATTGACTAGATAGCATAGTTAATTATTACTTTTGGTTGGCATGTTTTAATTTCGTTGCAGTGTGGTGTTTCTCCGAGCGATATCGGGATAATCGCTCTGTATCAACAAGTCAGACTGCTGCGCGACTTCATGCGAGAGCACCACCTGGTGGATGTTGAAGTAAATACAGTCGACCAGTATCAAGGTCGAGACAAGGCAGCCATCTTTATGTCGTTTGTGAAAGGCAGACGGGATAACGGGGCCGTATGTAGTAGTTTATGCTTTTAAATATTATGTCAATTATTATATATATATTAATGCAATTGTCCACAATATCAGGCTTTTTATGTCTAATTATATAAGTATTAGTATTTTAGACACTTTGTCAACTCCCTTGAACAGTGTTGTAGCGTGGATATGAGTCTCAGAATAAAGTTTAACCCATTAGACCCCAGCCAGTTAAATTGGCATGTATCCCTGTTCCCCAGGCTGCAGCCACAGATCTCAACATTTTTGGGTGCTACAGTGTTTAAGCTGTATCTTCAAAACTATTGATTTTCTATAATTGCAAGTTGTGTTTATTTTGATGTCCATTGAATTATCTTTAAAATGATGTGACTGTGGTGTTGATTGGTTAAATATATGCTGTCATTTATTGGTGACAAACATAGAAAATTTATATTCTGGACAACTATAGAGTGGAATATCATACATTTTATTGACATCAAATGCATTCTACTGTGTATTTACACTTGATATGCCTTGCTTAGACATGAGACAATGTAAGTCAGTTCACTTTGTATAAATATAGATAGCAAACACAGCTTTATAAGTCTTCTATCTTGGTTGCTGTCATCCTACATATGGCTTCTGTGTCACGTCAACGTCAGTGTCGACATTGTGATCACTAGCATATTGACACCTGAAACAACCAAATGTCAACCATTAGAACAAATGACAGATTGTTAGAATACGTACCCTAATAATTCATTATAATAAAAGACATAATTTTCATATAGTAAGATATAAACAGCAGTCTCCGTGCCGAAAACCCAACTGACGGTGACCAAACTTGGATAACGAAACAAACAAAACCCAAGGCCAAGTCATCCATTTTATCGCTCATTCAGTTGCCTTTCAAACGTAATGTCAACTTACCTTTATTTCACTGTCAGAAATGTCCCATCCTATGAAATAATAGCGCAAACTTTGTCATTAGTAAACAACTGTAATGTCCAAGTTGCCGCCGTTTTTTAAGGTGCGAACTTCTATCGCGAAAAACTCAATTTTTTTAAATGCAGCCACTTGTCGAAAATACCCACAATTCATAGCTTAGCTATCAAGGAATCAACCAGTATTAGTCTCTTAAGTATCTGCAAGATGGGGCCACCGATAGAGGCTTTATCTCCACTGGACGCTTTTGGGGCGCTCTGGGGAGAAAACACCCGGACGCTTTCGAACGTGCGGGGTCTAATGGGTTAGTATTACTATTACTATCACTAGTAGTATATATACATACTATGTTAGGCCTACCATATGCAGCCAACATGCATACTGTGTTAGGCCTACCATATGCAGCCAACATACATACCATGTTAGGCCTACCATATGCAGCCAACATACATACTATGTTAGGCCTACCATATCAGGCATGAGATTCTTCCGCGGAAACGCGGATTTCCGCGGTTCATGAACTCGATTTGGCCGTTTCTGTGATTCGTCCAAATGCGATTTTTTTTAAATATAGGGGGGTTGTGAATAGGCAAACTTGGCAAACATCGACTATAAAAAATTTAAATTTTGTGATCGTCGTCCTTTTCAAAAGCAAGCCGCATTCTGAATGGTCAGAAACTGCAAATCACGGCCCAGCTTACAATCCGTGCATGAGTTTTGGCGGCAAATCAGTTGCGGCTGTGTGTTGTTTTCGAAGTTCACAGTCGCGTTCAGTCGAACGAAGCATGAGCTACGGTCTACAGTAAGTTGTCCGCTCTTATTTCAAACATTCTTGTATGAGTCAGTTACTGAATTATCGGTATTAACGTAGCAGTCGAGTGGTTTTAAGATCATAATTTCATTAAATATTAGGTCGTTTAGCCTGCCACGCGAGGCGTTGTAATGGCCTATGGGACTTGCATTACGGTGCCTGCGTATGCTGACGTCGCTGGCTTTACGGGTCATAGCATAATACAGCACCGTTAACGATATGTAAACGCGAATAGTATGCGGAGTATAAGTTTTGGCGATAACTTTAAGGTATCCTAGATGGGTTTATAGATGATTTTGGATAAAAATAAGTATATGCCAAAACATGATATTATGTCAACATGAAGTATGCCTGTTCACTTTAACGTATGGTTTAGGTTATTATTAATTAAATAACAATTTGAATTAAATTTACCTGACGTTGTTAATATGAACATTTTTAGGTGATATGGCGTGCACCAAGAAGGATGTTGTACAGAGAGGGGACGAGTTGAATTTGAAGAAGCAAGAGAAAAGCAGCTGAACAGGTTTCCCAAGAGATAAAGTGCCAAAGGCAGAGACTGAAATCTGTCCACCTCCACTCCCCAGTCCTTGCTCAGGCAGAAAAGAGAAAGAAAGCTGTGAGTGCCAGGATCAAGGACAGGCAAGAAAAGAAATGAAGTCACATGTACACAATGAACACTTGTAAAGTTTACAAGTTTATGGTTTCAATGAACACTAGTAGTTGTGGACATTTGTATGTGAATTTCAGTGTACTGTACATTAGAATTATCATTTTAATAAACCTTGGTTATTTAAAGCATGTTTGTGTATTTTTTTCACATCGACCACTTGTGTAATGTTGTAGTTTGTGTGATATGAAAATGATGTGCTTTTACAGTTATGTGCAGAGAACTGTATGCTTACAATTTTGATTAATAAAATCCCAAATGTAGTGTTTCTATACACTATATTTTTGATTTTATATAAAATGGAAGTTACAGGATTAGACAAAAACAGTGTGAAAGTACACTAGATTGCATCACAAACATTTATGTCTTTAAACAAATTTCCCTCGGAAATGACTTGCCTCCTCTCACATGCCTGCCATATGCAGCCAACATGCATACTATGTTAGGCCTACCATATGCAGTCAACATGCATACTATGTTAGGCCTACCATATGCAGCCAACATGCATACTATGTTAGGCCTACCATATGCAGCCACCATGCATACTATGTTAGACCTACCATATGCAGCCACCATGCATACTATGTTAGGCCCACCATATGCAGCCAACATGCATACTATGTTAGGCCCACCATATGCAACCAATATGCATACTATGTTAGGCCTACCATATGAAGCCAACATGCAATGATATACTTCACATTTTTGGGTAAGCATCTTGTTAACAATGTCCAATCTGTGGGCTCATTTGATATATATGCCACAGGAATGCATGCGTGTATGTCCTGTTGTTAGGATCAACCAAAACTTATTTGACATGATCATTTAAACTGTTATGATAATCTGGCGTATTCTCAATCACTCAAAAGCTTGCCACTTTCAACCAGATACTCATTCTCTTTGCTGACATTTTTACTGCCACTTTACCACCGTTGCGTTGTCAGTGTAAAAGTAATTGTTAGAAACACTTAACTAAAACAATTTCATCACTTTGAATTCCAATTTCTCCTTAGCAAAAACTTATTTTGTGAACACACGGATGGAAGGATCCTTTTAAGTGACATAAACAAATTGAAATGTGACTTGTTGATTCTGACAACAGAGGGTGTATATATATATATATATAATATTATATATATATTAATGTGCCAATTTCGGGGGCAGTCTGGCTGTATCTCCTCCCGGGTGCCGACGTCCACTCACCTCTTTCTGTGTTCATTTGTGTCCTTGTACCATTTTCCAAACACATCACCAATTGGTAGATCAAATGTCCAAGGAGTCGAATGAATACAGAGAGAGGTGAGTGGCCGCCAGTACCTCAGAGGAGATGCTCTTACAACGCGCCAAAGTTAGCGGAGAGTGTGAGAGAGTTGGTGTTTTTAGACTGGAGGTATCCTCAGTGACGTCAGGCGACTGAACGTGGCTGTCTCGGGCCAAACACAAGTTGGTTCTTGTCGGTTGTGTCCCAGCCCTGCAGCCTTCCCACTCAGTGGCACAACTACTGGACATACTGGACACACACCAGGTAGGAACAGTCTCCACACTCCATGTCCTTTGTGTCAATTGTAAAATTAATTTATTCCTAAAGCCAGCACACGCAGACTGCTCTATTATGACAGACAGGATATACAACTTCCGAGAGGAATTCTCTGAACCATTTTTTGGATGCAAATATTTATTGATAGCGTTATACGTCTGGTTATACCAACAGTTCAGATTTTTTAATAAATGGTATATCCACGCAACCAGGGATCAAAACTAGCTGATCGGCTTTGGTCTGCTTAAAAACAGCAGTCTGCCTAAGGCTGTGTCGTATGGATATTTGGCCCATTTAGTGTATAAATATATATAAAATATACTCATAACGGCAACATATGCAGACCATTTATAAAACGATTGCCTTGTTACACAGATTGCTGTTTTATGCAGATCAAAGCCAGTCTCCTTAAACTAAACCACAGATGGCGCTGCTGTAATTATGCGGTAGGTGGCGACTTTAGGAACATGTGGAATTATCTCTGGATCACCATATCTGTTCAATACTTAAAGTTAGTGTTGATATTGTATGTAACAATGCTCCGTGTCCTTATTTGATATCATCATCCTTGAGGCCTGGGTTCATGTTTTGAAAATGGGGATTATGGTGTGTGTGTGTGTGTGTGTGTGTGTCCGTGTTAGTGGTTCAGTAAAGCTAGGTAAATTGTTATGATCTTAATACACATACAGTACAAACACATATACATACATACATATATTCACACATACATACACATATATATATATACGTATATTCATCATTTCCGTTTTAATTGTGTGCATGGTAATTATTAATAAACAAGTGCTTAAGTCTTGTTTTGAATATTTTAACTGTAGCTGAACTAGTTATTTTTTCATCATAGGAGTTCCATAATTTAATCCCATATACCGATATACACATACATAGTTGTGCGAGCATACACGTGTTTCATTTTTTTACTTTGACGTGTCAAATGCATTGAATCATGGTTAGTAGCAAAGAATTCTTGAAGGTTATATGGCAACATCTTATTTTTGGCCTTGAACATTACAATAGAAATTCTCAAATTTATTATGTCTGGCAGTTTAAGTATACCTAAATAACAAAATAATGTATTAGTATGACATAAAAAAGTCTCATTGCAAATTAGCCTGATTACTTTCTTCTGTAAAATAAAAACACTGTGAACAATAGTTTTATAAGTACTGCCCAAGACTTCACAGCAGTATGATATATAAGGGAGAAATAGTGAACAATATAATATGAACAGTGAGTTTTTGTCAAGTTTGTATCTTGCTCTGTACATAATGGCAATAGTTTTTGACACTTTGGATTTTATCATGCTAATGTGCTCCTTCCAGTAGTGCAATAGTTTGTGAACAGCATATAGTTTGTTTTAGCTACATTTAAAGACAACCTATTAACTGAAAACCACACATGTAGTTTTTGTAACTCACTGGTTATATCCTTGCTAAGCTGCACTGGATTATCAGCAAAAAGTATAAATTTTAGTGTTGATGAAATATTACAAATATCATTTATATACAATAAAAAGAGTTTGGGGCCCAGCATTGAACCCTCTGGTACTCCACATGTCACTTTTAGTAACTCAGAGTTATAGTCATCAATACTAACATACTGTAGTCTATCAATTAAGTAACTTTTTAGCCAGTCATTGGCAATACCTCTAATTCCATAATATTCTAATTTACTTAATAGCAGATTATGGTATATTGTGTCGAATGTTTTTATCAAATCAATAAAAACTCCAATAGTACACTTTTTCTGATCTAAAGCCGATGTGATTTCTTCAGTTAATTCTAGAAGAGCCATTGATGTAGACATATTAGTTCTAAATCCAAACATAGTTAGACATACAACTGACACAAAAGTATTTACATTACAACATAGTCTCTAATATAAACCAGTCACAACTCTGTCATAGCGTTAGAAAAAGCATTGTCCTCCGTCAACATAGCTGTCCAACACCCTTAAATATTTCTTTCTGTCTGAAAATAGGACATTACAAAGCATGTCGAAATGTTTTATAGTAGCAACAGCCAAGTATATAGTGAAAGCGATGGATATAGGTAGACGTGCCCAGCTCGGTACTGTTCGGGAAAAGAAAGAATAATAAAGAAATGTGTTGTCGACATTTCTTTGTGAAGATTTTGAGAGTCTCATGTTCTTGGGTGCACGTGATGGTAGAAGTGTGAGAGGTTAATTCGTACTAGTCCCCTTTTTTGTCAAATAATATACGTTTGTTTTCTTCGGTAGCATTTGGCCATTTTCGGCAGCTGTCAGTCTGATTACTGCTATAATCTAGCGGCAATCAGTCTGAGGAACACAGCTGAAAACTGCCGACAGGCTACTAAAGAACACAAGTAGGCCCTAAATTTAATTGCGAAAAACAATCAGTTAGAGGTTATACACACAGGTTATCTAGGTTATAAATGTGTATAAACACACAGTCGGTATTACAGTCTGCTCGCCTTCACGTACCGCTCGTACGGTTTGTATACCAAAATGTTATCGCCCCAACCGGAAGTGGGGAGCTTGATCGTACCCGGTACACATCCGATCATGCGCATACCGTTTTTGACGGCCATTTGCAGCACCGCCTTGTGTTTGTCGTGCGTCTCCCCACACATTGCATCGTAGCCAAAACAAATCGAGAACTCTTGCCACGTTTCCATCAAAACGGAGCCTAGACCCTTAGAGGCGAAGTCTGACCGGACCACCGTCGCTCCTCCGGACACGATCGGGGTGGTTGTGCGACTATATGTGATCGGTCGAAGTTGACCTGCACCGACGACCTCGCCCGTGTTGATAGTCTTGAAGGAGCTACATACGACAGTGTCACTTTCAATGTAGTGCCGCATCATTCCCGGGTCTGATTTGTCTGTAGTGAAACCTTTGGGGCACAAACAGTGTCATAGATAGTGTGTGTGTGTGTGTGTGCGTGTCGTGTGCGTGTGTGGGTGGGTGCGTATCTGTGCATGTTTGTTTGCTTGCTTGCTCGTTTGTTTGCATATAAATTACTACCTAATGTGCGTGCGAGCGAGCATGTGCCTGCAGTGTGGTGTTCATGTGGTGTGCATTCCTCAGTGTATGTACCGGCGTGTGGATGTGCAAGCGTGTGTGGACATATACATACGTTTACAGTTAGAAATATAACGAAACACTTTCACGTGTATCCCGACGTACCCTTGCCAAGTGCGGTGGCGTCGACGAACAAGCGGCAGTAGCTGTCGATATCCTCCGACTGCAAGTTATTCAACTCGATGACCGTGCCATCTTTGAGAATGTATTTCTTAGGCAAAACGATGTCCCGTCTCGGTCTAGGAGGCCCGAAGTACCAACAGAATTCGCGAGGAACGCGTCGCATCGAGAAGTCGCAAGTCTACAAACGGAGGAGAAAACGACGTAGGATTACAAATTCGAACGTTTGTGAACGGCCGACTTCTCTATTGTATAGTCTTATTAACCAGACTTGTCTCACAAGGACATCCTGATGACTTGTGTAATGCTACGTATAGAACTTAAAGTTACTCGTACAATAGAGGAACGAAAACAAAATTATATCTGTTGGATATTGCTATACCACAGACACAAGAACGAAATGACATCTACGACCATCTTGTGGTAGCCAATGCACAGAATAGCAAGTCAGGGCCCACCTAGTTTAAACTTCGTTGACTGTCTGTGATAGAATATAAGGCTGGAGACAGTAGGTTTGTAAGTAGATTTCCGTCCAGAGCCACAAGCTCTAGGCGGCATGCGTACAAGGATGCCTTTGGCTTATCGAGAGTCCAAACAATTGTCCACCTACGTATAACCCGCCCTCCCAAAGTAGCTGTCACTTTTATTTTTGAACATATTCACTCTGCTAGCATTAACACAATCACCAGATAAGTTACAAGTGGCGGTACAGAGGATTCTGGTGGTTGTGGCCAACATACTTCGACCCCCAGTGGCCGATTTTGAATAAACGAAGATACCTGACAAATTCATTGTGACAGAAAGGAAACCCAACACCCCACACGGCGGCTGACCTAACATTATCGATCATAATTACACAAATTTCTACAGAGCAGAGGCACTTGACACTAGTCTAGGTGATATAAATTGCTTTGCACCATTGTAAGATATGAAAACTGACAAGTCTATAATTATAAATACGTTCCGTATTGGCAGTCCTTATTTCCTTCTTAAATACGTTCCATTTTGGCAGTCCTTATTTCCTTCTTAAATACGTTCCATTTTGGCAGTCCTTATTTCCTTCTTAAATACGTTCCATTTTGGCAGTCCTTATTTACTTCTTAAATAAGTTCCGTATTGGCAGTCCTTATTTCCTTCTTAAAAACGTTCCATTTTGGTAGTCTTTGTTTTTTTTAATACGTTCCATTTTGGCAGTCCTTATTTCCTTCTTAAATACGTTCCATTTTGGCAGTCCTTATTTCCTTCTTAAATACGTTCCATTTTGGCAGTCCTTATTTACTTCTTAAATACGATCCATTTTGGCAGTCCTTATTTCCTTCTTAACTACGTTCCATTTTGGCAGTCCTTATTTCCTTCTTAAATACGTTCCATTTTGGCAGTCCTTATTTCCTTCATAAATACGTTCCATTTTGGCAGTCCTTATTTACTTCTTAAATACGTTCCATTTTGGCAGTCCTTATTTCCTTCTTAAATACGTTCCATTTTGGCAGTCCTTATTTCCTTCTTAAATACGTTCCATTTTGGCAGTCCTTATTTCCTTCTTAAATACGTTCCATTTTGGCAGTCCTTATTTCCTTCTTAAATACGTTCCATTTTGGCAGTCCTTATTTACTTCTTAAATACGTTCCATTTTGGCAGTCCTTATTTACTTCTGAAATACGTTCCATTTTGGCAGTCCTTATTTCCTTCTTAAATACGTTCCATTTTGGCATTCCTTATTTCCTTCTTAAATACGTTCCATTTTGGCAGTCCTTATTTCCTTCTTAAATACGTTCCATTTTGGCAGTCCTTATTTCCTTCTTAAATACGTTCCATTTTGGCAGTCCTTATTTACTTCTTAAATACGTTCCATTTTGGCAGTCCTTATTTACTTCTTAAATACGTTCCATTTTGGCAGTCCTTATTTCCTTCTTAAATACGATCCATTTTGGCAGTCCTTATTTCCTTCTTAAATACGTTCTATTTTGGTAGTCCTTATTTCCTTCTAACACTAAAGGCCGGGATACATTGGCACTTTTTGCATGACGTGACCAGACCAGACTCATCCCAAAATGCAGTGTATAGGCCTACACTACACGGACTAACAGTCTAACACCGACTGAGTCATACGTGGTCGGTGCTATTCAGTGTCACACTGACGTATTCGAAAGTTTTCATATTTACGTGACGATGGCCGATCAGGCGACCTTCGAGTATGGCGCATGTTAGTGTCAGCCGGTATAGTTTATCAGCACATATACTGCACTCGGGGTGAGTCTGGTCTGATTTGTTCTGGTCTGGTCTTTTCGGGCGAAAAGTGTCTGTGTCCCTGTCTTTACATGCAGTGACAGCGTAATATATAACTGTTAGATTGCAAACTCACACTTCTATCTGCAACATACTTCCGCCAGAGGACGCTGTCAGTAAGACCGACGCCACGGATCCGACCGGTAGATGGAAATTCTGCGCAGAACTCGAAACCAGCTTCGCTCAAGTCGCCAAATATCGCCACGTTGGTGAAGAACGTTTGCACGAGTACGGTGACGTAACCGAGTTTTCTAGCATGCGCAGCTGCAACGTCGATCCAATTCCGGAACATGCCGGCTTCTGCCTGCGCGCTATCGACGCCAATGAACAGGTCTGCGATGGCGGCGTTATAGGACTTCATAAACACACTAGGGGCGACACAGACGAAGGAGTTAATGACGTCATCCTTTCGCCCGTTCATCGCAATCAAAGTGTCACCGCTGTAGACCAACGCCCGAAATCCGTCGACGACAATAAACTCGTCCTCGCCGAATGCCGCATAGACGGGGTTCTCTACCTCCGCCAGACGTCGCTGTAGTAGGAACAGCTCGTCGAATCGGTCGTCCGGAAGTGGTATCACCGGAAGTTCATCGTTCATCGTCGAGCGGACTGTTACCGAAGAAAGCGGGCCGTCTTCCGGCGTCGACCGCATAATTTCTCCGTTATTATGCACTACTAGTGTAGAGAAAAGGATTGGTTAGACGCCAACACAAGACATACTGTGGATTCTAACAGTAAGGACTCGTAGAGCAGCCACTTAAAAGGAACAACTTTAAAATACCCTGTCTGGTCAGGGCTGTCTTACGTACCCATGAATATTTAAGGAACATCGAGAAATGGTACAGTTTGGCCAAGTCATGACATGTTTCTGACAACGATATTCCACTTTAATAACAGTTAGTGTAATCCGTTGATCTGTAACTGTGTAATTAATAATTATTTAACAATTCATTCATCATATAATTAATACTAAGATCAAACCTTTCGCTCTTCATTTGATGAGGGCAGGTTGTCTGTTCATTTTATTATAAAATCAAGTTATACAATCTGTGTGTGTGTGTGTGTGTATGTTCGTGCGTGTCTGTGTGTGCGTGTATGTGTGAGCATGCATGCATGCGTGCGTGTGCATGTGTGGATCTAGGGAGGTCCCCCTAGACTTTTTGAATTTGCCGTGCCCCAGACCTTTTTGAATGGCCCCCATTATGTACCCCCTAGACATTTTGAATGTGCCCCCTTTTAGGTTACAATAAGCTGAAATTACGGCGACGCGGCGGCGAGAAATTTTCAACAGCACCCCTTCCCCCTTCCGATGTCATGATCCGACAGCGCCATAGCGGAGAAGCTGAAGAAGACCTACAACAGGGCGACAGCAGAGTTGTGCTAAAGGTCCGACTCCGCCCACCGAATATGAATTTGCATCGGCCGCCAGTGGAGGTTTTTGGGTCCTCTCTGGATCCGCTCCTGGTGTGTGTGTGTGTGTGTGTGTGTGTGTGTGTGTGTGTGTGTGTGTGTGTGTGTGTGGGTGTGGGTGTATGTGTGTGGGTGTGTGTATGTGGGTGTATGTGTATGTGGGTGTATGTGTGTGAATGTGTGTGTGTATGTGCGTGTGGCATTCGTGCGAGCTTGGTGGCGTGTGTACGTAGGTACATGCGTGTCTGTGTGTATTGGGGAGGATGCGTGCACACGTGTCATCGCTTTGACGTTCGGGCCATCCTGCACGCAACCAAAGCCGTTTTTTCTTTCAGTTTCACCTCAATGTTTCAGAGCTGCTGCGTCGTGACCGATTTTATTGAGCAGTGGCGATTCGCGGCGGTTTATTAATGCGTGCGTGCGATTATTATATTATAGTATAGTACTCATCAGCATTGACTCGAAGCGCTAAATATAGTACACTGTACCTGACGTGTAGTGCTTTTGTGCGTGAGCGAACAAAAACCGGAAAACGCTGGAAAACATCGACGGTTTCTGTGTTGTTTGCATGTTGGATCGTTGGCGTTAAACGCTGTTGTATTCGTGTATTCTAAGTCACCAGTATAACACAGTGTCCAGCATGGTTAACAAGCATTGCAGTTATGGGACTTGCAACATGTATTCGATATACGCTGACTGACAGCACACACGGGGTGTTTATTTCTACCCTTTCCCAAAAGCACGCACACCGCACAAGTGTAACCCCGGGCTTGTATCTTTTTAGTTGTAATACAAATAAGTCCGAGGGAAGGCTTCACAAACTTACAACCAGTGCCGGGCTGCAGAAGCCTAGGGACCGTTTACTGACAATAGTGCAGTTAGTGGTGGCGATGAAAATGTCAGATTGCTTATATATATATATATGACATTTTCATCGCCATCACTAACTGCACTATTGTGCAACGATAAAACAAAATGGATATATATATATAATATATACACTGTATATATATAATAAATATACATCCATTTTGTTTTATCGTTGCACGTGTTAAATTCGTGCTCCATCCAATTCGGTGTATTCTTGGACGTTGCTCGTTTTTCTGTTTGACTGCTTCGGTGAAAGTGTTTGTTAAACTGGCAGCTACAATTGTTAATAAACCAGGTTGGCGTGCCATCATTCAGTGTAAGTTTCAGGTTTGATAAAAAAATTACACAGCACAGCGTTGCAACGGAATTTCGTGTCCAAACGATCACACACATCTAAAATCGTCCGAGAACCGAGAGGCTGCAGCTTCAATGAGCGCTTTTTTAGGAATTGTAAAAATTGCAAATAATATATATCATTCCCCAAACAGGTGTGAGATCATGTAAACTTTTGTTCCATTTGTTGATATCCCTACCTCACTGTGGCCTATTAATGACCTAATTTGTTAAACTCTGTCTGTGATATACTGTATTGATGGCCTTTTGTTCCATTTGTTGACATCCCTACCTCACCGTGGCCTATTAATGACCTAATTTGTTAAACTATGTCTGTGATGTACTGTATTGATGGCCTGTTTTGTTTTAATGTAGTATGGTATGTGCTGCTATCAAACACATAATATTATAGGGGTTGTAAATAGTTACTGTTGACGACACTAATTATTGTGAACTTACAATAAGGCAACTGGTTGGTATTGACAGCCTTATTATGTATAATGTATTCACAATTGCACATACCATAACTCTTACACCTTTAAACTGAATACGAACAATGTTTATTTGTGTTACATAACGTGAATTATTTCACATTTAAGACCATTTTGTTAACAACTTGTTTGTGCTCAATAGATGACATTTAACTAAAAAAATTAATAAGTTTGGATATAGAGTCTATGCAGAAAGATTTCCTCATATTTGTGTAAAAACAACATATATTAAGGCTATTTAAGATAGTAAGCCTACACACACACTCACACACACACACACACACACTCAAACACACGCACACTCGCACTCGCACACACACACACAAACACACACACTCAAACACACAGACACACGCACACTCGCACAAACACACAATAATAATACGAATACGCTAATTGTATAGTGCATTGTATCCGGATATAAAGCCTCATTCATACATCATTGGTAAAACATAGTCACTATCATAAAAATTTAAGAAATAGTATAATAATTCAAAATATACGTTTGTAAACAAATAACTGACGTGACGTGAAATAAAGTGTCGTATAAATAAGTATATGTACTAACTAAAGTAGGTATTTAACTAGTATAATATTAATATTTACTTTATACAGCGCCGTAACCATTAATGTTCGTAGCTGTACATAAAACTAATAGAAAACAAACACAAATAGTCGCTGGTTTAAAATAAATGAAGTAATACAAATACATCAATTAAAATGCAAAAAAAACAATACCTCAGTGGCAGTATGTACTGAGTATCGAACATAGTTACCAGAATTACAGAAATACAGATTGCTGGTCATATCATATGTTGCAAGCATATCCAAACTAGACGACCACTTTTCTGCCAGTTTCAAACGAAGTTCGCCCGAAGGAAGGCCGCGACATTGCAGCCATCGTATTAACTACGTATTTGAGTACCCCTCTACGTTTGCAGAATACAGTTTCGCTACAGAGATTTCATTTTCTAATAACTTATTTGTTGGGAAAGGCGCGGACCCGCTGTGTTTACTTTTGTGCGACTCGTTTGTTTTCCCGGGCATTCGGCATTGTGGCGCGCGTATAAAAATAGAATGATTTCATGCAAATGTATCGCGTTACTGCCTCAATGCTGGCGAGTGCTATTACATTTGTAAAGATGTGTGTGAAGTAAGTAAGTAAGTAATTAAGTAACTTTATTTCCTGATCCAGATAATATACAACACAATTCAAGAGCAATGTAACACAGATGAGGTGGCTACCAGAGAAGTATAACTTATCGAGCCAATTAAATCAAACTCATATAGTGTACTCCCACATACATAATATTACGTATATATAAAGGTTATACAGTGCATTCAATTGCAATAGATTCGGGTTAACGACTTCCTTAAATTAAAGCTAGATATGTTGTACCAATATAAGAGAATTCATAAGCGAATTTCTTACAATATATAGTTATATTTAAACTTTAGTTAATGCCAGTGATAAAGCTCCTGGCTTTATGCTTAAAATATTTAGCGTTTTCGAATGTTTAATTTCTACAGGTAGTTTATTCCAAAGTCGAGCCCCTATTACTTTCAAGGGGTTCTCTCCAGTTCTACAATTACATCTAGGTATATATAAATTGTTCTCCTGTCTGGAACTTCTGGTCATGAAGTCACTATTACATTTGTAAGATTGGTGGAATAGACTAGGAAGTTGATTCGTACGCTGTTTATACACAAATATTAGAACATCTAGTTTAAATAATTCCTGAACTTTAAGTATATTAAGTTCCCTATGCAATGCTGTGGCACTGTCACGGCGGTGACGTTTTGCTATGCTAATGTTTTAAGTAATACGTTTGGTAAAACTTGTATTTTAGTTAAGTTAGTTTTAAAAGCCGATCCATATAATTCAATCCCATAATTAATATGGGGAAATACATAGGCATAATATAATTGCCTGACCATATCGGCATTTATGAACGAGGCCATGTGATAAAATAAACCTGATAACTTAGACACCTTTGAACAAAGTTCCTTAATATGTTCCCACCATGACAGCTTAGAGTCTAGATATACACCCAGATATTTGCCTGAGTTAACTTTAACGTTCAATGCGTTTGCCCTGCAACAACAATGGCATGACTTCACGTTCCATATGTCTACTGAAAATTGTATAACATGTCTTACTCAAGTTCAGAGTTAATTGATTGTATCGGAACCAAACACTAAGCGATTCTAACTTCTCCATAGCCGTTTACACAGTATCATTGGCACCCATTCCACTAATGAACTTAGTATCGTCAGCAAACAATCGCAAAGATACGTGATCCACAGCACTCGATATATCATTAATATATAATATAAATAACACTGGCCCTAAGATGGAGCCCTGCGGGACTCCAGTTTGAACATGAGCATATTCTGAAACTGTGCCATTAATGCTAACACATTGGTGTCTACCTCTTAAATAATGTCTAAACCATTTACATACATGACCTCTTATTCCATAATGATCCAGCTTATACTACAATATATATATCGTGATTAACGGTGTCAAAAGCCTTACTTAGGTCAAGGTATACCCCAACAACTAATTCGCCATTTTCATGAGAATTTCTAATATTTTCTATATTTTCAATAATCGCTAACGTCGTCGAATGATCTTTACGAAATCCAAATTGATGTTTGGACAAAACGTAATTTTTATCCATAAAGTATAATAACCTCTTCAACATTAACTTTTCTAGGATTTTATTGAATACACTCATCAGACTAATTGGTCGATAGTTGGATGGTTAACACCTTGATCCTTTCTTAAATATAGGTATTACTTTTGACACCTTTGATGCTCGTGGTACCGTGGCTTCGGAGAACGACAAATTACTAATGTAAGTCAGAGGTTTACAAATGAAATTGCATGACAATTTTTGAAGAAAAATATAAATACCTGATGCATTAGAATTCGCTAGCTTGTTAATTTCATTGATCACTTCTTGTTGACAAACTGGTGACAGGAACATCGTATTGTGTATCGGATCAGATAGAAATTGTCTACATTCGTTTCCCTGACTATATGTCTTTGACAATTCTTTAGCTACAGTAGCGAAATATTGGTTCATTGCATTATCAATACTTTCGTTGTCATTAAATTCTATATGATTGATGACCAGCTTTTTAATGTTGTGCATGTTCCTTTTGTCATTATTCACAAGTTCCGCATATATCTTTCATAATTCCTTGGTTGACTGTTTTGCTTGTGAGAGTAGGCTACTGTAATATGATTACTCCGCCTGCCGTATGATGGTTGTAAGCTTATTCTTATACTGTCGATATTCTGTTTTATTGTATTCATTTGGTCTATTGATATATTTCTTATACAACCTAGTCTTTGTTAAAATACTATTTTTAATGCCTTTAGTCATCCACTTTTTGTCCCTGAAGCGTTTAATTGACATTCTGGTATGTGGGAAATTTTTTGGAAAATGGTGTCATATTTGGTTACAAACATATCATAACATTCATCCGTGTCCTTACATGTCACAATATTGTCCCAGTTTACATTCTCCACTTCCCGAGTGAAATATGATACATTATGAAGCCCACCATATGTTATGTAGCGACCATCCCTTGTAAGTTCAGTTGCCACACGCTCACCTGTTCCGATTTGAAGCGCAACTTTGAAGTTTGATTATAACGTTCACAAATAAAAGCTCGAACCAATGCCTTCACTATATGTACTTTCCGTGACAAACAGACGCGTATGTATTACAAAATATAGTGTTTTAAAGACCGTGCACACAACTTCGACCACAACGAAGCGATAAAACCCAAACCGGATGTGACCCGGGGAATTCCTCCGACTCGTTCGCAACAATTACGTCAGTAGTAATAGAGGTGGTGTACCGCGCATGGTTTGAGCTTGAGCTGAGGAAGAGGAAAGTACCCGGATGTAGGTCAAGGTCAAGTACCCGGATGTAGGTCGAAGGTCCAGCCCCCCCGATGTATGTCAATGACCCGGATGTAGGTCAAGGTCAAAGGTCAAGTGCCCGGATGTAGGTCAAATACCCGGATGTATGACGCCACCTGGCGGTTATATCACGAACCAAAACTAAACTGAAACGGTGAACTAAACTAACCTAGCGGATAGGTCATGAATTATAAGTAGTGCCATCTGACGGATAAGTTGTGAACTAAATGTAGAAGTACTGCCCAAATTCGTGTCTCTTGCACGCTTGCGTGCAATAGAGCCCCCTGACGGCTACTTCATGAACCACAAACACCATCCCCTAGTGGACAAGTGAGCGAACCCCATGTTAAAGCATAGGGATTTTCCCCATGTTAAAGCATAGGGATTTTCCCCATGTTAAAGCATAGGGAATTTTCCCCATGTTAAAGCATAGGGATTTTCCCCATGTTAAAGCATAGGGATTTTCCCCATGTTAAACATAGGGAATTTTCCCCATGTTAAAGCATAGGGATTTTCCCCATGTTAAAGCATAGGGATTTTCCCCATGTTAAAGCATAGGGAATGAGTTTGAGTAGAGGAAGAAGAAAAGTACCCGGATGTAGGTATCATCCCCTAGTGGACAAGTGAGCGAACCTCGTGTTAAATCATAGGGAATTTTCACCATGTTAAAGCATAGGGATTTTCCCCATGTTAAAGCATAGGGAATAAGTTTGAGTAGAGCAAGAGCAAAGTACCCGGATGTAGGTCAAGGTCAAGGACCCGGATGTAGGTATCATCCCCTAGTGGACAAGTGAGCGAACCTCGTGTTAAAGCATAGGGAAGTTTCACCATGTTAAAGCATAGGGAATTTTCACCATGTTAAAGCACAGGCCATTTTCACCATGTAAAGGATAGGGATTTTTCACCATAGCGCGTATACAATGTAATCCCTTTATGTGTCGTCATGATGCAGTGACATCGTTAAAACTCTGCAGTCTGTGCTTTTGAATGTTCTACTCTTCAATCTGTGATCTTTCGGCACGCCCACGTGAACTTTATGTTCTGTTTAACATTTTGGAAGATGAACAACATGACTAGTGATAACGGCCGACAAGGGATTTTGCTACCGAAGGTGCAGCCTTCTCCGGCTACGGGACCACTCGACCTCTCGACCCAGACAATCAACCCGGACCAACATCCAACGACCAGTTCAACGACCAGTCCGATGACCAGTTTGAAGACCAGTTCGACGATCAAACCAATTTCGTCTCTGTCATCAGTTCCGTCAACCAACCCAACCATCAACCTAATGCCATCACCTCCGACGATATTCAAGCAGATAGTGCTTTGGTTAGACCTTGTATTGAACTTGCGCGTATGTAATGTAATCCCTTCATGTGACGTCAATTAAATAAGTAATTGCGCATGCGCAATAGTGGCTATTCTTATATGTCGTAGGTTGTGGACCATTTGATTAGGTGTAGGCGTAGGCCTCTCCTAGTCTATATATTTACATAGGTCAAAAAAAAAAAAAAAAAAAAACCTGGTAAAGCATAGCCATAGGCATAGATATAGGGGCTAAAGACTACCTGCCCTACAGCACATAACCACGGACAAACAACTTACAAACACTGACAAACAGCTCATAACCACTAACAAACAACTCAAAAACACTGACATGTTATATCGAGTGAAAAATGTCCCCGTTAACTGGTATGAACTGGTATGAACCGGTATAAATCAAGCCTCAAGTTCTGTGTATTTGTCCCGTGTTAATAAGGCATAGGGAATTATACGAACTTATCTGCTAAAACATTCAAACTACCAGCTATCTGTGTAATATTTTGGTCAAACTGTTTGTCGTGTAACAGTATTTGTCAGAATATCATAGTACTTACCAACGGTCACAGTGGGTATCCTGTTTGTAAACTGTTTTGAAGGGGTATTCCCTGTTCAAGCCTCATCTATTTAAATAAACACGCTATGTGCGATGCACAATGTCGACTCGAGCGACTTGACGCCAAAGATCATATATCAATACAAGACGACGCAGTGCTCGCTATCTATATTGTTCGAGGAAAGTGAAGCGTCATGATAGTGAAGCGTTATGTTAGAACAGTACAGACACACAATAACCTCCCAGATAAGATGTACCAGTATTTATCTAGTTTACCGTATTAAGGGCCAAGTGTACAAATGTCCATTAGAACGTTTTTATCTTTTTTCGGACTATAGTATTTAAATTCGTGCTTCTTCGTTAAAACCTGCCAAATTAGCCTCGGTCGTAAAACAAATAACCTGGCACGGGTAACCGAAAATGAACTCATAGATACATACACGTGGTACGAAACACACAACTGAACCGAATACGCTATTCAAATCGAACTCAGACCAACTAGTTGCGCAAACGAAACACAAACTTAACCGAATACGCTATACAAATCGAACTCAGACCAACTAGTTGCGAAAACGAAACACTATAGTTTGACCAACACGCTACACGAATCGAACTATAGACACGAGTTGTACAAAAGAAACACAAACTTAGCCGAACACGCTGCACGAATTGAACTCAGACCGACTGATGACACATCACACGTTATGTCACGAGACTACGGATGTCACATCACACGTTATGTCACGAGACTACGGATGTCACATCACACGTTATGTCACGAGACTTCGAATGACACATCACACGAGACTACGGATGTCACATCACACAAGATTACGGATGACACATCACGCGTTATGTCACAAGATTACGGATGACACATCACAAGTTATGTCACAAGATTACGGATGACACAACACACGTTATGTCACGAGACTACGGATGTCACATCACACGAGAGTACGGCCGAGACAAGAGATATGCCACGAGACTACGGATGTCACATCACACAAGATTACGGATGACACATCACACGTTATGTCACGAGACTACGGATGTCACATCACCCGTTATGTCACAAGATTACGGATGACACATCACACGTTATGTCACGAGACTACGGATGTCACATCACACGAGAGTACGGCCGAGACAAGAGATATGCCACGAGACTACGGATGATACATCACATGAGACTCAGACCAACTAGTTGCGTAAACGAAACAGAAACTTAGCCGATTACGCTACACGAATCGAAATATAGACACGAGTTGTACAAACGAAACAGAAACTTAGCCGATTACGCTACACGAATCGAACTATAGACACGAGTTGTACAAACGAAACACGAAACTTAGCCGAACACGTGACACGAATTGAACTCAGACCAACTAGTCGGACAAACGAAACACTTTAGTTTGACCAACATGCTGCACAAAGTTGTCAATTCGACGTGTTATCGCGTTAAATCCCTCCGTTTTCAGGAAAATAGACGTTATCGCGTGAGATCCCTCAAAACGAAGCAAATAGACGTGTTATCGCGTGAGATTTGCTTCAAAACGAAGCAAAGCAAAGCAAATAGACGGGTTATCGCGTGAGATTTCCTTCAAAACGAAGCAAAGCAAAGCAAATAGACGGGTTATCGCGTGAGATTTGCTTCAAAACGAAGCAAAGTGTATGTGTGTGTGTGTGTGTGTGTGTGTCTGTCTGTGTGTGTGTGTGAGTGTGTGTGTGTGTGTGTGTCTGTGAGTGTGTGATTGTGTCTGTGTGTGTGTGTGTGTGCTTCCGCGAATGTTAGAACTGTAGAGTCAGCTATCATCTCATTTACATAATCAATCAGACCGAACGTACATCACGTGACTTCCCTTAACACAAAAACTGTGCACGTTCATGAGAGAGGGAACATCCTACACCACTCAACGGATACCTGAGTGTGTGTGTGTGTGTGTATGTCTGTGTGTGTGTGTGTGTTTGTGTGTGTGTGTGTGTGTGTGTGTGTGAGTGTGTGTGTGTGTGTGTGTGTGTGTGTGTGTGTGTGTGTGTGTGTGTGTGTGTGTGTGTGTGTGTGTGTTAGAGTCTACCATAGCAAGCGAATTTGAAAACCGCTATGAGCGAAAACGACTATGTCAATAACATATAAGGACAAGCACCTGATAGGACTTCATTCAAAGAGGCGACCATCAGGGTTCCCAACAACACTCAACGGATCCCAACGTAATTAGTCAGAGTATTGCCATCTACCGACCATGACAGATCTCTATTCGTCGACACGTAGAGGCCGCCATGACAGTTCGTCATGACATTCAAGACTATATACACTAGTTTTCGGCGTCATCTCATTTGCATAATCAATCAGACCGAACGTGCATCACGTGACTTCCCTTAACACAAAAACTGTGCACGTCCACGAGAGAGGCGACATCCGACACCACTCAACGGACACCAATGTAATTAGTCTGAGTATCGCCATCTACTGACCATGATAGATCTCTATTCGTGGACACACTTCCGGGAATACCCGAAGCACAGAGGCCGCCATGACAGTCAAGTAACTTCCGGTGTGACATCACTTCCGACGTAGCGTCCCTAGTATAGACTGCCATAGCAAACGAATTTGAAAACTGCTATGACCGAAACACTAAACTGTATACACTAGTTTTCGGCGTCATCTCATTTGCATAACCAATCAGACCGAACGTACATCACGTGACTTCCCTTAACACAAAAACTGTATCAGGACTTCATTCAAAGTGGTGACCATCATCGTTCCCAACGCCACTCAACGGACACCAATGTAATTAGTCAGAGTATTGCCATCTACCGGCCATGAGTACTACGTCACATGATGGCGCCATCTAGCGGGTAAAAATAGATAATTAGGTTAGCTAAACAAAAAAAGTTGGTGTTAACCTCGCGAAAATTTAAACAACCACCAAAGTGGCCGGTAGAACTATCATGGCGGTGCAAGTAAAAAAATTCCGATAGGTGGCGCTACTGGTCAACATAATTTAGTTCGAAAAAATTCCGCCGGGTGGCACTGTTTTAGTTCGTAACATATCCGATAGGTGGCGCCACCGACGCATGTGCCCTACATCCGGGTACTTGACCTTGACCTACATCCGGGTCATTGACCTACATCCGGGTACTTTGCACTTGCACCCATCATAATCAAACCATCCCCGGTACACCACCTACATTACTACTTATTTGCTTTGCTTTGCTTCGTTTTGAACCAAATCTCACGCGATAACCCGTCTATTTGCTTTGCTTTACTTCGTTTTGAAGCAAATCTCACGCGATAACACGTCTATTTGCTTTGCTTTGCTTCGTTTTGAGCGATCTCACGCGATAACACGTCTATTTTCCAGAAAACGGAGGGATTTAACGCGATAACACTTTGTGCAGCGTGTTAGTCAAACTAAAGTGTTTCGTTTGTCCGACTAGTTGGTCTGAGTTCAATTCGTGTCACGTGTTCGGCTAAGTTTCGTGTCTCGTTTGTACAACTCGTGTCTATAGTTCGATTCGTGTAGCGTAATCGGCTAAGTTTCTGTTTCGTTTGTACAACTCGTGTCTATATTTTGATTCGTGTAGGGTAATCGGCTAAGTTTCTGTTTCGTTTACGCAACTAGTTGGTCTGAATCTCATGTGATGTATCATCCGTAGTCTCGTGGCATATCTCTTGTCTCGGCCGTACTCTCGTGTGATGTGACATCCGTAGTCTCGTGCCATAACGTGTGATGTGTCATCCGTAATCTTTTAACATAACTTGTGATGTGTCATCCGTAATCTCGTGACATAACACGTGATGTGTCATCCGTAATCTTGTGTGATGTGACATCCGTAGTCTAGTGACATAACGTGTGCTGTGACATCCGTAATCTTGTGACATAACTTGTGATGTGTCATCCATAATCTTGTGACATAACTTGTGATGTGTCATCCGTAATCTCGTGACATAACACGTGATGTGTCATCCGTAATCTTGTGTGATGTGACATCCGTAGTCTCGTGACATAACGTGTGCTGTGACATCCGTAATCTTGTGACATAACTTGTGATGTGTCATCCATAATCTTGTGACATAACGCGTGATGTGTCATCCGTAATCTTGTGTGATGTGACATCCGTAGTCTCGTGTGATGTGACATCCGTAGTCTCGTGCCATAACGTGTGATGTGTCATCCGTAATCTTGTGACATAACGGGTGATGTGACATCAGTAGTCTTGTGACATAACGGGTGATGTGACATCCGTAGTCTCGTGACATAACGTGTGATGTGACATCCGTAGTCTCGTGCCATAACGTGTGATGTGTCATCCGCAATCTTGTGACATAACGGGTGATGTGACATCCGTAGTCTTGTGACATAACGGGTGATGTGACATCCGTAGTCTCGTGACATAACGTGTGATGTGACATCCGTAGTCTCGTGACATAACGTGTGATGTGACATCCGTAGTCTCGTGACATAACGTGTGATGTGTCATCAGTCGGTCTGAGTTCAATTCGTGCAGCGTGTTCGGCAAAGTTTGTGTTTCTTTTGTACAACTCGTGTCTATAGTTCGATTCGTGTAGCGTGTTGGTCAAACTATAGTGTTTCGTTTTCGCAACTAGTTGGTCTGAGTTCGATTTGTATAGCGTATTCGGTTAAGTTTGTGTTTCGTTTGCGCAACTAGTTGGTCTGAGTTCGATTTGAATAGCGTATTCGGTTCAGTTGTGTGTTTCGTACCACGTGTATGTATCTATGAGTTCATTTTCGGTTACCCGTGCCAGGTTATTTGTTTTACGACCGAGGCTAATTTGGCAGGTTTTAACGAAGAAGCACGAATTTAAATACTATAGTCCGAAAAAAGATAAAAACGTTCTAATGGACATTTGTACACTTGGCCCTTAATACGGTAAACTAGATAAATACTGGTACATCTTATCTGGGAGGTTATTGTGTGTCTGTACTGTTCTAACATAACGCTTCACTATCATGACGCTTCACTTTCCTCGAACAATATAGATAGCGAGCACTGCGTCGTCTTGTATTGATATATGATCTTTGGCGTCAAGTCGCTCGAGTCGACATTGTGCATCGCACATAGCGTGTTTATTTAAATAGATGAGGCTTGAACAGGGAATACCCCTTCAAAACAGTTTACAAACAGGATACCCACTGTGACCGTTGGTAAGTACTATGATATTCTGACAAATACTGTTACAACAAACAGTTTGACCAAAATATTACACAGATAGCTGGTAGTTTGAATGTTTTAGCAGATAAGTTCGTATAATTCCCTATGGCTATGCCTTAACACGGGACAAATACACAGAACCTTGAGGCTTGATTTATACCGGTTCATACCAGTTAACGGGGACATTTTTCACTCGATATAACATGTCAGTGTTTTTGAGTTGTTTGTTAGTGGTTAACTTATAAGCTGTTTGTCAGTGTTTGTAAGTTGTTTGTCAGTGGTTATGAGCTGTTTGTCAGTGTTTGTAAGTTGTTTGTCAGTGGTTATGAGCTGTTTGTCAGTGTTTGTAAGGTGTTTTTCAGTGGTTATGAGCTGTTTGTCAGTGTTTGTAAGTTGTTTGTCAGTGGTTATGAGCTGTTTGTCGGTGTTTGTAAGTTGTTTGTCCGTGGTTATGTGCTGTAGGGCAGATAGTCTTTAGCCCCTATATCTATGCCTATGGCTATGCTTTACCAGGTTTTTTGTTTTTGGACCTATGTAAATATATAGACTAGGAGAGGCCTACGGCTACACCTAATCAAATGGTCCACAACCTACGACATATAAGAATAGCCACTATTGCGCATGCGCAATTACTTATTTAATTGACGTCACATGAAGGGATTACATTACATACGCGCAAGTTCAACACAAGGACTAACCAAAGCACTATCTGCTTGAACAACTCACTTCGTGTACAAAATTACTGCGCATAGCAGTTTGATGATGTCACTGCTCATGACGTCACTGCATCATGACGTCACATGAAGGGATTACATTACATACGCGCAAGTTCAATACAAGGTCTAACCAAAGTACTACCTGCTTGACCAACTCACCTCGCCTACAAAATTACTGCGCATAGCAGTTTGATGACGTCACTGACCATGACGTCACAGCATCATGACGTCACATGAAGGGATTACATTACATACGCGCAAGTTCAACACAAGGTCTAACCAAAGCACTATCTGCTTGAACAACTCACTTCGTGTACAAAATTACAGCACGTACCATGACGTCATACAGGGTGCGCGTGCTTGCGACAAACAAACGTGTCCAGACACGTCTCGAGTACGGGTTTTTTGTAACAGACACCAAAGGGCTAATTCCAAAATGGTCACTCTGTTCGAAAAACGAGGCTATAGGCTCTGATATAACATAGTCCTATATGTAATCTACATTTCGTATACATTACTTCAGACAAAACGGTCTTCGTTGAATTTATAACCCTTTTGTTAGACATTACCCCTATTATAACACCACATTTTCGACATGTCATAGTCAAACAAATAAAGGCTCGGCCCCTAGGCAGAGCCTGGACCTACGGGTCAAGCAATCTCGTGTGTGACATATTCAAATGCTGTTCGGTATATGTTATTTTATTCAAAAAGTGGTCGTATACCTTTACGATAAAAATGTCCTATGCTTTAACATGGGGTGAAAATTCCCTATGCTTTAACATGGGATAAAATTCGAAAAGTGGTCGCATACCTTTGCGATAAAATCCCTATGCTCTAACATGGGATAAAAATTTCCTATGCTTTAACATGGGGTAAAAACGGCCTATGCTTTAACATGGGGTGAAAATCGCCTATGCTTTAACATGGGAAAAATTGGTAGGACAGCTTTCAGAGGACAATTTGGGATAAATTTGAACGTCCCTATGCTTTAACATGGAGAAAATAGCCTATCTTCTAACATGGGAAAAATTGGTAGGACAGTTTTTTTTAGCCGATTTGGAGTAAACTGGACCCTCGAAAAATAAAAATATAGGTACATTTTTCTATCCTTTAACATGGGGTTTGAAGGACTACAAACCTAGGGGTAAAATAGTACATCGAGGTCAAAAAGTCGTCGTATACCTTTACGATAAATCGAATTGCCGTTTTGCACTATTTCAAAGTCCAACTTACCCCTTTTAGACCTATACATTTTGGATGCACATTGGGTTGGATTTGATTATGAGGGGCGGAAAATCTGACAACATCCGGGTATTTCCCTATCCTTTAACATGGGAGCCGGAACTACTTTTCCACTTCCACCTATCATAATCAAACCATCCCCGGTAAAGGACCTCCTTTACTACTGCTATGGATGACGATGACATGATGAAGATGAACGTGTCTCATCAACAAAAAATGCTGTCCCTGTGCCGCGTGTTCCTGTTTGTTAGTGTGACAGGGTAAATGTGTGATGGATGAAGTGCTTACACTATAGGCGCCTTCTGTCAGTTTACGGCCCACATAATTTCTCCATTTATGTTGCTTTACTTTAGAGCTATATAAACAGTTCCAGGTTTCTCATCAGAACTTCATTAATATGTAAATGAGGGGTGCGATTTATGGTAGATGTGTCTATGTAGATCTCGATGACGTTACTAACAACTATCAATGCAACTCATCGTCAACATTTAACAAATTAAAAAGTCTTAAGATGTCTGCTGAATGTATTTCTTACAAGTAGGTACATTCCTTTGGTTTGGTGTGAAATATAGTTTTCTCTTTTTGCGCAGAATTATTACATGCGTATTTAATGGGAATTATTTCATAAAAGTAAAGTAATTTTTTTTTATGTGACCTTATTATGACACAAAATAATAATAATTAATATTTTAAACATTTTGTAGATACTAGGCATTGTACAATGCGGTACCTTCATTGAAGAATTAAATATTTGTATGTTAATATCCCAGATACTGTCAGAAAGAATGAAGTGGCAACTATGCTACTGCCTACAATACCAGGAGAACATTCGAAAGTACTTCAAGACTGCCTCTGACGGGAATGGTGTTAGACCTCACCGGATGAAAAATGCAGCTGGATGTAGCAGAAAAGAGTTAATGGACAATAATAATTAAGCAGCCTTTTCTTAAGATATTTGAGTTGTCATGTGCCGCACGAATCAATGGACACTAATTGCAACATTGCTTTTTGATTTTCTTGTTTTGTGTGTATGTTATGCGCATTGGAGTCGTTTGCGTATTTAATCTTAGTTTATAATAATTGGATGGGATACTCGACACACATTCTCTTGTTGAAGCAGTTTACATTTGTTATGTTTCTAAATAATAGATCACTATGTAATGTTATTGTTTTGAACTTCCACATTCCAATTAATCCCAATAAATTGATGAACGTGTATCGAGTAATGTTCATTTTAACATTAGAGTGACAATGCATGATGATTACTGTTGAAATGTTCAAGTTATAAGACCAATACACATAAGTGTATGTGTATAATGTGGTCTTATTACTTGAAAACACACACAATACACACATTTACCAAAATTTGACACAGTTGGCATATGCAGTCGGCCGCTGTCGGCCCGCTGTAGGTGTGCTATCTGGGTAAGGCCAAATAGATCTGCTTGGTGGAAAGAAGTTGTGTTTGAAATGAAACTGTAGCGTAACGTTTTTGCACGATGACCAACTCTCCCATTGCAAAACCTCAAACACGACCCGACGGCAACCTCGAACAATTCAAATCTCCTCCACGATGTGTGTTGGATGTGTGTTCCAGGCCTAAACGCACTCTCACACACACACGCCCGCACGCACACACGCACGCACTCACACACACACATACACACACAAATATACACACAAACACACACACACACACACACACACACACACACACACACACACACACACACACACACACACACACACACACACACACACACACACACACACACACACTAAGGGCCTGTTTAATTTCTACAGTGAAAATACACGCGGCAAAACATTCATTGTGTTTTTTAGAAGCAGATTTTAGCAATGTAGAGACACCAAAGTGAAGCGAAATTATAGTAGATTGTTGAGTTCGTGGAACAGACAACCCTCACATGAGAAGGAACGAAAAATAGATCGGAATGGAGGTATACTTTATAATGAAGAAGAGATCTGGAAAGCGCACGGATGAACAGCCGAAAACGTTAAACATGGCAGATGATCGCAACAATGTACATCGCATATATCTATAACAAGCGCTTTCGGTATTATAAATTAGACTACAAGAACTTACATTTTGGTCTGCGACATATTTCCGCCAGAGGACAAGATCAGTAAGACCGATGCCCCGAAGCCGGCCGTTAGACGGCAGCACTGCGCAGAACTCGTAATCAGCTTCGCGCACGTCGCCATATGTCGTCACGTTGGTAACGAAAGTCTACACAAGTACGGTGACGTAACCGAGTTTGAGCGCATGCGCGGTTGCAATATCGATCCACTTTCGGAACATGCCAGCCTACGCCTGCGCGCTATTGACGCCAACGAACACGTCAGCTATGGCGGCGAAGTAGTAACGTATAAAGACGCCAGGGGCGATACAGACGAACGAGTTAATAGCGTCATAATTTTGACAATCAATCGCAATTAACGTATCGCCGCTGTCGAGCAACGTAATGTGTCGTCCAGTAGCCATGATTCATCGATCGATTCTTTTGCTCTTCAGTTATCAACGCGAGTCTCAAGTATCACGGTAAAAATTAAAAAAAACTTTATTACACGATCGAACTGAACTGCCACAAGTCCCTTTGATGGTGTGAAGTCAGGCTATCATATGCCTATATTAGTAATTATAGTTGTCTTGTCGGCGAATTGCGATGCACGGTAGCATACCTTTAGGGTTATTCCGATTATTGAGAGGTTCGACGTTACTCCGTGTTTGCTCTTCTTCTCCTTTTTAAATAAAGATCATTACCTTTGTCTCTTATAAACTTTAATTTGTTTGTCTGTTTGTTTGTTTGTGTGTATGTCCGGCCGAGCATATCTCCGTCAGTGTTGCATGCATGGGGCAAACATTGTGTAGGCGTTGTAGCGGTCCATCTATACTCTGCACTACAATGTGGTTCGTAGATTGAGAATTTCACCGGCGGAGTCTTGGGGGCTCTACCTTTCAAAAGGTTGTACATGATGTTGCAATTTATTGTTCTTAATTTTTTGGTACGCTAAAAGTTATAATAATTGTCACATTATTGTGTTAACAATTTTGGATTTGAATGTTGACAGTTTCAACATAATTACATATATTTCATTGTTGTTCAATGTTATCGTACAGATAGCAGCGTCACATACACACATGCCATTGGATGTACCTAGACATTTTGATAACGTTTTTGTAGAATACAGTACTAAGGTTACATTATGAAATCGTCCATCTGTTGTATACACATTTCCACTGAATCAACATGCTGCGTACATTTCATATCACTCTCCTCGACACCACATAAACGTTTGCACATAAATAATGTGAAATTTTCTGATAAAACGGCGCACAAGATAATTCTATGTGCATTTCGGAGGAGGCACATTTTCAGCGAACCGAAGTTAGTACAATAATATATCGATTTCTATTATACAACAGTAATACATGTCACACGATATTATATATGATATGATAATTCCGCTCAGAAAGTTTGTTTTCTACTGGCAATTTAGACCTAATACGTATTGGCATTCACCAATTCCTCTCGCCCGTTATATTTACCAATCGGATCATAACATTGGGTCATGTGCAATCTTAGTAATTTGATGAGTACAAGTATAGATAATGCATGAACGAATGACAAACATTGATTGATTCCCTCTACCATACGAGTTAAGGTTGTTGGTTAACAATCTTCTTTTCTGCCAAATATCGTACTATTTAACATTACAAAGGGTACGAATTGGTCTTCCGGTTGTATTCGTTGCACCAGGTTCGTGTCGTTAGTTGGATGGTTCGATGATATAATGATAATAAAACGTTTTCTGCCGCCGTTATCCAACAACAAAGAGGCCCATGTTTTAGCGTGTCTCACAACAACTAGCTATATAACAAAACTAAATTAGTAAAAAAAAAGCGCACACACAAATACGCAAACACACACAAACACACACACACACACACACACACACACACACACACACACACACACACACACACACACACACACACACACACACACACACACACACACACACACACACACACACACACACACACACACACACACACACACGTACACACAAACACATTCACTCACACACAACAGCACTGTTATACACAGATTATTCCTGTGTAATTTACTGTCCTAAGAGTCGTATTGATTACCAAAAATAAATATCTACTTTGACCACTTGTAAGCAGTTTTCAGCATGTTGTCTTTAACATATCTAGCACTAGCTTCCACGTTACACCAACAAGCAGCTCCACTTTGTGTAGGCGGTATAGCTGTACTCCACGCAGGACAGTTCACGGTTATCGTTCGTTCGCACCTGTCGACCCAACATTGTCTCTACCTTTATTAATCTCACGTGTGATCAGGATGTGTTTATATCGGTCAACTTACACAAAAGCAGTAACTTATCGTAGAACTATTGTTGTTATCACCGCCTTTGTGCATCACGATCTGAACTAAACGGATTATTCGTAAGGTCAAACAATATAGATTGGTTGAGATGACCATTTCATTTGATCAAATATTGATCAGATATTTCTCTTGTAAGCATGGTAATCGAATACGAACACATTTATTTAAGGTAAAACCCATAAACAATCGGTACATATAAATAGGTATAAAAATACATAACTTTCAAAAAATAAATGAGTTAGAAGTATAGATACAATAAAACAAAATAAGTATAAAAAATATATATACTTATTGTTAAATTATAATAAATAATTAAATAAACATGTAAAAGATGATATATAAACTCACCATTTTATAATGATCATTAAACGGTTGTTGAGATGATCCCTTAATGTAGTGTAGATTACCCTTTTCATCTGTTGTGGTGAACCTTATTAGTGGATGAACCCCTTCTTCCTTGCCACACTGTTTGATTCAGTCCTATTGTTTGCCAACATGTAGATACTGCGTTACTTGAGAGATTATAAGAAAGTATTTCATGTGTTCTCCAAGAAAACTATCGGCTGTCTTCTTATGTCAATCCTTGTTTAGTATAGTTTAATGAACGTCGTCTGGGTGTCAGCACGGCTAGCCGTTATAAGGGTAAACATGAGGATGACGACGATGACGGGCGAGTGGTGAGGTCGAGGGTATCAGTGTTGATCTATTACATTCTCAGTCTCATCCATTGCCTGTTCCGATCGTAGGGGTGCACGTTCCGGGGCTTCAACAGCGATCTTCTTCCATCTAGGACGGTTGAAGGTTGCCTCATATAAATCCCTTGGGTGTAGCCCGTCCACTCTCGGATGTTGTCAATGTACTTTGTTGGTGTTTCTTCTCGTTTTCTGCAGTCCTTGACCGTGCCTTGTAGAATTTCTGTGGCATGTGTGTTGTGCCTGGTTGCATGGCCGAACCGCTAGAAGTGGTTTTTGAGATCCTTACATTACCGGTCGATTATTGCGTTACCGACGGTGGATTTATTACATTACCGGTCGATTTACTACAATACTAGTCAATTATTACATTACCAGTCGATTATTGCATTACCGCACGATTATTACATTACTGGTCGACTACTGCATTACCGGTTGTAACATACGTGTCAGGAATAGATTATCTCGACTTTGTAGAAGTAGCAAAAAAGCATTTGAGAGCAAAGTCCTCACGTGTCAAGATACTAGACGAAACAGATGTCAATGAGTTGGAAGTTCGCCCAGTTGTCGAATGGTTAGAACACCCAAAGGCCGATAAAGAAACAGTGATTCGATTTAACCTGCCGATAATGTTTCGAAACTTGGGCAATGTCGCCCAACTCACCATCACACGATGGAGGGCAAGATAGGATTTAAAGTAATCAAATTATCGATACATATTGTTGGTCGCAGCGATAAGCGAATGCTAAATATAACTAGGTATGCTAGCATGTGTCCCAATTCGCCGATAAGAAAATATGTATACAGATAAATGCTAGCTTGTCTTCAAACCATCAAGAAGACAGCGTGGATATACGACAGCCCAGTTCATAGAGTAATCAAGTTTTGTTTAAGCTTCCCCAGAGTCGCATTTACAAGTTAAAAACAAAAGAGTCGATCACGGCATTACCCGGCTGCAGACCGACGGCTCACGTTAAAAGCTTTGTTAGAACAAATTTGTCTCTAACATCACGTAATTACCAACAAGTCATGTCGTCGGCACCGGGAGATGTCCCGTTTACTACGTCGATAACCGTTCTCTCGGCGACAGGGGATGAACTTCCGGTAATTCCACAACCGGACGGCCTATTCGACGAGCTGTTCCGACTGCAGCGACGTCTAGCGGAGCTAGAGAAGCCCGTCTACGCAGCATTCCACGAGGACGAGTTTTTGGCGAAGACGGATTTCGGGCGTTGCTCGATAGCAGTTAAGAAAGATAGAAGGACTAGAGGACATGAAGTTACATTAGCAAAGGAGCAGTGTAGATTATATATACGAAAGTTCTTATTTTAATAAAGGACTGTAAATGAATGGAACGTATTATCTGCTGATTGTGTGGGTGCTAGTAACGTGAATATGTTTTAAAATAAAATCGACACAAACCTCAGAAGGGCGGGATACACATAGATAAAAGGGTTGGACTCTCGATAAGCCAAAGGGCTTCCTTGTCCACCTGCCACCTAGAGTTAATTCTCTGGGTGGCAATCTTGTTAAATATATATGTATATATGCATATATATTATCAGTCTCTCTGTTCTTGCGCTCAAAGGTTATACCGCTGACGAAACCGACCCTGAAGTAACGCGGCACTTATTCGAAAGTGACACTGTCGTGTGCATGACCTGCAAGACGGTCGACACAGACGAAGTGGTCGGCGCCGGTCTACTTCATCCGGCTACTTGCAGTCGCACGACCATCCCGATCGTGTCCAGTGGAGCCATGGTAGTTCGTCCAGACTTCGCCTCCAAGGGACTAGGCTCGGTTATGATGGAACTGTGCCAAGAATTGGCGATTAGCAGTGGCTACGACGCATTGTACGGAGAGACGCACGCTAAGCACACGGCAGTGCTGCACATGGCCATCAAGGAGGGTATGCGCGTGATCGGATGTGTACCCGGCACGATCAAACTCCCCACTTCCGGTTGGGGTGACACCGTTCTGTTTTGTATGCCTTTGCGTGATATGAGAAGGTGACCAACTTGTAATCTTCCTTTTTAAAGCTGTCTCCTCTTTTAATTTGCACATGGGGGTATATTTGGTTAACCTTCAAACTAAGGCTAAATAGTTTAAGTAATACGCGCAGTCAGGTGTTCGAATGAATATATGCTATCAGATCATTAAAAGTACTGATATTTACTGTTTGATCTTATTTCTTTTGAATGTGAATAACCTTGTTGAGGACATCAAAAGCATATTTTCTTCTTTTGCCCGAAAATGTTCTTTTCGGCCGGGACGAGATTAATGTAGGCGGAGTAGTTTTTTTTTAAATTATTTCAGAAAAACTGAATAATATATATGAAAAAAAGAGTTAGTCGATATTAGATAGGTTATTTTTTTGCGAAATGCATCTGAAACATGTCGAGTGATTATCGAACTGATGAGGTAGAGTTGACGACTGTTGGCATATGGCTTACAACGATGTTAAATATCAAATATAATATCAATGTATGTTTGTAGAATTAGTTATTACAAGTTCTTGCCCTTAGAGATGTGCAAGTTTGACTGCAGTAATAACTTATACATTCACATCATGTTTGTTGTCACTATGCTGGGCTGTAGCACGCAACTGGGGGACAAATTACAACTTACATTAAATCCACAGCTCGAGTACAGTTTTAAATGTATATTTGTATGTGTGTATATGATGTTCTATTTGTAAAGCTAATCAAATAGAATGTATCACATAATGTATGCGAATAATGCGAAAGCAAAACGAAAGAGTAACGATATTACTGAAGTGTGTTGCAAATGCCACAAGGTTTGGGACGAAATTGATAATATTACCAATGTTATGTCAATCAGACTTACATGCATCTAATTATTCTAAGGCGACTTACATTTCTATCGCATGACTTCTTCTGAGACATATGTGGTTATTAAATAAAGGTCCCAATTGGCGACGAAAACCGGCAGTAGTATAATTGATGACGTTGTAATATACTTCATACAATCTTCACGTTGGCAATCTGTTTGTTTGTACTAGCCACAATAAGTACCATACAAGCTTGCTAAAGTGTGTCCGGTGGCGGACAACTGCCTGTAGTAATTTATAGGAAACAATTTATTTGTTTCCGCGACTTTGCAAGTATGCCTACAAACGACCATGGTTGTTTAGCAAATAAACTAAAACATGGCACTACTAACCTTGTTCATTTGTCTCTTGATCCTTCTGATACTGTAGCCTACTACCATTTCCAAAATGTTCAGGAATGCTTATTGTGACATATTAACCCTGTGTGTGTTCGAGCCTGCGTGTCTATGCGTGCGTGCGTGCGTGCATTCGTGCTCGTGTGTGTTAGATTTAGATCTCCAGTTTATAAATAACAGTTTAGTATTTTACTATTTTATGTTACAACATTCGCCATTTTGAGATACATTCTTACCATTATATGCGAAACTGAACCTGTTTATATCGGCAGCTATATTGACTTTGTTTGATTACGTCCCACCCCAAGGTATAATATTAAGAGGACAAAAGAGCATTTCCTACCTACATCGTAAGTTTCCACGTTGAAAATGGCATTTTCAATTATTTTTAATATTAGGAAAAAGCGGGCAGAACAGGCTTCTTCCGGATATTGAATCTGCAGCGTTATCCTATAACTCGCAGGAGCAATATTCTGAAAACCAAAGCAACCCCTTATGGTCGTACACAAACTCTCAAACAAGATTCGAATGACACGAATCCAACCGGACATTGATATCGTATCAAAGAATCAGTGTCGACACCCATGTGAATGCTGACTTTGCAAGAAAACAGAGGGAAACAAAGAAAACGTACACCAAACTGATTTGTAAAAACCTCAACGTTGAAACGACCAACCTTCCACCCCTACTGAACATTCGGCACATTAATCTTTACATGGAAACGGCATGCGAATACTCCAGCTCCGGTTTCAATCGTTCTTCTACCAGTCACATTAACATATGCATATATATATTCGTAAACGTAAACATACGTGTTTACATCTTTGTTTCTTCGAAAGTGATATTTTATTTCGATTCTACATAATAAATAAGTACATGTCGTGTTGCGTTTACTGAAGGCGAGTACACGCGCACAAATACGTATTCACCCCCGCGCGCATGCACGACCACAATCTCATAAATGTATTCAATTTCACCACAATCACGACGAAACTAAACATGACAAGGATCTACCTCACGAAGTAGCGTTCATTTTATGTAAGAAGAGACGGTTTTAGTTTCGAGCATTGTTCTCCGCGTTCACTTTATGTCCACTGAGATTGATGCTCCTAACTACAACCGCTATTGTATACATGTTTATAGAGCAAATAAATGTCACAGTATTGACACGTGTCACTACCGCTCACAAAGATCATAGTAGTATACCTGCCAACTCTCTTGTGAAATCCAGGATTCTCCCGGATTTTTGATGTATCTCCCGGTCTCCCAGAATACAGACAAATCTCCCAGATTTCCTCTGAAAATATCTAACAGTATCTCTCCCTGTCTTCGAGATAGCGCAACACCGCGGTAGACGTGATGAGATGTGCTGATCCGCTGAACTTCCGGCGAAAAATCCCTAACATTATCCCCTTCCCCGTCTTGGAGTCTTCGAGACAGCGAACCGGTGAAGACCCATCGAAAAATCTCCAACAGCACCCCCACCCCGTCTTCCGATGTCAACATCAGAGAGAGAGCGCGACGAGATAGCGCGACGAGATAGCGCGACACTGGGAGCGTGCTGAACCGCTGATGAATCTCCCGGATTTCCAAAAAAAAGTTGGCAGGTGTATAGAAGTGAGTATAAATGTCATACACTTACCACCGACAATTGTTGTACAAGTCAAGAACAAGCATCATACTAACAAAACATTGCTGTCTACATTCTCGCAATGTGTATTATTTCGTAAGGCAAACTACCCACTAGTATGTATCGTTTCTTTGCAGACCATCAACCTATAGATAAAACGTCCGTTAGCCCCGTCACCGTCAGATGTACCATTTGTGAGGTGATATAGTAATTTAATATCAGCAATAGTCGTTTCTGAGTCAGCCAGTCCGACGGACTACTTTTTAGCTAAAGCCATCGTACATCATACATATAATATATATATATATATATACACCCGCTGTATGTATGCATATATATATATATATATATAATTATATATACATATATATATATATATATAATTATATATACACCCGCTGTATATATATATATATATATATATATATATATATACACCAGCTGTATATATATATAATTATATATATATATATATATACATATCAAGTGAATTTTGCGGAGTGTTTTCAAGAAATGATCAAGTGAAAGCGTTGGATATTGGTAGACGTGCCCAGCTCAGTACTATTCGAGAAAAGAAAGAAAGATAAAGAAATGTGTTGTCAACATTTCTTTGTGAAGATTTTGAGAGTTTCTTGTTCTTGGGTGCACAAGATGGTAGAAGTTTAAGAGGTTACTCCGTACTAGACCAGTGTCATTGATTGTAAGCAACAATTTTAAAAACCTTTCCCCTTATTGAAGTTTCTTCGTCATGGAAGTGTTATGAATAGAATGGGACGCTTTCACAAAAAACATGTCACTGAATGCAGAAGAAAAAGGAATAGATGAAAACAATAATGTGTCAATGTATTATAAATATCCATATACCATATAACAACACGTTGTATTATACATGCACCTTTATATAGCGTCGATCGTGTAAGTATCCATAAGTTTGGATTCTACCATTATCGTTCATCTGTTATAATTGACGTATTTTGTTTATCGTTGTCAAATAATATACATTTGTTTTCTTCGGTAGCGTTTCGGCAGCTGTCAGAGTGACTACTGGTAAAATCTAGCGGCAATCAGTCTGAGGAACACAGCTGAAAACTGCCGACAGGCTACTGAAGAACACGGATAGACCCTAAATTTAACTGCGAAAAACAATCAATTAGAGGTTATACACACAAGGTATTTAGGTTATAAACGTGTATAAACACGCAGTCGGTTTAAGAATCTGCTCGCTTTCACGTACCGCTTGTGCGGTTTGTATACCACAATGGTATCGCCCCAACCGGAAGTGGGGAGTTTGATCGTGCTGGGTACACATCCGATCATGTGCATACCGTTTTTGAGGTCATGTTCAGCATCGCCGTGTGCCTGGCGTGCGTCTCCCCACACATTGCGTCGTAGCCACAACTAATCGACAACTCATGCCACGCTTTCATCAAACCCGAGCCTAGACCCGTAGAGGCGAAGTCTGACCGGACCACCATCGCTCCTCCGAACACGATCGGGGTGGTTGTGCGACTATATGTGATCGGTCGAAGTAGACCTGCACCGACGACCTCGCCCGTGTTGATAGTCTTGAAGGAGCTACATACGACAGTGTCACTTTCAATGTACTGCCGCATCATTCCCTGGTCCGATTTGTCTGTAGTAAAACCTTTGGGGCACAAACAGAGACAGTGTCATAGACAGTGTGTGTGTGTGTGTGTGTGTGTGTGTGTGTGTGTGTGTGTGTGTGTGTGCACGCGTGTGTGTGTGTTTGTGCGTGCATGCGTGCGTGCGTGCGTGTGTGCGAGCATGCCTGCAGTGTGGTGTTAATGTGGTGTGTGTTCCTCGATGTATGTACCGGCGTGTGGATGTACAAGCGGGTGTGGACAAATACATACATATACGCACGCATGCTCGCACGCACGCACGCACGCACGCACACATACATTACACGCATACGTTTACAGGTAGAAATATAACCAAACACTTTAACGTATGTCCCGACGAACCCTTGCCAAGTGCGCTGGCGTCGACATAAAGCGGCAGTAGCTGTCGATATCCTCTGACTGTAAGTTATTCCACTCGATGACCGTGCCATCTTTGAGTGTGTATTTCTTAGGCAAACCGATGTCCCGTCTCGGTCTAGGAGGCCCGAAGTACCAACAGAATTTGCGAGGAACGCGTCGCATCGAGAAGTCGCAAGTTTACAGACGAAAGAGAAAACGACGTAGGATTACAAATTCGAACGTTTGAGAACGGCCGACTTCTCTTTTGTATACTCTTAATTATCAGACTTGTCTCACAGGGACATCCTGATGACTTGTGTAGTGCTACATATAGAACTTAAAGTTACTCGTACAACAGAGAAACGGAAACAAATATTTGTTGGACATTGCTATACTACACACACAAGAACGAAATGACACGTAAAACATCGTGTGGTAGCCGATGCACAGAATAGCAAGTCAGGGCACACCAACTTTAAATTTCGTTGATTGTGATAGAATATAAAGCTGGAGACAGTACAGTTGTAACACAATTTAACAAGATTCCCGTCCAGAGCCACAGGCTCCAGGTGGCTTGCGTAGAAGGATGCCTTTAGCTTATCGAGATTCCAACAATTTTCTACCTACGTATAACCCGCCCTCTCCAGGTAGTTGTCAATTTTATTTTTGAAGATTTTCACACTGCTAGCATTAACACAATTATCAGATAAGTTAGACGTGGCAATGAGGCACAGAGGATTCTGGTGATTGGAGCTAACATAGTTCGACACCCAGTAGCCTCGATTATCCAGGCGCCGTGAGGTGGCAGCATAGGCCCATCATTACGGCCTGGGTCATTAAGTTCATGCCAATGTTACCGTTTTGGGGCTTTACCCCAGATTCGGGTAGAGACGATGATTGGCTCTCAAGCCAACTATGAAATAACAAATTAAATAAGGATATACTTTTATCAGATAATACTATACTATAACAACTATTCAACATTAAAATTATTGAAAAATGTCACATAAAATAAACCGACATTAAACTTTGTTCATAGTTTAGAGCCTTTTAATCACATGCATATTCACTAGGTGGCAGCTCTCATGGCTGTCAACAAGTGGGCAGTCAATACGTGACTCTGAGCCAGACTATCTTCCTGGCGAAGTCACGCAGCCAGGCGAGAGTCGGTTAAGCGAGACTAGACCCTCAGTTGCTGATTTTTAATAAACGAACACACCTGGCGAATTCATTGTGACAGAAAGGAAACCCAACACCCCACACGACGGCTGACCAAACAAAATCGACCATAATTAACACTATTCTACAGAGCAGAGGCACACGACACTAGTCTACAAATTATGTGATATAAATTACTTTGCATCATTGTAAGATATGAAAACTGACAAGTCTATAGTTATAAATTCGTTCCATTTTGGCAGTCCTTATTTCCTTCTTAAATACGTTCCATTTTGGCAGTCCTTATTTCCTTCAAACACTGTAAAGGCCGGGATACATTGGCACTTTTTGTACGACGCGACCAGACCAGACCCATCCCAACTTCAGTGTATAGGCCTACATTACAGGGACTAACACCGACCGAGTCATACATGAAGCCGTGTTACGTCATAATCACGTAAACTTGAAAACATTCGACTACGTCGGGGCTATTCAATGTCAGTCTGACTTATTCGAAAGTTTTCAAGTTGACGTGATTATAACGTCACGCCGACCAGGCAACCTTCGAGTATGGCGCATGTTAGTGTCAGCCGGTATAATGTATCAGTACATACACTGCACTCGGGGTGAGTCTGGTCTGAGTTGTTCTGGTCTGGTCTAGTCGGGCGAAAAGTGCATGTGTGTCCCGGTCTTTAAATGCAGTGGCGGCGTAATAAATAACTGTTAGACTGCAAACTTACACTTCTATCTGCGACATACTTCCGCCAGAGGACGCTGTCAGTAAGACCGACGCCGCGGATCCGACCGGTAGATGGCAATTCTGCGCAGAACTCGAAACCAGCTTCGCGCAAGTCGCCAAATATTGCCACGTTGGTGAAGAACGTCTGCACGATTACGGTGACGTAACCGAGTTTTCAAGCATGCGCAGCTGCAACGTCGATCCACTTCCGAAACATGCCGGCTTCTGCCTGCGCGCTATCGACGCCAATGAAGAGGTCTGCGATGGCGGCGTTATAGTATTTCATATACACACTAGGGGCGACACAGACGAAGGAGTTAATGACGTCATCCTTTTGCCCGTTCATCGCAATCAAAGTGTCACCGCTGTAGACCAACGCCCGAAATCCGTCGACGACAACAAACTCGTCCTCGCCGAATGCCGCATAGACGGGGTTCTCTACCTCCGCCAGACGTCGCTGTAGTCGGAACAGCTCGTCGAATCGGTCGTCCGAAAGTGGTATCACCGGAAGTTCATCGTTCATCGTCGAGCGGACAGTTACCGAAGAAAGCGGGCCGTCTTCCGGTGTCGACCGCATAATTTCTCCGTTATTATGAGCTAGTGTAGACAAAAGGTTTGCTTACACGCCAAAACAATAAGACATACAGTGGATTCTCACTATAAGGACTCGTACAGCCGCTTAAAACGTACAACTTTAAAATACCCGATCTGGTCAGCGCTGTCTTACGTACCCATGACTATTTAAGGAACATCGGGAAATGGTACAGTTTGGCCAAGTCACAAAATGTTTATGACAACGATATGCCACTTTAATAACCATTAGCGTAATCCGTCGACCTGTAAATGTGTAATTAATAATTATTTAACAATTCATTCACTGTGTAATAAATAATATGATCACTCTGTTCATTTCATTGTTAAATCAGGTTATACAATATGTGTGTGTATGTGCGTGTGTGCGTGTGTGCGTGTGTGCGTGTGTGCGTGCGTATGTATTTGTGAGCATGCTTGCGTGTGCATGTGCCGATCCATGTAGGTCCCTTAGACCTTTGGAATTTGTCCCCTTTTAGGTGAAGTTACGACGACGCGGCGGCGACAAATTTTCAACAGCACCCCTTCCCCCTACCGATGTCATGATCCGACAGCGCGATAGCGGAGAAGCTGAATAAGCTATACCGGCGGCGCGGCGGCGAACCACCCCTCTCCAGTTTTTCGATGTCATAATCCGACAGCGCGACAGCAGAGTCGAGCTAAAGGTCCGAATCAGCACACCGAATATGAATTTGCGTCGGCCGCCAGTGGAGGTTTTTAGGCCCTCTCCGGATCCGCCCCTGGTGTGTGTGTGTGTGTGTGTGTGTGTGTGTGTGTGTGTGTGTGTGTGTGTGTGTGTGTGTGTGTGTGTGTGTGTGTGTGTGTGTGTGTGTGTGTGTGTGTGTGTGTGTGTGTGTGTGTGTGTGTGTGTGTGTGTGTGTGTGTGTGTGTGTGTGTGTGTGTGTGTGTTTGTATTGGGGAGGATGCCTGCACATGCGTCATCGGTTTGACGTTCGGCCCATCCTGCATGGAACCAACGCCGTTTCTGCTTTCAGTTTCAGGTCACTAACCGATTTTGTTGAGCAGTAGCGACCCGCGGCGGTTTGTCAGTGCGTGCGTGCGTGTGTGCGTGCGTGCGTGCGTGCGATTACTATATTATAGTATAGTACTCATCAGCATTGACTCGAAGCGCTAAATATAGTACACTCTACCTGACGTGTAGTGCTTTTGTGCGTGAGCGAACAAAAACCGGAAAACGCTGGCAAACATCGACGGTTTCTGTGATAGATCGTTGGCGAGAAACGCTATTCTATTCGTGTATTCTAGGTCACCAGTATAACACTGAGTGTCCAGCATGGTTAACAAGCATTGCAGTTATAGGACCTGCAACATTTATTCGAGATACGTTAATGGACAGCACACACGTGGTGTTTATTTCTCCCCTTTCCCAAAAGCAGGCACATCTCAAAAGTGTAACCCCGGGCTTGCCTCGTTTTAGTTGTAATACAAATAAGTCAGAGGGAAGGCTTCTCAAACTTACAACCAGTGCCGGGCTCTAGAAGCCTAGGGACAATTGACTGACAATAGTGCAGTTAGTGATATATTTCAGATTGCATATACATTTATATATATATTTCCATTTTGTTTCATCGTTGCGCATCTTAAATTCGTGCACCATCCAATTCGGTGTCCCCTAACTTTGCTCGTTTTTCTGTTTGACTGCTTCGGTCAAAGTGTATGATAAACCGGCAGCTACAATTGTTAATAAACCAGGTTGACGTGCCATCGTTCAGTGTAAGTTTCAGGTTTGATAAACAATTACACAGTACAGCGTTGCAACGGAATTTCTCGTCCAAACGATCACACACAACTAAAATCGCACGAGAAACGAGAGGCTGCAGCTTCAATGGACGTTTTATTATTAATTGTGAAAATTGCAAATAAATATTTATTATTCCCCAAATAGGTGTGAGTAATTTTTTCCGTCTGTTGACACCCCTACCTCACCGTGGCCTGTTAATGAGCAAATTTGTTAACCTCTGTCAGTGGTGTACTGTATATTGATGGCCTGTTTTGTTATAATTTAGTATGGTATGTGCTGCTATCAAACAAATAATATTATAGGGGTTATATATAGTTACTCTTGTCGAGACTAGTTATTGTGAACTTACAATAACGCAACTGGTTGGTATTGACAGCAATATTATTTATAATTTATCCACAATTGCACGTAATACAATAACTATTACACCTTTAAACTGAATACGCACGCACGCACACACACACACACACACACACACACACACACACACACACACACACACACACACACACACACACACACACACACACACACACGGCATCGCCGAGATTAGAGCCTGGTCCTGGATGCTGTTGCATCAACTTAAAAACTCAATAATGACAAAACTGAGTTGATCGTGCTGCAGTCATCGCACAATCTACGTGTTTATGGCAGCCCCGCTTGGAACTACCTGGACTAAAATAAGCAAATTTCTTAATTCACAATTATATAAATTTGACTCACTTCGACGTTTCCTCTGCCTTGGGCGGCCTTCTTCAGGAACTGATCTTCCTCTACTCGCAAGATGGCGTGGCGAGCAGGCTGTCCCACACGTGACTCAATCGGCAGCCCCCCTCATCTCTATTCATTGTAGGTGTAGTCTTTCTGATCCAGATGGCCTCCTTGATCCATCGCGCACCTCTGTCTGTCTCTCTAAACTACTCATGCACCTTCAAAGTCTATGACACAGTTTTGTATGTCCGCATGGACAGTTATAGCGGACTTGTGTTCAATGTTTGTTGAGTCTTTCCTTTTTCCTCGTGGCCTGCTCGCCACGCCATCTGGCGAGTAGAGGAAGATCAGTTCCTGGGGAAGGCCGCCGAAGACAGTCGAAACGTCGAAGTGAGTCGAATTTATACAGGTGTGAATTAAGAAATTTGCTTATTTAATTATTCTTCCAACTTCATGAACATGTTCACGAATATAAGACGAGAGTATGGACAGAACATAGTCAGGAGAATACGTGAACTGGAGTCGTATGAAAAGAAGATCGCGCGACATAGAAATCACCTGGTGTTTTCTTTGTCCTGCCGCGATGAGCGCGTACCACCTCCCAGTCTAAGGCTCAGTTGTTGCATCAAGACACAGAATGCGAGAGACGTTATCAAGAAAGCAGAAAAAGACCTGATAAGAGAACGAATTCGAAAAAGACCTGATAAGAGAACGAATTCGCCTAATAAACAACGAACTAAGTGTTTTAAAAATTCAGAAAGGAGCGATAACGCGCGAAATCGACGAGCAGTTGCCTAACAATGTGAGTAAACATGTGTTCTTGCACTTAACGAGAGTTAGCGAGAGAGAGAGAGAGAGAGAGAGAGAGAGAGAGAGAGAGAGAGAGAGAGAGAGAGAGAGAGAGAGAGAGAGAGAGAGAGAGAGAGAGAGAGAGAGAGAGAGAGAGAGAGAGAGAGAGAGAGAGAGAGAGAGAGAGAGAGAGAGAGAGAGAGAGAGAGAGAGAGAGAGAGAGAGAGAGAGAGAGAGAGAGAGAGAGAGAGAGAGAGAGAGAGAGAGAGAGAGAGACAGAGAGAGAGAGAGAGGACAGAGAGAGAGAGAGAGAGAGAGAGAGAGAGAGAGAGTTCGAAAGTTCAAAAGTTGATGTAGAGTCTTTGTTTACCAACACCCCAATTGATGAGACATTACACATCATCAGAACACGACTAGAGGAGGACACTTAAACAAAGGACAAATCTACATGTGGATGACATTATGGAGCTGTTGAAGTGTGTTGTAACAACAACACACTTCAGCTTCAGGGGCACAATCTACCAACAGAAGTTCGGCACAGCGATGGGAAGCCCGGTGTCTCCGGTAATAGCCAATATATTCATGGAATGGCTGGAACAATATGCATCGCGACAGCTCCAGTAACAAGTCAGCCCAGACTATGGAAGCGATACGTAGATGACGTAATGGAAATTGTGAGGAAGGGGTGTCAACAACAACTGACAGATCACCACAACACCACTGATGCAACAGGCAACATCAAGTTCACGTTTGAAGAAGGGAGTGAGGGGTCACTGGCGTTCCTAGACAAGTACACCCAAAAGACAAAGTGGAAGAAAGAAGAAAGAAGACCGACTGTGTATACCAAATCCCGGGAAGAGCAGTTGGCACGAGACTATAAGAACATATGAAGGAAATCGAAACCGTGACAACCAGACGTTTCACTCGAGGAAAAAGGAAAGACACAACAAACATTGAACACAAGTCGACTATAACTGACCATGCGGACAGACAAAACTGTGACATAGACTGGGAAGGTGCAAGAGTAGTTGATAGAGAGACAGACGGCGGTGCGCGATGGATCAGAAAATCTACACCTGCAGTGAATAGAGATGAAGGGACTACCGATTTAGTCATGCGTGGGACAGCCTGCTCGCCACGCCATCTGGCGAGTAGAGGAAGATCAGTTCCTGAAAAAGGCCGCCGAAGGCAGAGGAAACGTCGAAGTGAGTCGAATTTATATAGTTGTAAATTAAGAAATTTTATTATTCTTCCAACTTGATGAATATTTTCACGAATACCTGAACTTAGCTTGCAATCAACAGATTCAGCGAGAAATCTAGGCTGCTACTTCGACCGACACATGCAGCTAGACCGCCTCGTCTCCAGCTACTACTTCTTCGGCCTACTACCACCTACGCCTGATCGGCAGAATTCGTCACCTGCTGACTCGAGACGCATGCCATGCCGCAGTATGCTGTCTTGTGCTAAACCTCCTCGACTACTGCAATGCTCTAGGGGAAGTTTTTTTAGCGATAAATCAAAATATAATACAGCTTTTAACATTACAATTGCACTATCGTGTAAATATGTATGTCCTCTAATAGGGTCGTGACATTTGTTAGGCTGGGATACGTCAATTTCTAAATATTTGCAAATTAGTGGAGGCATGTGTAGTGGCTCAAGGGACCCCAATCGTGGGGTCCCTTGAGCCACAACGTGGGTCCCTTGAGCCACAAAACGCTTTTACATTTAAAATAGATCAGTGAATTTAACATGACATTTTTATTACAATAAATATCTGGTATATGTGCTACGAGTTATTCGTCGTAACTAAAATTTAGATATTATATTCAGGCTTTAAAACATCTGCATGTCATGCATAAATGTCAGTTACGTAAAATTAAGTTACCCCACAGTCTACTTACTGTTTATTGTCTTATTTATATATATCTACATGACGTTGGCGCGTTCCTTGTTTACAACTACCTTTTAATTAATGTTGTTCCCTCATATCGCTCTCTAGCCGGTCTGCAAGCAACTGTAGCTTAACAAACGATTCGGACAAAATAGATGCCCTAAACAACCGGCTTTTCACGCATTACTCGTCTTTTTGGTGATAATTTAGCTCAACGAACGGTTGAAATTAATAATAATTATGCAGAACTAAGTTATACGTTAATTATACAGCAATTTTATAGCTTATCCGTTGTTCATTATTATATTTCGTCACACTTGATATTGTAATATTCCACGTTTACAGGAAACTGTTTTATTTATGATATTCTAACGCTAACGGTCCGTAATAAACAAATATATGAACACTACGAGCATGCACTATTGAATGCAAATAACTGTGCATGGGGGTTGCACCAGTCAATTTTGGCATTCATGAACCGGCTCGTCGGATCCCGCACTGACTGGGTCATGGGTGCCTGATCACAAATTACATGCAAAACGAGTTTTATCGAAAATTAGAAAAGCATATGTCATAAACTGTTTCACGCATTGACAGAACATGTATCACTTATTATAAATATGCCAATAACAACAACATTGCATTACGTATGGTATATGTATAAAGAAAAGAACAAAACACGAAATATTTACTCAGAAATATTTTTCCATTAAAAACGCATAGAATCGTGATTTTGCGCGCCGTTAGTCGTCCATAATTATTCAAATGGCAGCGAAGTTGTCAGTAGCATGACCTGCTTCTACAGAATTCGGAAAATTAAACGTATGATAAATATCAAACAACGTTACAGGGGGTGGCTCAAAGCTTCCCTTTGATCATGGGTCCCAACCTTCCCCTAGTCGGTGGATTGAACAATGGACAGACCAACCGACTTCAAAGAGCACAGAATTCGGCCACTCGCCTCATCAACCGTGTCAGACGGCGAGATCATATCACGCCGATTCTGCAATCACTGCATTGGCTGCCGTTCAGAATGAGAATCACCTTCAAGATATGTACTTACATATTTGAGATCCTGCATGGCTTAGCCCCGGACTACCTCAACTGTGCGATAGTTCGCAACGCGCCCCCACACGTGCATTGCGAACGGCGAGTGACGCAACGCTTCTCGCGGTGACGGTGTCAAAGAGAACTATCGGACGGGGCAGCTTTGCAGTGACAGGCTCACACATGTGGAATAGCTTGCCAAAATGTGTGCGATCGGTTGGAACATTGGCGGCTTTCCGGAAACAACTTAAAACCCATATATTTCGCCTGCACTACATGCCTTTATGCAAACATTGCTGCCACATCTAAACGACACTGGTTTCTATTTTATAGTATTGATTGGTTTTTTATTTCATTGTTTGAAATTGTATTTTTACACACAAATTTTTTTTTAATTTGTTATCTTAGCTCATTTATTTAATTAATTTATATTTTAGCATTTAGTCAACACGTCATTTTAATATGTGAAGCGCTTTGATTGGTATTTACTTACTTAAAAAGCGCTAAATTAAGAAATGGAATTATTATTATTACACACACAATACTAATACTAATTAACTGCTTATTGTTTAGTGCACTGTATCCGGATATAAAGCCTGTTCAGGTAAGCTCTTTAAAAATACATTATTGGTAAAAAAAACATAATCACTATCATAACAATTTAAGAAATAATATAATAATTAAAAATATACATTTGTAAACAAATAACTACGTTACGTGAAATAAAATATAGGATAAATAAGTATCTGTACTAACTAAAGTAGGTATTTAACTAGTATCCCAGCAAACACGCCACCCTCGGCCCGAGAGCGAAACAGAGGGTCTGGCATGAGACATCCCGGCAGCCATCTGCCAGCCGCTCCCCAGCCGCTGTTGACCCAGTGACACCGTCCGTTAGTCATATATAGGCAGTCAGGCCTCCTTCTGCTGGAGCACTGGGGCAATGACATATTTGAAACTAAGGAGTACCGCCATTTTTTTAACAGACTGACAGTTAGAGGAAACAGTAAAAGCAGAGCTCCGGGGAAAAGGTACGTTTTTTGACATTCTGTTGTAAATCTTTGTGTATTTCTAGATTATTCAAATACATTAATTTTGGCATAACTTTATAAGCACACATTTGATTCTATGGAAACTTGTTATTTATGCGTAAAACATTAAATATAATGTGGGGCAGAATAACCCGATGTCATGATTGTGGCCGCCCTTATAGGCTATGAATGACGATGATATGATGAAGATGAACGTGTCTCATAAACAACAAATGCTGTCCCTGTGCCGCGTGTTCCTGTTTGTTAGTGTGACAGGGTAAATGTGTGATGTATGAAGTGCTTACACTATAGGCGCCTTCTGTCAATTTATGGCCCATACAATTTATGCCATTTATGTCGCTTTACTTTAGGGCTATATAAAACAGTTCCAGGTACTCATCAGAACTTTATTAAAATGTAAATGAGGGGTGCGATTTATGGTAAATGTGTCTATGTTGATCCCGATGACGGTACTAACCACTATTAATGCAACTCATCGTCAACAATTAACAATTTAGAAGTCTTAATATGTCTACCGAATGTATTTCTTACAAGTAGGCACATACCTTTGGTTTGGTGTGAAATATAGGTTTCTCTTTTTGCGCTGAATTATTGCATGCATATTTAATGAAAGGATAATTATGATTCAAAATAAAGTTTTGTGAAAGCTAGTTTAAAATTCTTGTGCTGATGAGAAACCGGGAATTATTTTATAAAAGTAAAGTAAAATTAGTTTATGTGACCTTATTGTGACATAAAATATGTTTAATATTTTACTCATTTTATAGATAGTAGGCATTGTACAATTCGGTACGTTCATTGAAGAATTAAATATTTGTACGTTAATAATCCAGATGCCGATAGAAAGAATGAAGTGGCAACATTACCACTGACTACAACATCAGGAGAACATTCGATAGTACTCCAAGACTGCCTTTGACGGGAATGGTGTTAGACCTCACCGGATGAAAAATGCAGCTGGATGTAGCAGAAAAGAGTTTATGGACAATAATAATTAAGCAGCCTTTTCATAAGTTATTTGAGTTGTCATGTCCCGCACGAATCAATGGACACTAATTGCAACATTGCTTTTTGATTTTCTTGTTTTGTGTGTATGTTATGCGCATTGGAGTCGTTTGCGTATTTAATCTTAGTTTATAATAATTGGATGGGATACTCGACACACATTCTCTTGTTGAAGCAGTTTACATTTGTTATGTTCCTAAATAATATATCACTATATTATGTTATTGTTTTGAACTTCCACGTTCCAGTTATTCCCAATAAATCGATGAACGTGTATCAAGTAATGTTCCTTTTAACATTAGAGGGACAATGCATGATGGTTACTGTTGAAATGTTCAAGCTATAAGACGAATACACATAAATATATAATTTGGTCTTATTACTTGAAAACACACACATATACACACATTCAGCAAAATTAGGCACAGTCGGCATTTGAGCGTCTGACTATCGGCACAGTATCGGCGTCCGACTATGAGCCGCCCTCGGCCCTCGGCCCGGACAAACATCCCTCGGCCCGCAGGCGGATGCCGACAGCGAGCCGATGACTTTGCCGCACTCGGCCCGTTGTCGTTCTATCTGGGATAATATTAATATTTACTTTATACAACCATTAATGTTCGTAGCTGTACAGAAAAAATAATAGATAACAAACACAAATAGTCGCTACTTTAAAATAAATCAAGTAATACAAATACATCAATTAAAACGCAAAACAAGTTACGTGAGTGGCAGCATGTACTATGAGGATCGGACATAATTATCAGAATTACTGAAATACAGATTGCTGGTCATATCATATGTTGCAAGCATAACCAAACTAGACGGCTACTTTTCTGCCAGTTTAAAAGAACTTCGCCCTAAGGAAGGCCGCGACATTGCAGCCATCGTATTAACTATGTATTTGAGAACCTTTCTCCATTTGCAGAATACAGTTTCGCTACAGGGATGTCATTTTCTAATAGCTTATTTGTTGGAAAAGGCGCGGATCCGCTATGTTTACTGTTGTACAGAACTTACCTTTTGTACGACGCGTTTGTTTGCCCGAGCATTCGGCGTTGCGGCGCGCGTGTAAAAATAGAATACTTTCATGCAAATGTGACGCGTTACTGCCTCAATGCTGGCGAGTGCTATTATATTTGTAAAGAGGTGTTTGAAGCCGTCCATATGTTACGTAGCGACCATCCGATGCCAGTTCAGTTACCACACGCTCACCTGCTCCGCTGTGACGCGCAACTCTGATTAGTACGTTCACAAATAAATGCTCGAACCAATGCGTTCACTATATGTACTTTCCGTGACAAACAGATTCGTGTTTATTACAATATATATTGTTTTAAAGACCGCGCACACAACTTCGACCAACAACGAAGCTATACAAGCCAAACCGGATATGACCCGGAGAATTTCCCCGACTCGTTCGCAACCCCTCAACGCACACTTTGATTGAGACATATTCGCCGCTATATAGATTACGTTGCTCGCTCAGACTAGCTGTCCAGAGTAAAGCCACATCCTCCATTTCTCGGAGACCACACCTGACTGACAGGATAAGCGGGTAGACAATGCTTCCACAGCCGTCAACGCCAGGAAGGGGCGGTTCATATGAAATACATACTGAGAACGAGTCGAGCGCTCGTGATTCCCTCTAGTTGGAAAGAAGCTGAAATGAGCTAATGTGGTAACTTCTAAAACAACCGACGTTAAATAAAGCTTCTCGTATCTTGTACTGTAGCCTGGCCACTCACGGACGACTAAAATTACGGCTAAGAGGAGAGAGAGAGAGAGAGAGAGAGAGAGAGAGAGAGAGAGAGAGAGAGAGAGAGAGAGAGAGAGAGAGTTAGAGTTAGAGAGAGAGAGAGAGAGAGAGAGTAGAGAGATAGTTAGAGAGATAGTTAGAGAGAGAGAGAGAGAGAGAGAGAGAGAGAGAGAGAGAGAGAGAGAGGAGAGAGAGAGAGAGAGAAGAGAGAGAGAGAGAGAGAGAGAGAGAGAGAGAGAGAGAGAGAGAGAGAGAGAGAGAGAGAGAGAGAGAGAGAGAGAGAGAGAGAGAGAGAGAGAGAGAGAGAGAGCGAGAGCGAGAGAGAGTGAGAGTGAGAGTGAGAGTGAGAGTGAGAGAGTGAGAGTGAGAGTGAGAGAGAGAGAGAGAGAGGAGAAGAGAGGAGAGAGAGAGAGAGAGAGAGAGAGAGAGAGAGAGAGAGAGAGAGAGAGAGAGAGAGAGAGAGACAGTCTCTCTCTGATAATCACTCAACATGTGTTTCAGAGTCACAGCGTCAAGAACCGAGAACCACAAATGTATTTCTTAGGCAAACCGATGTCCAGCCTCGGCATACGAGGCCTGAAGAACCACCAGTCGTCGCGAGGAATGCGTCGCGAGTCATAATTTTGACAGTCAATCGCAATTAACGTATCGCCGCTGTCGAGCACCGCCCGAAATCCGTCTTCACCAACAAATTCGTCCTTGCCGACTGCCCCATAGACGGACTTCTGTACCTCCGCCAAACGTCGCTGTAGTCGGAACAGCTCGTCGAGTCGGCCGTCCGGAAGTGGTTTCGCAGGAAGTCCAACCCCTGTCGCCGTGAGGACGGTCATCGACGTAGACTCTGCATCTGCTGGTGCCGATGACATGACTTCAGTGTAATTACGTGATGTTAGAAGAAAGGTTGCTTTAAAATCTTGCTAACAATGAAACAAACTTTTAACGTAATAAAGGGGCGATACAGACGAACGAGTTAATAGCGTCATCATTTTGACAATCAATCGCAATTAACGTATCGCCGCTGTCGAGCAACGTAATGTGTCGTCCAGTAGCCATGATTCATCGATCGACACTTTTGTTCTTCAGTTATCAACGCGAGTCTCAGGTAGCAAGCTATAAATTTAAAAAACCTTGATTACACGATCGAACTGAACTGCCACAAATCCCTCTGGTGGTATGAAGTCAGTCTTTTTATGCGTTTAATTCTATTATCTACATTTTAGCAGCTATTGGTTGTCAACACCCTTGAACAGAGTCCTACTCTGGATATGAGTGTACAAATAAAGTATATTATTATTATGATTAAGGTAATATCTAGCAGTCGCTTATTGCTGCTGCTAGCATGGTTAATCAATACTTTGATTACTTTGAATCATAGCTCGATCGTACTGACATTGCAACGCGAACAATTACCACTATGGAAATTGAAATCAAACGTTAGTTTGTCTGTTTCTTTCTTTCTTTCTTTCTTTCTTTCTTTCTTTCTTTCTTTCTTTCTTTCTTTGTATGTCCGGCCGAGCATATCTCCGTCAGTGATGCATGCATGGTCCATCTGTACTCTGCACTATAGTGTGGTTCGTAGATTGAGAATTTCACCGGCGGAGTCTTGGGGGCTCTACCTTTCAAAAGGTTGTACACGAAGTTGCAATTTATTGTTCTTAATTTTTTGTACGCTAAAAGTTATAGTAATTGTCACATCATTGTGATAACAATTTTGGATTTCAACATAATTACATATATTTCATTGTTGTTCAATGTTATCGTACAGGTAGCAGTGTCACATACACACACGCCATCGGATGTACACGTACACACATGCCATTGGATGTACACATACACACATGCCATTGGATGTACACGTACACACATGCCATTGGATGTACACATACACACATGCCATTGGATGTACACGTACACACATTCCATTGGATGTACAGATACACACATGCCATTGGATGTACACATACACACATGCCATTGGATGTACACATACACACATGCCATTGGATGTACACATACACACATGCCATTGGGTGTACACATACACACATGCCATTGGGTGTACACATACACACATGCCATTGGATGTACACATACACACATGCCATTGGATGTACACATACACACATGCCATTGGATGTACACATACACACATGCCATTGGATGTACACATACACACATGCCATTGGGTGTACACATACACACATGCCATTGGGTGTACACATACACACATGCCATTGGGTGTACACATACACACATGCCATTGGGTGTACACATACACACATGCCATTGGGTGTACACATACACACATGCCATTGGGTGTACACATACACACATGCCATTGGATGTACACATACACACATGCCATTGGGTGTACACATACACACATGCCATTGGGTGTACACATACACATATGCCATTGGGTGTACACATACACACATGCCATTGGGTGTACACATACACACATGCCATTGGATGTACACATACACACATGCCATTGGGTGTACACATACACACGTGCCATTGGGTGTACACATACACACATGCCATTGGATGTACACATACACACATGCCATTGGGTGTACACATACACACATGCCATTGGATGTACACATACACACATGCCATTGGGTGTACACATACACACATGCCATTGGGTGTACACATACACACATGCCATTGGATGTTCACATACACACATGCCATTGGATGTACACATACACACATGCCATTGGGTGTACACATACACACATGCCATTGGGTGTACACATACACACATGCCATTGGGTGTACACATACACACATGCCATTGGGTGTACACATACACACATGCCATTGGGTGTACACATACACACATGCCATTGGGTGTACACATACACACATGCCATTGGATGTTCACATACATTTTGATAACTTTATTGTAGAATACAGCACCAAGGTTGCATTATGCCGCATACATTTCATATCACTCTCCTCGACACCACATAAACGTTTGCACATAAATAATGTTAAATCTTCTGATAAAACGGCGGACAAGACAATTCTATATGCATTTCGGAGGAAGCACACTTTCAACGAACCGAAGTTAGCACAATAATATACCGATTTCTATTATACAACATTAATACATGTCACATGATAATATGTTAAGATATAATAATTCCGCTCAGCAAGTTTGTTTTCTATGGGCAATTTAGACCTAATACATATCGGCATTCACACATTCCTCTTGCCCGTTATATCTATCAATCGGATCACGACATTGGGGTCACGTGCAATCTTTGTAGTGGTCTGATGAGTGCAAGTACAGATAACGTATGGACGAATAACAAACATTGATTGATTCACTCTGCCATACAAGTTAAGGTTGTCGGGCAACAATCTTCTTTTCTGCCAAATGTCGTATGTCATGGAATCAACTATATTTGTAGAAGTTGCTAAACAGCAGTTGAGAGCAAAGTCTTCACGTATCAGGACGAAACAGCTGTCAATGAGTTGAAAGTTCGTTCGATTGTCGAACGGTTAGAACACTCGAAGGCCGACAAAGAAGACACTGATTAGATTTAACCTGCCGATGCTGTTTCGAAACTTGGGCATTGGCGTTCAACTCACCATCACGCGTAGGAGGTCAAGATAGGATTTAAAGTAACCAAATTATCGATAAATATTGTTGGTCACAGCGATAAGCGAATGCTAAATATAACCTTAGGTATGTTTGCAAGTGTCCAAATTCGCCGATAAGACAACTATATTTATATAAGTAAATGCTAGCCTGACTTCAAACCATCAAGAAGACAGCGTGGATATGTGACAGTCCAGTTCATAGAGTAATCAAGTTTTGTTTAAGCTTCCCCAGAGTCGCATTTACAAGTGAAGAACAAAAGAGTCGATCACGGATTTACCCGGCTGCAGACCGACGGCTCACGTTAAAAGTTTTGTTAGACAAAATTTTTCTCTAACATCACGTATTTCCCACAAGTCATGTCGCCGGCACCGGCAGATGTCCCGTTTACTACGTCGATAACCGTCCTCTCGGCGACAGTGGGTGAACTTCCGGTAATACCACTACCGGGCGGCCGATTCGACGAGCTGTTCCGACTGCAGCGACGTCTAGCGGAGCTAGAGAAACCCGTCTACGCAGCATTCGGCGAGGACGAGTTTGTTGGCGAAGACGGATTTCGGGCGTTGCTCGATAGCGGCGATACGTTAATTGCAGTCGACAGTAAAAATGATGATGCCATTGACTCGTTCATCTGTGTCGCCCCTAGCGTGTTTGCCCGACATTACAACGCCGCCGTCGCTGACGTGTTCGTTGGTGTCGATAGCGAGCAGGCGAAGGCTGGCATGTTCCGGAAGTGGATCGACATTGCAACTGCGCATGCGCTCAAACTCGGTTACGTCACCGTACTTGTACAGACATTCGTTACCAACGTGACGACATATGGCGACATGCGCGAAACCGGTTACGAGTTCTGCGCAGTGCTGCCGTCTAGCGGCCGGCTTCGGGGTATCGGTCTTACTGACCTCGTCCTCTGGAGGAAATATATCGCAGACCGAAATGTAAGTTCCTGTAGTCTAGTTTATTATACCACCAGCTCATGTTATAAAGATATACGAACTGCTTTTTTGCGATATTCTGCAATTGTCAGGTGTTTCTTCCTTCATACTTGTTTTTCCTACCTTGTATTGTCTGTCAGCTTCCACATACTCTGGTCTATGCTGTCTATTATAACTTCACTTCCTGTCACACTATCAGTACAAGCGCCCACATCCCAGATACACACAGTGTTCTCCTGTCATACTATCAGTACAAGCGCCCACATCCCAGATACACACAGTGTTCTCCTGTCACACGATCAGTACAAGCGCCCACAACCCATATACTATCAGTGTTCTCCTGTCACACTATCAGTACAAGCGCCCACATCCCTGATACACACAGTGTTCTCCTGTCATACTATCAGTACAAGCGCCCACATCCCAGATACACACAGTGTTCTCCTGTCACACGATCAGTACAAGCGCCCACAACCCAGATACACAGAGTGTTCTCCTGTCACACTATCAGTACAAGCGCCCACATCCCTGATACACACAGTGTTCTCCTGTCATACTATCAGTACAAGCGCCCACATCCCAGATACACACAGTGTTCTCCTGTCACACGATCAGTACAAGCGCCCACAACCCAGATACACAGAGTGTTCTCCTGTCACACTATCAGTACAAGCGCCCACAGCCCATATACTATCAGTGTTCTCCTGTCACACTATCAGTACAAGCGCCCACATCCCATATACTATCAGTGTTCTCCTGTCACACGATCAGTACAAGCGCCCACAACCCAGATACACAGAGTGTTCTCCTGTCACACTATCAGTACAAGCGCCCACATCCCAGATACATACAGCGTTCTCCAGTCACACTATCAGTACAAGCGCCCACATCCCATATACTATCAGTGTTCTCCTTCTGCTCTCATCTGTACCTCATCGTTACCCCCTTCATTCTCACTCCACATTAAGCCAAACTGCCCACTTTCTTAATATTTTTTCTACCGACTACTATATGCAGATGTGTACGTTTGTTTTGTTAAGATTTTTAACTCATTCATGCAATAATCTTTTATGGTTCCTCCTTTTTTATATCTGTCATCACCACTACGTCGCTTGCATTGAGTTTCGTCTTCGGTTTTTTTCAGTTCAAGCACATCTCTTCTGTGCGGATTCATTACCATGGTAAAACGGATTTCAAGGCACTTCCCTGTCTGAGGTTTACTTCCTTTTATAACTGTTCTAGTGGCTCTCTTGCAATCTTCATCAGCGTTGTTGGCTCCTATGTCGGGTTCTCCACAATCCTAACATCTGCTTCTCCAAACACCGCAGTTGATGTATTGTCGCCTGTATTTTCACTGTGGAAATACATTAGAGTGTACAGGTCTGTAGCATGTTGTCTTTTCTGTGGGTGCATTTTTCAGCCTGGAACACACATCCAACAAACATCACCGAGGGGTTAGTGTTGGAGATTTTCGCCTTTGAGGGGGTAACGTTGGAGATTTTCCCCGTCGAGGAAGTTGCCGTCGAGGGAGTAGTGTTGGTCAAAATGTATTTACATCACAGTTTCATTTAAAACATAACTCCTTTCTTCCAAGTGGAACTATTTCCACCAAAGCGGAACTCTTTTGCATCAGCATAAGCGGGGGTGCGTACGCACCTATCGCACCCCTAGCTTACTGGCCTGATCTAGCTATGTTCTGTTGAATGTCAGTTTGATTGAGCTATCGTGTAAAGCATTACTCGTCCGATCATAAAATCTAGACTATATACATATACATTATCTTAAGTTTCACTGCGATATAAGTTATTTGTATACCTCATTTGCTTCCGGCTGTAGACTTTCGACTTCTCAGTGAGACGGGTTCCTCGCGACGAGTGCTGGTACTTCGGTCCAGCCAGGCCGAGAAGGAACACCGACCTCCCTAAGAAATACACTCTCAAAGATGGCACGGTCATCGAGTGGAACAACTTGCAATCGGAGGATATCGACAGCTACTGCCGCTTGTTCGTCGACGCCAGCGCGCTTGGGGAGGGTAAGTCGGAATATACGTGTGTATGTGTGTGTGCGTTCGTGCGTGTTTGTGTGCTTGCGCGTGCATGCACATGTGTGTGCGTGAGTGTGTGCATGCGTGTATCCGAACGTGCGAAGGTGTAAGTGAGAGTGCGTATGTGTTTTAAAAGTAATATACAAACATATATATATACACACATATATATATATATATATATATATATATATATATATATATATATATATATACAATGTGTGTGTGTGTGTGTGTGTATATATATATATTCATATTACATATTCTTCTTCTTCTATGTGCCATGTCTGTCACAGGCATTGGCGATTTTTATTCTGTGGCGTCCTCTGGATCTTTTATATATATATATATATATATATATATATATATATATATAACATATCTTATATATATATATATATATATAAATCCAGAGGACGTCAGAGAATAAAAATCGCCAACGCCTATATATATATATATGGCTGACTGACAGAAGACAACGTGTAGTAGTTGATGGGGAGGCTTCACACTGGAAATCGGTATTGAGTGGGTTACCACAGGGATCAGTACTAGGACCTATATTATTCTTAATACTCATCAACGATTTGGATGATGAAATAACAAGCAAGGTGTCGACATTTGCGGATGATACAAAAGTGTTTAGAAGGATTAAAAGTGATGGAGACAGACAGCATTTACAAGATGATCTTGACAGGTTGATCAAATGGTCTGAAAAGTGGCAAATGCTGTTCAATTTTGGGAAATGTAAATGCCTCCACACAGGACATGGGAACGAAGAGATAGAATATACAGTGGGGGGTACTGTACTAAGTACTACTGTAAAAGAAAATAACTCGTTTCTCGCGTTACGATTACTCGAGTTGCTATGTTTCCGGTGTGCGGTGATAGTTTTGACAATAGCTGTTAGCTTTTAAATTTCTAGCCTTTACTAAACAGAACACCAGAGCATCATGTATATATAATTATTTATGTAGTCAATAAATCTAAGTCGTCAGGGAAAATAAAAATAATCATGACTATGCTTAGCCATGACTGTTTGTGGCATACAGTCGCTATGTGAATAACTGAATAGTGTTGGATCGTGTAGGTAGACCTCTTCTAAGTACTACTGTAAAAGAAAAGGACTTAGGGTTAACCATTAGTGCTGATATGAAGGTTTCAGAGCAGTGCGGAATTGCAGCTTCAAAGGGAAATCAATTTCTTGGATTAATTAGGCGAAATATATCGTATAAGGAAAAAGAACTAATAATACCGCTGTACAAACAATAGTGAGGCCTCATTTAGAATAGTGTATACAAGCGTGGAGGCCATATAGCAAGAAGGACATAGATATGCTAGAAAGAGTACAGAGGAGAGCGTCTAAAATGATGCCAAAACTGACGGATCTTAGTTATGAAATTCGCCTAAAAGAATGTGGTTTAACAAAACTAGAGACCAGGAGATTGAGAGGATATTAGATAGAAGTGTTTAAAATAATAAATGGTTGTGAAAATATTGATAGAAATATTTTTTTCAGTTACGAAAGATAGAAGGACTAGAGGACATGAAGTTACATTAGCAAAGGAGCAGTGTAGATTAGATATACGAAAGTTCTCATTTTAACAAAGGACTGTAAATGAATGGAACGTATTATCTGCTGAATGTGTGGGTGCTAGTAGCGTGAATATGTTTAAAATTAAAATCGACACATACCTCAGAAGGGCGGGATACACATAGATAAAAGGGTTGGACTCTCGATAAGCCAAAGGGCTTCCTTGTCCACCTGCCACCTACCACCTACCACCTACCACCTACCACCTACCACCTAGAGTTAATTCTCTGGGTGGCAATCTTGTTAAATATATATATATATATATATATATGCATATATATTATCCGTCTCTCTTCTCTTGCGCTCAAAGGTTACACCGCTGACGAAACCGACCCGGAAGTGACCCGGCACTTATTCGAAAGTGACACCGTCGTGTGCATGACCTTCAAGACGGTCGACACAGGCGAAGTGGTCGGCGCCGGTCTACTTCTTCCGGCTACTTGCACTCGCACGACCACCCCGATCGTGTCCACTGGAGCCATGGTAGTTCGTCCAGACTTCGCCTCCAAGGGGCTAGGCTCGGTTATGATGGAACTGTGGCAAGAATTATCGATTAGCTGTGGCTACGACGCATTGTACGGAGAGACGCACGCTAAGCACACGGCAGTGCTCCATATGGCCATCAAGGAGGGTATGCGCGTGATCGGATGTGTACCCGGCACGATCAAACTCCCCACTTCCGGTTGGGGTGATACCGTTCTGTTTTATATGCCCTTGTGCGATATGTGAAGGCGACCGACTTGTAATCTTCCTTTTTAAAGCTGTCTCCTCTTTTAATTTGCACATGGGGGTATATTTGGTTAACCTTCAAACTAAGGCTAAATAGTGTAAGTAATACGCGCAGTCAGGTGTTCGAATGAATATATGCTATCAGATCATAACACGTACTGATATTCACTGTTTGATCTTATTTCTTTTGAATGTGAATAACCTTGTTGAGGACATCAAAAACTTATTTTCTTCTTTTGCCCGAAAACGTTCTTTTCGGCCGGGACGAGATTAATGTAGGCGGAGTAGTTTTTTTTCTCAGGAAAACTGAATAATATATATGAACATTAGTTAGTCGATATTATATAGGTTATTTTTTGCGAAATGCATCTAACACATGTCGAGTGATTATCGAACTTATTAGGTAGATCAAATATAATATCAATGTATATTTGTAGAATTAGTTATTACAAGTTCTTGCCGTATATATGTGGACGTTTGACTGCAGTAATAACTTATACATTCACGTCATGTTTTTTGTCACTATATTGTGCTGTAGCACGTAATTGGGGGACAAATTACAACTTACATTAAATCCACAGCTCGAGTACAGTTTTAAATGTATATTTGTATGTGTGTATATGATGTGCTATTTGTAGAGCTAATCAAATAGGATGGATCACATAATGTATGCGAATACTGCGAAAGCAAAACGAAAGAGTAACGATATTACTGAAGTGTGTAGCAAATGCCACAAGGTTTGGGACGAAAATGATAATATTACCAATGTTATGTCAATCAGACTTATATGCATCTAATTATTCTAAGGCGACTTACATTTCTATCGCGTGACTTCTTCTGAGACATACGTGGTTATTAAATAAAGGTCCCGATTGGCGACGAACACCAGCAGTAGGGTAATCGATGACGTTGTAATATACTTCATACAATCTTCACGTTGGCAATCTGTTTGTTTGCACTTGCCACAATTAATACCATAGAAGCTTGCTAAAGTGTGTCCGGTGGCGGACAACTGCCTGTAGTAATTAATAGGACACAATATATTTGTTTCCGCGACTTTGCAAGTATGCCTACAAACGACCATGGTTGTTTAGCAAATAAACTGAAAACATGGCACTACTAACCTTGTTCATTTGTCTCTTGATCCTTCTGGTACTGTAGCCTACTACCATTTCCAAAATGTTCAGGAATGCTTATTGTGACATATTAACCCTGTGTGTTCGCTCCTGCGTGTATATGCGTGCGTGCGTGCATGTGTGTGTTCGATTTATATCTCCAGTTTCTAAATGCCAGATTAGTATTTTACTATTTTATGTTACAACATTCGCCATTTTGAGATACATTCGTACCATTATATGCCAACCTGAACCTGTTTATATCGGCAGCTAGATTGACTATATTTGATTACAACCTACCCGAAGGTATAATATTAAGAGGACAAAAGAGCATTTCCTACCTACATCGTAAGTTTCCACGTTTGAAATGGCATTTTCAATTGTTTTAAATATTAGGAAAAAAGGGCTTCGTACGGGTATTGAATCTGCAGCGTTATCCTAGAATTCGCAGAAGCAATAGTCTGAAAGCCAACTCATGTTAGGGTCGTAGACAAACTCTCAAACAAGATTCGAATGAGATACCTCCAACCGGACATTGATATCGTATCAAAGAATCAGTGCCGACATTCATGTGAATGCTGACTCTTGGCAAGAAACAGAGAGAAAGAAAGAAAACCTACACCAATAACCTCAACGTTGAAATTACCAATGAACATTCGACACATTAATCCTTATATGGAAACGGCATGCCAATACTCCAGCTCCGATTTCAATCGTTCTTCTACCAGTCACATTGACACGTGCATATATATCTTCATAAACGTAAAATACCTGTTTACAGCTTTGCTTCTTCGAAAGTGATATTTTATTTCAATTCTACATAATAACTAAGTGCACGTCGTTTTAAGTTTACTGAAGGCGAGTATACGCGCACAAATACATATCCATACGTATGCAAAACCACACTCTCACAAATTTATTAAATTTCACCACAAACACGACGAAATTAAACATGACAAGGATGTATCTCACGTAGTAGCGTTCATTTTATGTGAATAAAATACGGTTTTAGTTTAGAGCATTGCTCTCAACGTTCACTTTATGTCCACTGAGAACGATGCTCCCAACTAAAACCGCTATTATTGACATGTTTGTTGAGCCAATAAATGTCACAGTATTGACACGTGTCATAACCGCAGACAAAGACCATATAGTATGCCTGCCAAATCTCCCGTGAAATCCAGGAGTTTCTCGGATTTTGGATGTATCTCCCGGTCTCCCAGAATACAGGCAAATGTCTGGGATTTTCTTTGCAAATCTCCAACAGTACCCTTCCCTGTCTTCGAGATAGCGCAACACCGCGGTAGACATGCAGAGATGTGCTGATCCGCTGAATTTCTGACGAAAAATCCCCAACAATACCCCCTCTCCCCGTCTTGGAGTCTTCGAGACAGCAAAACGATAAAGATACGTCGAAAAATCTCCAACTGCACTCCCACCCCGTCTTCCGATGTCAAGATCCGAGACAGCGCGGCGAGATAGCGCGACACGGGAAGCGTGCTGAACCGCTGATGAATCTCCCGGACTTCAACAAAAAAAGTTGGCAGGCATATAAAAGTGAGTATAAATGTCATACACCAAGAAATGTTGTATAAGACAATGAAAAGCATCATAGCTACAACTAAAGCTGTCTAGACTCACGCAATGTATATTATTTCGTAAAGCAAACTACCCACTAGTATGTGTCGTTTCTCTGCAGACCAATCAAACTACCAATAAAACGTCCGTTACCCCCGTCACCGTCAGATGTACCATTAGTGAGGTGACATAGTAATTTAATACCAGGACTAGTTGTTTTCGAGTCAGCCTGTCGGACGTACTTCCTTTAACCTAAAGCCATCGTGCACCCTGCATATGATATATATATATATATATATGCCCGCTGTATATATATATATATATATATATATATATATATATATATATATATATATATATATATACATATATAAATGTATATATATATATATATATATATATATATACAAGAGCGTGAGTTTGAGGGGGTCGAGTTAATTTTGTGTGCGGAGTGTTTTCAAGAAATGATCTTAAATATTTCTTTCTGTCTGAAAATAGGGCATTACAAAGCATGTAGAAATGTTTTATAGTAGCAACAGCCAAGTATATAGTGAAAGCGATGGATATAGGTAGACGTGCCCAGCTCGGTACTGTTCGGGAAAAGAAAGAATAATAAAGAAATGTGTTGTCGGCATTTCTTTGTGAAGATTTTGAGAGTCTCATGTTCTTGGGTGCACGTGATGGTAGAAGTTTGAGAGGTTAATTCTTACTAGTCCACTGTCATCGAATATATGCAACAATTTTACAAACCGTTCTTCGTCAAGGAAGTGTTATGAATAGAATGCGATGCTTTGACAAAAACATGGCACTGAATGCAGAAGAAAAACGAACAGATGAAAACAATAATTTGTTATTGTATTTAAATATCCATATACCATATAATAACACGTTGTATTATACATGTACCTTAATATATCGTCGATCGTGTAAGTATCCATAAGTTAGGACTCTACCATTATCGTTCATCTGTTATAATTTACCTTTTTTGTCAAATAATATATATTAGTTTTCTTCGGTTGCATTTCGGTAGCTGCCGCCTGACTACTGCTATAATCTAGCGGCAATCAGTCTGAGGAACACAGCTGAAAACTGCCGACAGGCTACTGAAGAAGAACACGGGTGGGCTTTAAAATGTCACTGCGAAAACCAATAAATTAGAGGTTATACACACAGGTTATTTAGGTTATAAACGTGCATAAGCACACAGTCGGTATAACAATCTGGTCTGGTTCAGGTACCGCTCGATCGGTTTGTATACCAAAAGGGTATCGCCCCAACCGGAAGTGGGGAATTTGTATGTGCCGGGTACACATCCGATCATGCGCATACCGTTTTTGACTGCCATGTGCAGCATCGCCTTGTGTTTGTCGTGCGTCTCCACACACACTGCGTCGTAGCCACAACTAATCGACAACTCTGGCCAGACTTGACCCATCAAAACCGAGCCTAGACCCTTAGAGGCGAAGTCTGGCCGGACCACCATCGCTCCTCCGGACACGATCGGGGTGGTTGTGCGATTATATGTGGTCGGTCGAAGTAAAACTGCACAGACAACCTCGTCCGTTTTGATAGTCTTGAAGGAGCTACATACGACAGTGTCACTTTCAATGTAGTGCCGCATCATTCCCTGGTTCGATATGTCTGTAGTGTAACCTTTGGCGCACAAACAGAGACAGTGTTATAAACAGTATGTGTGTGCGTGTGTGTGCGTGTGTGTGCGTGTGTGTGCGTGTGTGTGCGTGTGTGTGCGTGTGTGTGCGTGTGTGTGCGTGTGTGTGCGTGTGTGTGCGTGTGTGTGCGTGTGTGTGCGTGTGTGTGCGTGTGTGTGCGTGTGTGTGCGTGTGTGTGCGTGTGTGTGCGCGTGTGTGTGCGTGTGTGTGCGTGTGTGTGCGTGTGTGTGCGTGTGTGTGCGTGTGTGTGTGCGTGTGTGTGCGTGTGTGTGTGCGTGTGTGTGCGTGTGTGTGCGTGTGTGTGCGTGTGTGTGCATGCGTGTGTGCATGCGTGTGTGCATGTGTGTGTGCATGTGTGGGTGCGTGTCTGTGTATGTTTGCTTGCTTGTTGGCATATGAATTACTACCTAATGTGTGTGTGTGTGTGTGTGTGTGTGTGTGTGTGTGTGTGTGTGTGTGTGTGTGTGTGTGTGTGTGTGTGTGTGCGTGCGTGCGTGCGAACATGCCTGCAATGTGGTGTGTGTGTTCCTCAATGTATGTGCTGGCGTGTGGACATGTACATACATATACGCACACACATACAAACACACATACACGCTCGCACGCATGCATGCACGCACGCACACACACACACACACACACACACACACACACACACACACACACACACACACACACACACACACACACACACATACATTACACGCATACGTTTACAGTTATAAATATAACCAAACACTTTAACGTATGTCCCGACGTACCCTTGCCAAGTGCGCTAGCATCGACGAACAAGCGGCAGTAGCTGTCAATATCTTCTGGCTGTAAGTTATTCCACTCGATGACCGTGCCATCTTTGAGAGTGCATTTCTTAGGCAAACCGATGTACCGTCTCGGTCTAGGAGGCCCGAAGTACCAACAGAATTCGCGAGGAACGCGTCGCATCGAGAAGTCGCAAGTCTACAGACGGTAGAGAAAACGACGTAGGATTACAAATTCAAATGTTTGTGAACGGCCGACTTCTCTATTGTATATTCTTATTTATCAGACTTTTCTACAAGGATATCCTGATGATTAATGTAGAACTATACATATAACTTACAGTACTCGTACAAAAGAGAAATGAAAACAATGATTTGTTGGACATTGCTATACTACAGACATATGGACGAAATGACATCTAAGACCATCTTGTGGTAGCCAATGCACAGAAGAGCAAGTCAGGGCCCACCAACTTAAATTTCGTTGATTATTTGTGATAGAATATAAGGCTGAAGACTGTAGTGTTGTAACACGATTTAACAAGATTTCCGTCTAGAGCCACAAGCTCCAGGCGGCATGCGTACAAGGATGCCTTTGGCTTATTGAGAGGCAATTGTCCACATACGTATAACCCGCCCTCCCCAGGCTGTCAATTTTATTTTTGAACATATTCACACTGCTAGCATTAACACAATCATCAGATAAGCCACAAGTGGCAACGAGGCACAGAGGATTCTGGTGGTTGGAGCCAATATAGTTCGACCCCCAGTAGCCTCGATTATCCAGGCGCCGTAAGGTGGCAGCATTGCAACTTAAATTGAAACATGTCACACACAAAATAAACCGACATTAAACTTGTTTGTAATTTAGTGCCTTTTATTCACATGCATATCGACTAGGTGGCAGCTCTCGTGGCTGTCAACACGCGGGCAGTCAAAACGCGACTCTGAGCCAGTCTATCTTCCTGGAGAAGTCACGCAGTCAGGCGAGAGACGAGTAAACAAGACTAGACCGCCAGTGGCCGATTTTGAATAAATGAACATACCTGGTGAATTCATTGTGATAGAAAGGAAACCCAACACCCCACACGACGGCTGACCTAACATTATCGACCAGAATTCAGAAATTTCTACACAGCAGAGGCACACGACACTAGTCTCCAAATTATGTTATATAAATTGCTTTGCATCATTGTAAGATTAAATACGTTCTATTTTGGTAGTCCTTATTTCCTTCTAACACTCTAAAGGCCGGGATACATTGGCACTTTTCGCACGATGCGAACAGGCCAAACCCATCCCAAAACAGTGTATAGGCCTACACTTACAGGGACTAACACCGACCGAGTCATACATGTAGCCGTGTAACGTCATAATCTCGTAAACTTGAAAACATTCTACTACGTCGGGGCAGTTCAGTGTCAGTCTGACGTATTCGAAAGTTTTCATGTTGACGTGATTATGATGTCACGCCGACCAGGCGACCTTCGAGTATGGCGCGTATTAGTGTCAGCCGGTGTAGTGTATCACTATATACACTGCACTCGGGGTGAGTCTGGTCTGAGTTGTTCTGGTCTGGTCTAGTCGGTCGAAAAGTGTATGTGTGTCCCGGTCTTTACATGCTGTTGCGGCGAAATAAATAACTGTTAGACTGTAAACTTACACTTCTATCTGCGATATACTTCCGCCAGAGAACGCTGTCAGTAAGACCGACGCCACGGATCCGACCGGCAGATGGCAATTCTGCGCAGAACTCGAAACCAGCTTCGCGCAAGTCGCCAAATATCTCCACGTTGGTGAAGAACGTCTGCACGAGTACGGTAACGTAACCGAGTTTTCGAGCATGCGCAGTTGCAACGTCTATCCACTTCCGGAACATGCCGGCTTCTGCCTGCGCGCTATCGACGCCAATGAACAGGTCTGCGATGGCGGCATTGTAGTACTTCATATAAACACTAGGGGCGATACAGACGAAGGAGTTAATGACGTCATCGTTCATCACAATCAAAGTGTCACCGCTGTAGACCAACGCACGAAATCCGTCGACGACAACAAACTCGTCCTCGCCGAATGCCGCATAGACGGGGTTCTCTACCTCCGCCAGACGTCGCTGTAGTCGGAACAACTCGTCGAGTCGGTTGTCCGGAAGTGGTATCACCGGAAGTTCACCGTTCATCATTGTGCGCTACTAGTGCAGAGAAAAGGATTGTTTAGACGCCAAAACAATAAGACATACTGTGGATTCTAACTGTAATGACTCGCAGAGCAGCCGCTTAAAAGGAACAACTTTAAAAATACCCGGTCTGGTCAAGGCTGTCTTACGTACCCATGAATATTTAAGGAACATCGAGAAATGGTACAGTTTGGCCAAGTCACAACATGTTTCTGACAATGATTTTCCACTTTAATAACAGTTAGTGTAATCCGTGGACCTGTAACTGTGCAATTAATAATTATTTTACAATTCATTCATCATGTAATTAATACTATGATTAAACCTGTCGCTCTTAATTTGATGAGGGAGGTTGTCTGTTAATTATATTATAAAATTACGTTATACAATATGTGTGTGTGTGTGCGTGCGTGTGTGTGCGTGTGTGTGCGTGCGTGTCTGTGTGCGTGTGTGCGTGTGTGCGTGTGTGCGTGTGTGCGTGTGTGCGTGTGTGCGTGTGTGTTTCTGTGTGTGTGCGTGTATGTGTGAGCATGATTGCGTGCGTGCATGCGTGCGTGCGCATGTGTAGATCTAGGGAGGTCCCCATAGACTTTTGGAATTTGCCGAGCCACATACATTTTTAATGGCCCCCATTACGTGCCCGCTAGACAAGTGGAATGTGCCCCCTTTTAGGTTACAATAAGCTGAAGTTACGGCGACGCGACGGCGACAAATTCTTAACAGCACCCCTTCCCCTTCCGATGTCATGATCCGACAGCGCGATAGCGGAGAAGCTATAAAAGAGCTACGGCGACGCCGCGGCGACCCCCCCCCCCCCCCCCCCCCCCCCGTCTTCCGATGTCATAATAAACAGGGCGACAGCAGAGTCGTGCTAAAGGTCCGACTCCACCCACCGAATATGAATTTGTATCGGCCGCCAGTGGAGGTTTTTGGGTCCTCTCTGGATTCGCCCCTGGTGTGCATGTGTGTGTGTGTGCGCGTGTATGTGTGTGTGTGTGTGTGTGTGTGCGCGTGTGTGTGCGTGTGTGTGGCATGCGTGCGTGCTTGGTGACGTGTGTGTACGTAGGTACATGCGTGTCTGTGTGTATTGGGGAGGATGCATGCACACTCGTCATCGCTTTGACGTTCGGGCCATCCTGCACGCAACCAAAGCCGTTTCTTCTTTCAGCTTCACCTCACTGTGTCAGAGCTGCTGCGTCATGACCGATTTTGTTGAGCAGTGGCGATGCGCGGCGGTTTGTCAGTGCGTGTGTGCGGGCGTGTATTTGCGTGCGATTATTATATTATAGTATAGCACTCATCAGCATTGACTTGAAGGGCTAAATATAGTACACTGTCTGTACCTGACGTGTAGTGCTTTTGTGCGTGAGCGAACAAAAACCGGAAAACACGGGCAAACATCGACGGCTTCTGCGTTGTTTGCATGTTGGATCGTTGGCGAGAAACGCTATTCTATCCGTGTATTCTAGGTCCCCAGTATAACACTGCGTTTCCAGCATGGTTAACAAGCATTGCAGTTATGGGACTTGCAACATTTATTCGATATACGCTTATTGACAGCACACGTGGGGTGTTTATTTCTCCCCTTTCCCAAAAGTACGCACACCTCACAAGTGTAACCCCGGGCTTGTATCTTTTTAGTTGTAATACGAATAAGTCCGAGGGAAGGCTTCACAAACTTACAACCAGTGCCGGGTTCCAGAAACCTATCGACAATTTATTAATAATAGTTAGTGATGGCGATGAAAATTTCAGATTGCATATATAGATATATATATATATATAATATATATTAATATATATATATATATAATATATTAATATATATATATATATATATATATATATATATACCCAGTTTGTTTTATGTGCCATCGTCAGTGTAAGTTTCAGGTTTGAGAAACAATTACACAGTACAGCGTTGCAACGGAATTTCGCGTCCAAACGATGACACACAACTAAAATCGCACGAGAAACGACAGGCTGCAGCTTCAATGGGCGCTTTATTAGGAATTGTTAAAATTACAAATAAATATTTATTATTCCCCAAATAGGTGTTAGTAATTTTTTCCGTCTGTTAACACCTCTACCTCACCGTGGCTTGTTAATGAGCTAATTTTTAATACTCTGTCTGTGATGTACTGTACCTGTATATTGATGGCCTGTTTTGTTATAATTTAGTATGGTATGTGCTGCTATCAAACAAATAATATTATAGGGGTTATATATAGTTACTGTTGACGAGACTAATTATTTTGAACTTACAACAACACAACTGGTTGGTATTGACAGCCCTATTATGTATAATTTATCCACAACTGCACATAATACCACAACTATTATACCTTTCCACTGAATACGAACAATTTTTATTTGTGTTTTACGTTATTTCACAAATAAGACCATTTTTAACAACTTGTTTGTGCTCAATAGATGACATTTAAATAATACTAATACTAATTAACTGCTAATTGTATAATGCATTGTATCCGGATGTAAAGCCTGTTCAGGTAAGCACTTTAAAAAGATATAATTGGTAAAACATAATCACTATCATAACAATTTAAGAAATAATAAAATATAATAATTGAAAATATACATTTGTAAACAAATAAGTTACGTTACGTGAAATAAAGTATAAAATAAATATGTGTATGTACTAACTAAAGTAGGTATTTAACTAGTATAATATTAATATTTACTTTATACAGCGCCGTAACCATTAATGTTCGTAGCTGTACATAAAACTAATAGAAAACAAACACAAATAGTCGCTGGTTTAAAATAAATGAAGTAATACAAATACATCAATTAAAACGCAAAAAACGTTATCTCACTGGCAGTATGTACTTGAGTATCGGACATAGTTATCTGAATTACAGAAATACAGATTGCTGGTCACTTCATATGGGCGAAGGAAGGCCGCGACATTGCAGCCATCGTATTAACTATGCATTTGAATACCTTTCTACGTTTGCGGAATACAGCTTCGCTACGCCTACGCCACGGTGATGTCATTTTCTAATAACTTATTTGTTGGGAAACGGCGCGGACTGTTGTACGACGCGATTGTTTGCCCGAGCACTCGGCGTTGCGGCGCGCGTATAAAAATAGAATTATGTCATGCAAATGTCACGCGTTACTGCTTCAATGCTGGCGAGTGCTATTGTATTTGTAAAGAAGTGTGTGAAGCCGTCCATATGAAGCGACCATCCCATTCCAGTTCAGTTTCCACACGCTTACCTGCTCCGCTGTGAAGCGCAACTCTGATTATTACGTACACATATAAATGCTCGAACCAATGCATTCACTACATGTACTTTCTGTGACAAACAGATGCGTATTCATAACAAAATATAGTGTTTTAAAGACCGCGCACACAACTTCCACTACAAGGAAGCGATACAAGCCAAACCGGATATGACCCGGGGAATTCCTCCGACTCGTTCGCAACGCCTCAACGCACACTCTGTTTGCGAAGTATTCGCCGCTATGTAAATTACGTCGCTCACTCAGACACGCTGTCCTGAGCAAAGCCACATCTTCCAGGCCACACCTGACTGACAGGTTAAGCGGGTAGACAATGCTTCCATAGCCGTCAACGCCAGGAAGGGTCGGTTCATATGAAATAAACACAGAGGGCGAGTCGAGCGCATGTAATTCTACTTTAGTTGGAAAAAACTCAAATAAGCTAATGTTGTAAATTTTAAGACAACCGACGTTAAATAAAGCTTCTCGGTGGTATCTTGTATTCTGGATCTTGCACTGTAGGCTGGCCACTCACGGACGATTCAAAGTACGGCTAAGCTTCGATTAGGCTACCCAGAAGCCGGTAGGTGGCAGCACTGTTTAGCGAAGGCGCACAATGCTAGAACATCAGATTCTCCATCCAGAGAATCGGAGTTCGAATTCTGTGCTGCCGTGTCGAATCTTGGGCAAGAAGCTCGATCGTTCACTCTGCCTTGCTTTAATTCACTCAGCGGTAAGAATGAGTACCTGGCTATGGTGGGTATTTTCGAACGAACGAATAGTCTTCGCGAATTAATTGCAGGGTGGCTGAATAAATCCGAATCCCAGATCGAGATTGTCTTCTTCTTCTGGATAATGTGGTAGCCCCATCTTCCGGATAATGTCCCACAGGTTTGTTATTTTTTGTTGCCCACGCGTGACGCGATGCCGGCTTTTCGAAATATAAATAAAACACTTGTAAAATGGTGAATATTAATGTTGTTAAAAAGACTGTCTTTAAGTATTATGTGGCGTGGACTGTGGGATTAGCTTGCTGCCCAGCCTCCCAGCTGCTGCTTGGAAGCTACCAATGACTTGGCATCTGGAGCGGCTGGTGGGATGGTGTTCCAGAGACGTGCAGCTGAGGGAAAAATGAGTGGAGGTATTAGTCTAGTCGGAAGAGGGGGGTATCGTGCACCCCCGGAAATTAATTTCTAATCGGCGTCTCTAGATAACAAAAATGCGTAGAAAACGATGAGCCACGTATTATTGTTATGCAAATCAGTGCCGCCATTACCGAACAAATTTAAAAGTCTATGTTTTACTATATGTCAGCCAATATTTTAGATAACTAAACAAATAAAGTGTGTAGTTTTGATTGTCAAAGATCATAATAAAACTATTCTTGAAGTGACCACACGTGTCCGTGGCATACTAGTATGCAAATTCGTGCCGCCATTACCGAAAAATTAAATTTAAAAAATCTATATATTGCAGATAAGGTGAGAGAGAGGTTTGAATGTTTTTTGAGGGCAATCATTTCATAAATGGTGTTATTTTAATGTTTTGTATTAGTCTTAATATTAATCGTGACTTCTATTTCCCATTACATATAAACAGTGGTGGTAGAAGTGGATACTAAGCCATCATGCCCAAAAGAAAAAGTGACCGGAGCGCAGATCCTGCAGACCCCAAACACTCTCCGCATACATGCATCCTTCATGTGCTATTCATGTCTAACATGGTCGTTTTACACCCCTCAGTGAAATCAAAGGAACTGCAAGTTCACGGCAATACCGTCGATATTCGACATAATCGCCCTCTAGCGAATCATCAGGTGAATCGTGAATTTCATCCAGTATAACATAAACGTTATATATAATAGTAATATATGATGCAACGGAAAAGGTAGAAAGAAGCTGTATCATGCAAAAGAATTGCCATGCTTTTCAGGTGGCTTAATTCGCTGAACAGTACAGCCAGTTCGAGGTATACCAGAAATTGTGTCGCACAACCTCCACACGGGCCCATATTTATGAAAAGACCCTCGAGATAGTCGACCTCATCGACAAACCAGACTGCCCAAGGGCGGGAAGACATCGCGAGCTGGAGAAGGCTGAGGTCAAGAAGGGCGAGTAGATCGTTTAGTGCGTCCTCACTGCTGCCAGGAACTTCACAAATCCGTTCACCATCACGGATAACGACAGGCTCTACTCCCTGGCTTCCGGTGCCCCCCGTCCCCATGGACGGCGAGATGGACGTGCTCCGAGCAGAAGCTGTGGACAAGGCCGCTAAAGCTGACTTCATCGGACGCCTACAGAGCGGAGAGCCAGGAAGCTTCTTCGACCCTATCAAGAAGAAGAAACTCAAGACCATGGAGGCTTGCAACACTAAGATAACCCTCACATCCTCACTGGGTTATTGTATTTTTGTTAATGTTGTATTTTGAAACGGTAACCTCTGTTTTAAATTTTTCAATGTGAACTTATATTTTTACCCATTTATCATTCCAGGTCATCCAGTACCAGGAGCAAAGCAACCTCACTTTCCTGCTCCTCGTCAAGTCTCAGAGTGAAGATGAACCACTGGACTTGGAAGAATTTATAAAGTACTGCCTGATGCCTGTGCCCCCTAGCTTTGGGACACCAGATGCCTTTTTCTCCAAGACCAACAAAGCCACCATTCCGCACTACCTTCGCCACCCCAGAAGATCTGCCATACCCCAAGGACGCCCTGTTCATCCAGGATGGCAAGATGCTGCTCCATATCCTTGCCAATCTTCCCCTGACCTTTGGCGAGATATGCTTACAAGTGCTCGATCAGATGGTGGCCAAGAAGCACTTCTTGTTCTCGACTGATAGTTATTATTCGGAATCTATCAAAGCCCAGGAGAGGTTGAGGCGCGGCAGCTCAGAGAAGATCACTCTGGCTGGACCAGGGACCAGGAAGCCACACGACTTCAAGATGTTCCTTGCAGCTTTGTAAGCTCCTGCTGCGAGTGTGGAGTGGTCAATAGGCAGCTTCGAGGCTGGACAGAACCGAGATGGCAGTGCTGATCGTAGAAAGCCCACCAAGTCGTCTCATCGAACGGCGAGGTGAGTTGAAAACCCATATTATTATTATTATTATTGTTATTATTCACTCTTTAAATTTCTACCTCAAATTCCAATGCCACTTTGTGTTTCAGGTCGAGGTGCGTGAGCTCCCCACAATCTACAGCAACGTACCAGGAAGATACTTTATATGAAGGTGGGACTGTACCTCCATCATGCCGTCGCCCTTGGATACAAGAACGCTGTGGTCAGAACCCCTTATACAGATATCTTCGTGATTCTTCTCTATCACGATCACGCCATCAAGCTGACTGTATACCTGGAGACGGGGTCGGGGAAACTTCGATAACTACTAAAACTCTCTGAGCTCGCAGAATCCCTGGGAGAAGACAACTGCGCCACTCGTCTTGGGTTATATGTGTTCATCGGAGAGGACTGCACCAGTGCCTTCAAAGGGAAGGGTGAAAAGCTGGAGAAGAACCCCAGGTTTCACAAGGCGTTCAGGCAACTCGGTGACGATTGGAACGTCAAGCCTCAAGTGGTAACGCAGTTGGTACAGTTCACCTGCCTGCTGTACGGACAGAGTCGCGAGTCTTCGGTGGACGTTGTCCGTGCCAAGTTGGTGCGCAAGATGGTGGGGGAGGACGAGAAACTCACTTCCACGTCTAACGTCGACCTGGCTGGCCTTCCTCCCTGCCACCCTGTTCTGAAGCCGCACCTCCAGCGTTTAATTGAACCACCGCGTCGCCTTGTACAGGCGAGCTGACGAACCCATTCTGGAAAAGCCGAAACCCTACGACAAGGGGCAGGGATGGATGAGGACTGACGAAGGAGTGTTGGAACCGGTATGGTTCTACGGTCCTGTCCTACCAACCTCGTTGGTTGATCTCCTGTACACTGGTTATCGTGAAGAGGAGGAGGAGGAAGAGGAAAAAGAGGACGAGTTTGACTTTGACGGTTTCATTGAAAGCGATGATGAGTGATGGATCTGATATTGGAGAACACTTCCCTTGCAATGTTTGAAGACGTCTTGTGTTATGTTATTACCTACTTAAAAAAATGAGTTAATAAATGAATTTAGTGGAATTTCTGTATTCAAAACACATTGAATTTAACCCGTGACCTTGACCTGTGTTCACAAAATAACACCATTTTTGAAATTATTGCCCTCAAAAACCCTCTCTCAACTTATCTGCAATATACATTTTTGTTAAATCGATTTTTCGGTAATGGCGGCACGAATTTGTATACTAGTATGTCACAGATACGTGTGGGCACTTCAAGAATAGTTTTATTATGATCTTTGACCCTCAAAACATGTGTCTACACACCTTATCTGTTCAATTATCGAAACATAGATTTTTTCGGTAATGGCGGCAGTGATTTGCATATAAAGAGAACATCCAGACGACTTTCTAACATACCTCATCGTTTTCTACGCATTTTTTCCGATCTAGAGACTCCGATTAGACTTTTATTTCTGGGGGGTGCACGGTACCCTCTTCTTCCGACTAGACTATATGTGTCAGTCTTGGAGTATGGAATGGTGAGTTTGTAATGATGTCCTCTGGTTGTAATGATGATTAGCTATTCAGCTAATTTTAAAACTAAAACATGAAATAAGACTACACGTGTATCAGTTAACACTATGCTTTATAAACTATTCAAAATTAAAAGTAGGCCCTATATTGGCACAGGTCACACACAAAATAAACCAAAATTAAAATGTTGCACAGTTACTTTTTTATCATATCTGCGGGCTCCCCTCTTTTACCCGCTTAGGGAGTAGGTGGCGCACAACAACCTTTTAATTATTGGTGAAAAGTTTCGTATTCAGCGTTGTCTTGGTTGTAAACAGGCAGTAACAGAAACTGAGGCGCACAAACAGTAATAAACAGAGGCGGGCGCGTTCGGGTGTGCGTGCGTGCACAGGCGTTGTAATCCCATCGGACTCAAGTTTGGGTTGTCTCTCAACAAACGTCAGTATTGGCCAAACAAACCAGCAACAGGTGAACGTGTTTTCCTGTACTGGAACATATCGCACATGAAATGGGATACCGATTAGTATGGTACATATACAATTATACATGTTCTACAAGACAGATTTAATATCCATGAGCCTGGAACATTATAAATAATATTGTATACTTGAACTGGTTTTGTTTCCCGGTACAAGCTGACAAACGAGCTAATGCTGCGCTCCAGTCACTTCGTATTTACTACGAATATATTGTGGTGAACGCAACAGTTCTGAAGTATCCCGACTTTACCACTGGTAAATTTATTCAGATATGGAGTATGGAAAACGAGTGACGTGTCGTGCACACATGCACGACCATTTCGTATCGAAGATAACAAACTTTGTCCTTCTTCCCCGTATTGTAGTTAATTAAACAATTATATCTATCCAGTCGTCGATCATTAATAGAAACATACGAATGCACACGAAATATTTGGACGGTTAATTGCCACCGAATTTCAGAGGAATGATTGAGTAAGTCACAGTAGCGAATCCAGTCGAATCCGACATAACACATGTAGACAATATAAGACACGTACAAGACAATATAATACATATACAAGACAATATAAGACATGTACAAGACAATATAATTATTACACTTCAGACAATTGTTTACATTATATACTTAAACACCGAACATGTCGTACTGAGTGTGCTTGTGTCTGTGTGTATTTGTGCGTGCGTGTGTGCGTGTGTGCGTGTGTGCGTGTGTGCGTGTGTGCGTGCGTTCATGCGTGCGTGCGTGCGTGTGTGCGTTATCAAACGACAAAGAGGCCTGTGTTTTAGGGTGTCTCACAAAAACTTGCTATATCACAAAACTTAATTTATAACAAGACCGGTGTTTGACTCAGATGTTAGGACACACGATCAGCGCGTGTGAATCTGGTGTCAAAGTTCGTCTGGAAGATCGCATTATCCTTCCTGTGCACGTACGCACGCAGGTACGCACGCACGCACGCGCGCGCACACACAGACACACGTCAACACATACGCATTCACTCACACACAACAGCACGATTATACATCAATTATCCCTATATAATTTGCTGTCCTAATAATCGTAATGATTACCAAAAATAAATATCTACTTTGACCACTTGTAAGCAGTTTTCAGCATGTTGTCTAAATTCGTGACTTACGTTGATAACATTCTGAATTACATTTAAAATATCTAGCACTAGCTTCCACCTTACACCAACAAGCAAATCCACTTTGTGTAGGCGGTATAGCTGTACTCCACGCAGGACAGTTCACGCTTATCGTTCATTCGACCCAACACTGTCTCTACCTTTATCAACCTTACGTATGATCAGGATGTGTTTATATCGGTCAACTTACACAAAATCAGTATCTTATCGTAGAACTATTTTTGTTATCACCGCCTTTGGGCATCACGATCTGAACCGAGCGGATGATTCATAAAGTCAAACAATATAGATTGGTTGAGATGACCATTTCATTTGATCAAATATTGATAAGATATTTCTCTTGTAAGCATGGTAATCGAATACGAACACATTTATTTAAGGTAAAACCCATAAACAATCAGTACATATAAATAGGTATAAAAATACATAACTTTCAAAAAATAAATAAGTTAGAAGTATACATACAATAAAACATAATAAGTCTTTAAAACTTAATAAATATATATATATTATAAAATTATAATAAATAATTTAATAAATATATAAAAGATGATATAAACTCACCATTTTATAATGACCATTAAACGGTTTTTGAGATGATTCCTTAACGTAGTGTAGATTACCCCTTTCATTTGTTAGGGTGACCCGTATTAATGAATGATCCCCTTCTTCCTTGCCACACTGTTTGATTCGGTCCTATTGTTTGCCATCATGTAGTTACTGCGTTACCTGAGACGCCATAAGAAAGTATTTCATGTGTTCTCCAAGAAAACTAGCGGCTGTCTCCCTATGTCAATCCTTGTTTAGTATAGTTTAGTGAACGTCGACTGGGTGTCAGCACGGCTAGCCGTTATAAGGGTGAACATGAGGATGACGACGATGACGGGAGAATGGTGAGGTCGAAGGTGTCATTGTCGATCTGTTACATTCTCTAGCCTCCGGTCTCACCCATTGACTGTTTCGATCGGATCGTAGGGGTGCTCGTTCAGGGGCTTCTGCAGCGATCTTCTTGCATCTAGGACGGTTGAGGACTGCCTCATGTAAATCCCTTGGGTGTAGCCCGTCCACTCTCGGGTGTTGTCAATGCACGTTTTTGGTGTTTCTTCTCGTTTTCTGCAGTCCTTGACCGTGCCTTGTAGAATTTCTTTGGCAAATGTGTTGTGCCTGGTAGCATGACCGAACAGTTAGGGTTTTCGGCGCTTCACTATGGTCAGAAGTGGTTTTTGAGGTCCTTACATTGCCGGTCGATTATTACATTACCGGCGGTCGATATATTACATTACCGGTCAATTTATTACACTACAAGTGAATTACTACATTACCAGTCGATTATAACATTATCGCCTGATCATTACATTATCGGTCCACTACTACATTACCGATCATAACGTACGTGTCAGGAATAAACTATCTCGACTTTATAGCAAAAAGCAATTGAGAGCAAAGTCCTCACGTGTCAGTTGAGAGCAAAGTCTTCACGTGTCAGTTGAGAGCAAAGTCCTCACGTGTCAGTTGAGAGCAAAGACCTCATGTGTCAGTTGAGAGCAAAGTCCTCATGTGTCAGGATGCTAGACGAAATTGATTGAAAGTTGAAAGTTCTTCCGAAGGTCGAATGTTTAGAACACTCGACGGACATTAAAGAGGACATTGATTTGATTTAACCTGCCGATGCTATTTCGAAACTTTGGCAGTGTAGTTCATCTCACCACCACATCAAGGAAAAATAACGTGGACTACCAGGATAGTGGTTTCGCTAAGCTGTATGTAACCCACATTATACGTTGGTATGTATAATGTGGATGTATCCAGGTTGAAGATACGCTACTCATATAATAATATTATTATCATATACATCCTACACAACATGTCCGCCCCTTGCATGAGATAGTGACGGAGATATGCACGGATCAACAAATAAACAGAGATCCACACTCTCGTTTTGTAATGTAGAAGACAGATGTACGATCTGTAATGGAAGAAGAAGAAGAAGACAAAAGAAGTAGACGAAGAAGAAAAAGCAGCAGAAACCGGACATCAAGTAACTAAGAAAGTCCCGATAGCCGGCAGAGCACTTGATGTCCAAATTATGTATACACTGGTATTTATTCGTGTTTCAATGTGGTTACGGTCAAGATAGGATTTAAACTAATCAAATTATCGATAGATGTTGGTCGCAGCGATAAGCGAAAGTTAAATATAACCTAGGTATGCTAGCAAGTTTAGATAAGACAACTATATATAGGTAAATGCTAGCCTGACTTCAAACCAACAATAAGACAACGTGGATATGTGACAGTCCAGTTCATCAAGTAATCAAGTTTTGTTTGACCTTCCTCAGACTCGCATTAACAAGTGAAGAGCAAAAGAGTCGATCACGGCATTACTCGGCTACAGACCGACGGCTCACGTTAACATTTTTATTGCTACTATAATTTAAAACAAATTTGTTTCTAACATCACGTTATTACACACAAGTCATGTCATCGGAACCGGCAGATGTCCCGTCTACGTCGACAACGGTCCTCTCGGCGACAGGGGATGAACTTCCGGTGACACTACTACCGGACGGCCGATTCGACGAGCTGTTCCGACTGCAGCGACGTCTAGCGGAGATAGAGAAGCCCATCTACGCAGCATTCGGTGAGGACGAGTTTGTTGGCGAAGACGGATTTCGGGCGTTGGTCGACAGCGGCGATACGTTAATTGCGATCGACAATAAAAACGATGACGTTATTGACTCGTTCGTCTGTGTCGCCCCTAGCGTCTTTGCGCGACATTACAACGCTGCCGTCGCTGACGTGTTCGTTGGTGTCGATAGCGCGCAGGCGGAGGCTGGCATGTTCCGGACGTGGATCGACATTGCAACTGCGCATGCGCTGAAACTCGGTTACGTCACCGTACTTGTGCAGACATTCGTCACCAACGTAGCGATATATGGCGACATGCGCGAAGCCGATTACGAGTTCTGTGCAGTGCTTCCGTCTAGCGGCCGGCTTCGGGGTATCGGTCTTACCGACCTCGTCCTCTGGCGGAAATATATCGCAGACCGAAATGTAAGTTCTTGTTGTGTAGTTTATCATACCACCAGCTCATGGTATAAATATATACGAACTGTTTTTTTGCGACATTCTGCAATTATCAGATGTTTCTTCCTACATACTTATTTGTCCTACCTTATATTGTCTGTCAGCTTCCACATACTCTGATCTCTGCTGTCCATTATAACTTCACTTCCTGTCACACTATCAGTACAAGCGGCCACATCCCAGATACACACAGTGTTCTCCTTCTTACGCCCTCATCTGTATCTCCTTGTTATCGCAGTCCACGTCTTTCTACCGACTACAACATGCAGATGTGTACCTCTTATTCACCTTTCTTCCTTACTCCATTGTCATCATGTCCATTTGAAGGCGTTTGTTTTGTTAAGGTTTTAAACTCATTGATGCAATCACCATTACGACGCTTGCATTCAGGATCGTCTTCAGTTTTTCCTCTTGAAGCACATTTCTTCTGTGCGGATTCATTACCATGATGAAAAGCACGGAATTCAAAGCACTTCCCTGTCTGAGGATTACTTCCTCTCATAACTGTTCTAGTGACTCTCTTGCAATCCTCGTCAGCGTTGTTGGCTCCTGTGTCGTTTTCTCCACAATCCTACCATCTGCTTCTTCAAACACCGCAGTTGATGTATTGTCGCGTGTATTTTCATTGTGGAAATACATGAGAGTCTACAGAACTGTAATATGTTGTCTTTTCTGTGGGTGCGTTTTTCAGCCTGGGACACACGTCCAACTAACATCGCCAAGGGGGTAGTGTTGGAGATTTTCACCTTTGAGGGGGTAGCGTTGAAGATTTTTCGCCGTCGAGGGGTTAAGTGTTAAAGGATGCCGTCGAGGGGGCAGTGTTGATCAAAATGTATTTACATCACAGTTTCATTTCAAACGTAACTGCTTTCTTCCAAGCGGAACTATTTCCAACAAACCGGAACTCTTTTGCGTCAGCGTGGGCGGGGTGCGTACGCACCTATCGCACCCCCAGCGTACTGGCCCGATCTAGCTACTTTCTGTTGAATGTCAGTTTGTTGTAGCTATTGTGTAAAGCATTAGTCGTCCGGTCATACAATTTAGACTATATATGTATACATTATCTTAAGTTCCACTGGGATATTTGTTATTTGTATACCTCATTTGCTTCCGGCTGTAGACTTGCGACTTCTCAGTGAGACGGGTTCCTCGCGACGAGTGCTGGTACTTCGGCCCAGCCAGGCCTAGACGGAACATCGACTTCCCTAAGAAATACACTCTCAAAGATGACACGATCGTCGAGTGGACCAACTTGCAGTCGGAGGATATCGACAGCTACTGCCGCTTGTTTGTCGCCGCCAGCGCTCTTGGGGAGGGTAAGTCGGAATATACTTGTGTCCGTGTTTGTGTGTGCATAAGTGATAGTGCGTATGTGTTTATATAATATATATATATATATATACACACACACACACACACACACACACACACACACACACACACACACACACACACACACACACACACACACACACACACACACACACACACACACACACACACACACACACACACACACACACACACACACACACACACACACACACACACACACACACACACACACACACAGACACATTATATATATGTATATACATGTGTGTGTGTGTATATATATATATATATATATATATATATATATATAAATATATATATTATCCCTCTATCTGTTCTTGCGCTCAAAGGTTACACCGCTGACGAAACCGACCCGGAAGTGACGCGGCACTTTATCGAAAGTGAGACCGTCGTGGGCAGGATCTTCAAGATGGTCGACACAGGCGAAGTGGTCGGCGCCGGTCTACTTCATCCGGCTACTTGCAGTCGCACGACCACCCCGATCGTGTCCAGTGGAGCCATGGTAGTTCGTCCAGACTTCGCCTCCAAGGGACTAGGCTCGGTTATGATGGAACTGTGCCAAGAATTGGCGATTAGCAGTGGCTACGACGCATTGTACGGAGAGACGCACGCCAAGCACACGGCAGTGCTCCATATGGCCATCAAGGAGGGTATGCGCGTGATCGGATGTGTACCCGGCACGATCAAACTCCCCACTTCCGGTTGGGGTGACACCGTTCTGTTTTATATGCCTTTTGAGGGAAAAGTGAAGGCGAACAACGTGTAGCCATCCTTCTTAAAGGTGTTTCCTCTCTTAATTTGCACATCTCTTTTATAATTGGTTGAACTTCAGACTAAGGCTAAATAGTTTACGTAATATGCGCAGTCAGGTGTTTGAATGAATATATGCTAAAGGATCATAAAAAAAGTACTGATATTCACTGTTTGAGTCGATTTCTTTGGAATGTGGATAACCTTGTTGAGGTCATCAAAAGCGAATTGTTGTTATTTAACGTAAGTGCTTCTTTTCGGCTGGGACGAGATTAATGTAGGCGCAGTTGTTTTTTTCAATTATTTCAGGAAAACTGAATAACATATATAAAAAAACGAGTTAGTCGATATTAGATAGGTTAGTTTTTTTGTGAAGTACATCTGAAACATGATTATCCTGTGGTTATTGAACTGATGAGGTAGATTTGACGACTCTTGGCATGAGGCTTACAAATATGTTAAATATTATAGATCAAATTTAATATGAATGTACATTTGTAGAATTAGTTATTACATGTTCTTGCCCGTAGAGATGTGCAAGTATGAATTCAGTAATAACTTATACAGTCACGTCATGTTTTTTGTCACTATATTGTGCTGCAGCACGTAACTGAGGGACACAGTACAACTTACGTTAGGTCCACAGCTCGTGTACAAATGGTTTCAAGTGTATATTTGTATGTATGTGATTGATGTGCTATTTGTATAGCTAATCAAATAGGATGGATCACATAATGTATGCGAATACTGCGAAAGCAAAACGAAAGAGTAACGATATTACTGAAGTGTGTAGCAAATGCCACAAGGTTTGGGACGAAATTGATACTGTATCATGTCACTCACAATTACAAGCATCAAATTATTTTAAGTTGACTTACATTGCTATCGCGTGACTTCTTCTGAGACATATACGTGGTTATTAAATAAAGGTCCCAAGTTGGCGACGAACACCAGCAGTAGGGTAATCGATGACGTTGTAGTATACTTTATACAATCTTCACGCTGGCAATATGTTTGGTTGTACTAGCCACAATAAATATTACACAAGCTTGCTAAAGTCTGGTCTGTAATAATTTATAGGACACAATATATTTGTTTCCGCGACTTTGCAAGTATGCCTACAAACGACCATGGGTGTTTAGCAAATAAACTGAAAACATGGCACTACTAACCTTGTTCATTTGTCTCTTGATCCTTCTTGTACTGTAGCCTACTACCATTTCCAAAATGTTCAGGAATGCTTATTGTGACATATTAACCCTGTGTGTGTATTCACGTGTGCATGTGTATGCGTACGTGCGCGCGCGTGTGTGTGTAAGTGCTTGCATCCGTGCTCGTGAATGTTAGATTTAGATCTCCAATTTCTAAATACCAGTTTACTATTTTACTATGTTATGTTACAACATTCGCCATTTTGAGATACATTCGTACCATTATATATCGATATAAACAACTGAACCTGTTTATATCGGCAGCTATATTGACTTTGTTTGATTGCGTCCCACCCCAAGGTATACTATTAACTGGAGAAAGACCATTTCCTACCTACACCGCAAGGTTCCACAATTGAAATGTCGTTTTCAATTATCTTAAATATTAGGAAAAAGCGGGCAGAACAGGCTCTTCCGGATATTGAATCTGTAGCGTTATCCTATAACTCGCAGGAGCAATATTCTGAAAACCAAAGCAACTCCTTATGGTCGTAGACAAACTCTCAAACAACATTCGAATGACACGACTCCAATTGATATCGACGGCGACATTGATATCGTATCAACGAACTAGTGTCGACAGTCATGTTGTGAACGTTGACTGTTGGCAAGAAAACAGACGGAAACAAAGACAACCTTCACCAAACTGATCTGCAAAAACGTCAACGTTGAAATTACCAACATTCCACCCCTACTGAACATTCGACACATTAATTTTGACATGTAAACGGCATGCCAATGCTCCAGCTCCGTGTGTGCGTGCGTGCGTGCGCGCGTGCGTGCCTGCGTGCCTGCGTGCCTGCGTGCCTGCGTGCACACATACAGTACACGCATACGTTTACAGGTAGAAATATAACCAAACACTTTCACGTGTATCCCAACGTACCCTTGCCCAGTGCACTCTGGCGTCGACGAACAAGCGGCAGTAGCTGTCGATATCCTCTGACTGTAAGTTATTCCACTCGATTACCGTGCCATCTTTGAGAGTGTATTTCTTAGGCAAAACGATGTCCCGTCTCGGTCTAGGAGGCCCGAAGTACCAACAGAATTCGCGAGGAACGCGTCGCATCGAGAAGTCGCAAGTCTACAGACGGAAGAGAAAACGACGTAGGATTACAAATTCGAACGTTTGTGAACGGCCGACGTCTCTTTTGTATACTCTTATTTATCAGACTAGTCTTACAAGGACATCCTGGTGATTAATGTAGAGCTATATATAGAACTTAAAATTACTCGTACAATAGAGAAACGAAGGACATTGCTATACAACATAAACAAGGACGAAATGACATCTAAGACCATCTTGTGGTAGCCAATGCACAGAAGAGCAAGTCAGGGCACAACAACTGTAAGGCAGGAGACAGTAGAGTTGTAACACGATTTAACAAGATTTCCGTCTAGAGCCACAAGCTCCAGGCGGCATGCTTTTTGCTTATTGAGTTGTCCACCTACGAATAACCCGCCCTCCCCAGGTAGCTGTCAATTTTATTTTTGAACATATACACTGCTAGCATTAACACAATCATCAGATAAGTTACACGTGGCAATGCAGTACAGAGTATTCTGGTGGTTAGAGTCGATATAGTTCGATCCCCAGTGGCTGATTTTTAATAAACGAAGATACCTGGCGAATTCATTGTGACAGAACGGAAACCCAAAACCCCACACGACGACTGACCTAACATTATTGACCAGAATTACAATTTTTTTACAGAGCAAAGGCACACGACACTAGTCTACACAGTATGTGATATTAATTGCTTTGCATCGTTGTAAGATATGAAAACTGACATGTCTATTAATGTAAATACGTTCCAAAAATTTTGGCAGTCCTTATTTCCTTCTTAAATACGTTCCATTTCGGCAGTCCTTATTTCCTTCTTAAATACGTTCCATTTTGGCAGTCCTTATTTCCTTCTTAAATACGTTCCGTTTTGGCAGTCCTTATTTCCTTCTGACATTCTAAAGGCCGGGATACATTGGCACTTTTCGCACGACGCGACAAGACCAAACCCATCCCAACTGCAGTGTATAGGCCTACACTACACGGACTAACACCGACCGAGTCATACATGAAGCCGTGTAACGTCATAATCACGTCAGCATGAAAACATTCGACTACGTCGGGGCTGTTCAGTGTCAGTCTGACGTACTCGAAAGTTTTCAAGTTTACGTGATTATGATATCACGCCGACCAGACAACTTCGAGTATGGCGCATATTAGTGTCAGCCGGTGTATTGTACCAGTACATACACTGCACTTGGGGTGAGTCTGGTCTGGTTTAGTCGGGGAAAGTGACTGTGTATCCCGGTCTTTACATGCAGTGGCGGCGAAATAAATAATTTTAGACTGTAAACTTACACTTCTATCTGCGACATACTTCCACCAGCGCAGCTGCAACGTCGATCCACTTCCGGAACATGCCGGCTTCTGCCTGCGCGCTATCGACGCCAATGAACAGGTCTGCGATGGCGGCGTTATAGTAGTACTTCATATACACACTAGGGGCGACACAGACGAAGGAGTTAATGACGTCATCCTTTTGCCCGTTCACCGCAATCAAAGTGTCACCGCTGAAGACCAACGCCCGAAATCCGTTGAAGAAAAAAAACTCGTTCTCGACGAATGCCGCATAGACGGGATTCTCCGCCAGACGTCGCTGTATTAGGAACAGCTCGTCGAGTCGGTCGCCCGGAAGTGGTATTACGGGAAGTTCATCGTTCATCGTCGAGCGGACCGTTACCGAAGAAGGCGGGCCATCTTCCGGCGTCGACCGCATAACCTCTCCGTGATTATGCGCTACTAGTGCAGAGAAAAGGATTGGTTAGACGCCAACACAATAAGACATAATGTGGATTCTCACTATAAGGACTCGTAGAGCAACCAGTTATAAGGAACAACTACAACGATATTCCACTTTAATAACCATTCCGTTGACCTGTAAATGTGTAATTAATAATTATTCAACAATTCATTCAGAACTGTACGTGTAATTAATAATATGATCAAACCTTTCGCTCTTCGTTTGATGAAAGGAAGTTGTCTGTTCATTTTATTGTAAAATCAGGTTATACGATGTGCGTGTGTGTGCGTGCGTGCGTTTGTGCGTGTGTGCGTGTGTATGTGCGTGCGTGTTAACTCACCGCATCGAGTCTTGGATGCAACGAACACTTGGTTTGCGCACTTGTGTGTGTGTGTGTGTGAGCGCGCGTATGTGTGAACGACGCGGCTGCAACAAATGTTCAACAGCACGCCTCCCCCTTCCGATGTCATGACGCAGAAGCTGAAGAAAAGATACGGCGGTGCGATGTAATAATCCGACAGCGCGACAGCAGAGTCGTGCTGAAGGTGCGACTCAGCCCACCGAATATGAATTTGCGTCGGCATGTCTGTGTCTGTTGGTGAGGATGCGTGCGTGCATGCGTGCACGCGCGTCATCGGTTTGGGCCATCCTGCATGCAACCAAAGCCGTTTCTGCTTTCCGTTTCAGGTCACACTATGTCAGAGCTGCAGCTTCGTGGCCGATTTTGTTGAGCAGTGGCGACGCACGGCGGTTTGTCAATGCGTATGTTTGTTTGCGTGCAATTATTGTATTATACCACTCACCAGCATTGACTCGTAGCGTTAAATATAATACATGACGTGTAATGTCTTTGCGCGTGCGCTAACAAAAACCGGGCAAACATCGATGTTTTCTGTGTTGTTTGCATGTTGGATCGTTGGCGATAAACGCTGTTGTATTCGTGTATTCTAAGTCACCAGTATAACACAGAGTGTCCAGCATGGTTGACAAGCACTGCAGTTATGGGACTTGCAACATTTATTCGAGATACGTTAATGGACAGCACACACGGGTTGTTTATTTCTCCCCTTTCCCAAAGGCACGCACACCTCACAAGTGTAACCCCGAGTTTGTGTCTTTTTAGTTGTAATGCAAATAAGTCCGAGGGAAGGTTTCACAAACTTACAACCAGTGCCGAGCTCCAGAAGCCTAGGGATAATTTATTGACGATAGTGCAGTTAGTGATGGCGATGAAAATTTTAGATTGCCTATATATATATATATATATTATATATATATATATATATATATATATATACCTATTTTGTTTACCGTTGCGCATCTTAAGTTCGTGCACCATCCAATTCGGTGTCCCATTGGATGTTGCTCGTTTTTCTGTTTGACTGCTTCGGTGAAAGTGTATGTTAAACTCCCAGCTACACTTGTTAATAAACCAGGTTGGCGTGCCATCGTTCAGTGTAAGTTTCAGGTTTGAGAAAAAAATTCACAGTAGAGCGTTGCAACGGAATTTCGCGTCCAAACGATGACATACAACTCAAATCGCCCAAGACCCGAGACGCTGCAGCTTCAATGGGTGCTTTATTAGGAATTGTGAAAATTACAAATAAATATTTATTATCCCAAATAGGTGTGAGATCATGTAATGTTGTTCCATTTGTTGACACCCCTACCTCACCGTGGCCTATTAATGAGCTAATTTGTTAAACTCTGTCTGTGATGTACTGTATTGATGGCATGTTTTATTTTAATTTAGTATGGTATGTGCTGCTATCAAACAAATATTATTATAGGGGTTTTAAACAGTTACTGTTGACGACACTAATTATTTTGAACTTACAACAACAGAACTGGTTGGTATTGACAGCCATATTATGTATAATTTATCCACAACTATTATACCTTTCAACTGAATACGAACGATGTTTATTTGTGTTACATAATGTTATTTATTTCACAAATAAGACACTTTTTTAACAACTTGTTTGTTCTCAATAGATGACATTTAAATAATAGTAATACTAATTAGCTGCTAATTGTATAGTGCTTTGTATCCGGATATAAAGCCTGTTCAGGTAAGCACTTTAAAATTACATCATTGGTAAAACATAATAACTATCATGACAATTTAAGAAATAATATAATATAATAATTGAAAATATACATTTGTAAACAAATAACTTACGTTACGTGAAATAAAGTATCGGATAAATAAGTATAATTTTTATGTAGTAACTAAAGTAGCTATTTAACTAGTATAATATTAATATTTACTTGATACAACCATTAGTATTCATAGTGCTGTACATAAAACTAATAGATAGCAAACACATATAGTCGCTGCTTTAAAATAAATCAAGTAATACAAATACATAAATTTAAATGCAAAAACGTTACCTCAGTGGCAGTAATAATAATAATAAACTTTATTTACACACCATCAAATCACGGGTGTTTACAAATCGGCAATCATCTAAGAAGCATAATACGCATTTAAGATAAATAAATAAGAAAAATATATAAAGTTAGGAAGCAAAATCCTAGCACACACACATATATATATATATATATATATATATATATATATAGATAGATAGATAGATAGATAGATAGATAGATAAATAAGCCTATGTGTAATAAAATTATGGGTAAGTGCAATGATAAAATAAACGATTAGCAAAAGAGCTGAACAGCTGAACATACTGGATAACAAATAAATAAATAAAAGCCTAAATTACATCAAATAATTTGATTAGATATTAAATTGTGATTCTGAGATAAATAAGACTAAAACTTAATTAAAACGATATGCATGAATAATACAAAGTTTAAGTTATGTCTGATTATATTAGTTTGAGAACGATTAATTTTCGAAACTGCCTAGTGTTCTCAATCGCGCGTAGTTCCAGAGGCAGAGAGTTTCACAATGTCGGCCCAGCACATGCAAACGCCCGGCGACCATAGGTTCAGGTTCTAGGTTCACGCGTGGAACATCCTGAAGCAGATCATCGCCAGAGTGTAGGGTCCTGCGTGGTGAGTGACGATGTAACAGTGACGCGAGATACACTGGCGTGCCTGCATACAGTGCTGTGTGTACAACCATGAGTAACTTGTACTCGATGCGCTTTCTCACTGAGAGCCAGTGTAGTTGTTGTAGAACCGCAGTGATAGATCGCCGGTCACCTCGTCGAAGTTGCATCACAACACGAGCGGCTGACCGTTGGACTCTCTCTAGACGGTGCAGCAGACGGTCGGGTATACCAAACAGAATCGCATTTCATGGTACTCCGGATCTCATCACGGTACACTCAGACACTTCTTTCCCGACACGCACGGCAGAGATGCGACCATATAGATATGACGCCAACCACGCATGCGCTTCGTCGCATATGCCATAGCCATTCAGTCTCCGTAAGTAAGATATCGTGATTTATTGTGTCGAAGGCTGCTGTTAAATCGAGAAGCACAAGAAGTACTCCGCGACGAGCAACAATCGCTTGCGCCACGTCACTGTGAATGCGTAAGAGTGCTGTCTCCGCACTGTGGCGTGGTTGGTAGGCACTCTGGTAGACGCCCAGTATGCCATTTTCGTTCAGGACGCGTTACGCAAATGTCACGTGTTACTGCCTCAATGCTGGCGAGTGCTGTTGCATTTGTATAGAAGTGTGTGAAGCCGTCCATATGTAGCGACCAACCCATGCCGGTTCAATTGCCACACGCTCCCCTGCTACGCTGTGAAGCGAAACTCTGATTATTACGTTCACATATAAATGCTCGAACCAATGCGTTCACTATATGTACTTTCCTTGGCAAACAGATGCGTATTTATGTTTTAAAGACCGCGTCCCCAACTTCGACCACAACGGTAGCCCCGACCTCCGGATAATGTCCTTATGATTAGTTTGCTGCCCAGCTTCCCAGCTGCTGCTTCCACCTCACTGAATTCTACCAGGGAGGAGGTATCTGGTGTGGCTGGTGGGATAGCGTTCCAGAGACGTGCAGCTGAGGTTAAGAATGAGTGGAGGTGTTTGTCTTCGAGTATGGAATCGTGAGTTTGCAATGATGTTCTCTGGTTGTAATGATGTCCTCAAGTCGAGATGGTGTTCGATTGAACAGGTCTGCCAGTGAGTAAAATGTAAAGCGCTTTGAACAGTCCTGAGGACTGGATACTTCGCTAAAGAAAAACTTACCTTTTTAAAGTGCCTTCGCAACTGCCTGAAATAATTATCCACTTTCAGATGTTCATCCGTTGTCTCGGTCTACCCCGGACCCGGGTAGAGATCTTGATTAGGTGTACGACAAACTTTCAAATAAACCACGAAATAAGATTAAACATGTATCACTTAATACTATGCTTTTTAAACTATTCAAAATTAAACTTAGGTCCTATATTGGCACAGGTCACACACAAAATAAACCGACTTTAAAATGTTGCACAGTTATTTTTCAATCATATCTGCGGGATGTCCTCTTTCACCCGCTTAGGCAGTAGGTGGCGCACAGCAACCTTTTAGTTCTTGGTCAAAGCTGTCATATTCAGCGTTGTCTTGGTTGTAAACATACCGTAACAAGAACCGTGCACGCGTGCGCAGGTGTTATAATCCCATCGATCTCATATTTGGCTTATCCTGCAATAAAAGTCAGGATTGACCAAACAAACCAGCAACAGCTGAACGTGTTTTCCTGTATGGGAACATATCGCACACGAAATGGCATACCAATTAGTATGTTACACATACAATTGTACATGTTCTACAAGAAAGATTTAATAATGATGAGTTTGGAACATTATAAATAACATTATATACTTAAACTACAACTTTCTGTGCCATCCCCCGCACCTCGCCAGTAGATTGGTTTTGTTTGCTGGTACAAGCCGACAAACGAGCTAATGCTGCGCTCCAATCGTCTCCTTTTTACCCCGAATATATTGTAGTGAACTTAACAGTTCTGAAGTATCCCGACTTTACCACTGGTAAATTTATTCAGTTTGGGTCAAGTATGGGAAACGAGTGACGTGTCGTGCGCACATGCACGACCATTAAAATTTGGGTATCGAAGAAAACAAAGTTTGTTCTTCTTCCCCGTATTATAATGGATTAAACAATTATTTCTGTCCAGTCGTCGATCATTAATAGAAACATACGAATACACACGAAAGATTTGGACGGTTAATTGCCACCGAATTTCACAGAAGTTATTGAGAAAGTCACAGTTGCGAATCCAGTCATTTTGTCATTTATGACAAGATGTCAATATTTTTATTTCAGAATCAACATAGTATTGCGGTCAATATATATATTAAAACTGCTCTGTCGACATAACACAAGTAGACATTATAAGACATGTACAAGAAAATATAATTATTACTCTTCAGACAATTGTTTACATATATACTTAAACACCGAACATGTGGTACTGTGTGTGAGTTTGTGTGTATGTTTGTGCGTGCATGCATGTGTGCGCGCATGTTTGTTCTGTTCTGTCTATACGTGTGCGCGTGCGAGTCTACATGTGTGAGCGTGCGTGCGTATGTGTCTACTTGAAAACTGTGACCTCCTTACCGCTGAAAGTGCCTTTTGGGAGATTGACTCGAGTGAAAATTCGATGAAGAAACGCCCTGGAATTTACCCAACAGCTTATAATGTTGACCGACATGCCATCAGTAAGATTATCGATTTTGTCCAAATGCTTGTTACTTTGGCTGTGCAAGTAAACATGTACTACTCTTACGTTTTATTTATGCCTATTCGTGTACAACTATCAAGAAAAAAATATGTGATTAATTTGACTAGTTATACCAATGGAATACACTGTATACACATTAAAATATACATTATAAAGCATCTACCCCAGCTCGGATTTTAATGGTTATTGTAAATTATGTGTTCCCAAACACATGCAACATCACAATAAAATGGCACTTACATAAACATGATCTAACTGCACTTTTCCGTGGCAAGTACAAGTAATAATTAATTCCATGAATACACATTATACCGTTGTAAGTTACCTCCCACCTTTCATCAAATCTGCTTCCCCAAGTTGAAAATCACTCGACATGTGTCAAAGTCACAGCGTCAAAAACCGAGAATATATATAATATTGCTTAACTCGCTGATACAAATATGTTATTCTGGTTTCATTGAACAACCAGACATATTATTATAATTACATTAATCTAGATTCTAGCCGAAAAGAAGCACTTCTGGCAAAAGTCGACAACAAACTTTTAACGACCTCAACGAGGTTATTCAATTTTAAAAGTTATACAAACAATTTATCAAAGTAAATTTTTTGTATGAACGTTTTACATGTGAGTATTCTTTCAAAGAAATGATTACTTACGTTAGGTTAATGGTCTGAAGCTCAACAAAACCTGAACGCAATGTGCAGCTTAAACGAGGAAACAGCTCAACGATGACAACAATTTGCTAGCCTTCACGTACCGCCCAAACGGAATATGATATAAAACTGTATCGTCCCAACCGGAAGTGGTGAGTTTGATCGTGCCGGGTACACATCCGGTCATGCGCATACCCTCCTTAATGGCCATGTGCATGACCGCAGGATGCTAGTCGTGAGTCTCACCAAAAAGTCCATCGTAGCCACAACTGATTGCCAATTCTTACCACGCTACCATCAAAATCGAGCCTAGCCACTTGGAGGCGAAATTTGGCCGAACAACCATGTCTCCGCTAGACACGATCGGGGTGGTCGTGCGACCGCAAAAGGCCGGAAGAAGCAGACCCGCGCCGACGACTTCGTCCGTACCGACTGTCTTGAAGGTGCCGCACACGACAGTTTCACTTTCGATTAAGTGTCGCGTCGCTTCAGGATCTTGTCTCGTCAGCGTTGTAACCTTTGTGTGGCAGAACAGAGAGGCGGATGATGTACACATACATACATACATACATACATATACACACATACATACATACATACATATATAATACATATATATATATATATGTATGTGTATGTGTGTGCGCGCGCGCCTATGCGTGCGTACGTATTTTATATATATATATATATATATATAGATATATATATATATAATACCAGTGCCATATACATTATATGTGTGTGTGTCCAGTTTGCCAAAACAAACTTATATATATATACAACAATAATATTAAATGATGTATATATATATATATCATTTAATATTATTGTAGTATATATATATATATCATTCATAATTATAATTATTATTATTGTGCGAGCGAGCGTGCGTGCGTGCGTGCGTGCGTGCGTGCGTGCGTGCGTGCGTGCGTATATTCTGACCTACCTTCCCCAAGCGCGCTGGCGTCGACGAACAAGCGGCAGTAGCTGTCACTGTCCTCCGACTGCAAGTTGTTCCACTCGATGACGGTGCCATCTTTGAATGTATATTTCTTAGGCAAACCTATACCATATACAAACAAGGAATATCACAGTGGAATGGAAGATAGACTCTCTATATTTTCAGTATTTGTTAACGAATGATTAATGCTTTATATGATATGATGTGTTATGCCTGCGTGATAAACCATATAATATTAATCGTAATAGAAACGGAGTTACAGTCAACATAACTTATCTGCAGATCAGACCATTAAGCTTGGGTGCGATTGGTGCACCACGCCCTGAGGCCTAGTTCTTCTTCGTGGGAAGAAGTTGTGTTTGAAATGAAACTGTAGCGTAACTTTTTTGCACGATGACCAACTCCCTCAATATAACACACACACACACACGCACGCACGCACGCACGCACGCACGCACGCACGCACGCGCGCGCTTTTTAGAAGCAGATATCAGCAATGTAGAGACACCAAAGTGAAGCAAAATTATAGTAGATACAGTGTTGTTGAGTTCGGAGAGCAGACAAACTGGCAGGAAAAGGAAGGAAAAAGAGATCGGAATGAACATATATCTGATAATGAAGGTTATTTAGAACAGACTGCGAAGGTCAGAGAGAAAACATTGACAACGAGGGGATGGAAAGCGGAAGATGGTGGTATGCGAAGAAAACGAAGACGAAATTAACAAGGAACGATATTGTTAACAGAGATCTGGAAAGCGCACGAATGAACATCCGAGAATTGAAAATGGCAGATGACCGCGGTTGTAGTATCGTATAAAGACGCTAGGGGCGATACAGACGAACGAGTCAATGACGTCATCATTTTGGCAGTCAATCGCTATTAACAAAGCAATTATATACCAAGCATAGGCACTTGGCGATACGCCATTTAAAATTGGATGGCGGCGCCATCTACTGGATTGAGTCTACAGCGCAACAAATATGACAGCCGAGCAAGGACGGCGTCTTTGTGCTGGCTCGTGTTGTGCCGTGTTTGGGTGCAACAACCGTTCGTCGAAGACACAAAAAAAACATTTCTTTTCATTTCCGAAAGACCCAACAAGGTAAGGAAAATAGGTATAATTATTGTAACGGTACCGGTTCATTTGTTAGGGCTGCTAACTAAATTGACACTGGTGTCATGTAATCATAATAGTACATTTACTGAGTTCCTATATACATACAGATTTGAATAAGTTGTTTAAATAAAATTCGGAACCAATATTTGTTTAAAAGTGTCAGTATTCGAAATGAGTAACATTTATTTGATCGACTGAATGCAAACAAACGGTTAGAAACATTGTTTTAGACAATGAAATGTCGGTGACACGAATTAGTGCACCAAGGGAACGGACGCCGCCGGATTTTGTATGTGTTTAATGTTTCACTATGCGGCTAGAATACTAGATGGAACACACTGCATGTGTAAATATCATCAGATAATCAGATAACTTTCCTGTGACGATTACAATGATATAAGTTACGAACAATTTAGTCCAAAAAATAATACTTTTGTGCGTTTGTTTACATCGATATGGTGCATTCTGCTGCCATCTATCGTATTAGTTGATAAACCATTTCTGAGAGGTCTGTGAGGCTATTTGTTTATAAATAGTAAAAAAATAGTCGTTGTCTGATATGTATCGCGTTCTGTTGAAGTGATAGCATATTTTTGATTCTAGATGCACCACAGTTATACCTCTCAAGTATCACTTTTATTATGAATTTATGTGTGACATAATGCATTATAGAATTTCACACTGCTCTCTTGAGTAACAGAGCCATGGATTTGAAAATTATTTTCACAAGATTTGCATCTAGAATCAAAGCAGTTATCATTATATGATACACGATGGCCTTTATATTTCACATATTGTTCGCAATTACCTGCAGTGACACTGATCTTACGCTGATCTGTGTCTGACAGTTAACTGTGAAGGTACCAAGCCACAGAATAGTCTGAATATCACACCCATCACTTGCCTGCATACGTACACATTTAATGTGGCTGATTATATACCTGATGTATACATTGAACAGTGTCCACTCAACATGTAGCCGTTTACTTTTGAATACATTATGGAACTTCCGCTTCTATCCTTTTCACACACGGCGTGTTCGGTGGTTATCAAACTCACAGTAAAACAACCAAAACACAATAACATTACATTATCGACGAGCATGATTAAGTGAGTTAAGATATCATGGCTTCAAACGGTTTGCCGCATTTCGCCGAATTTGACGTGTATACGGACAGTGCCAATACGGGCGTCCGATGGAAGAAGTGGTTGTCTCGTTTCACAAACATGATGATGGCGATGGACGTTAGTAGTCGCGCACGTCAGAGAGCACTGCTGCTACATTATGCTGGCGAGCAGGTGTACGAAATATTTGAAACGTTGCCAGATACAGGCGCGTCTGACGATTTTGACAAAGCTTGTGAAAAGCTCACTGCATATTCCTCGCCAAAGAAGAACATTCATATGAAGTGTACCAATTCAGAAAAGAAAAACAAGAAATTGGTGAATCACTCGACACGTACCATACGCGTTTAAGACGTCTAGCTGCAACCTGCGAATTCACTGACACTGATCGTGAAATTAAGACACAGATTGTGCAGAATTGTACGCCGTGAAGACTACGACGCCGTGTGTTGCGTGATGCCGCTATATCGCTCACTGAAATGCTGGATGAAGGCAGGGCGATGGAGTTGTCTGAGAAACAAGCGTCAGGGATGGAAACATCAGGAGAAACGTCAAGAGAAGCTGAAGTTAACATCGCCAGCAAACGTTTCAAGAAAAAGGCAACTCGAAATAAGCGGTTCAATAACGCAACATCAATGAACACTGCGAGTAGACAGACGTCAACAATATGTCGTTACTGTGGGGACAAATATCCGCATCCGCCGATTAAACAATGCGCTGCAAAAGGCAAAACGTGCAATTTTTGCCATAAAAATGGACATTTCGAAAAAGTCTGCAGATCTAAATACGGTAATCGAATGCAAACTAACACTGTCACAAGCACAAACGCAGTCAGTCCAAAAAGTCTGGCAGCTGAATCTGACAATGATTATGTTTTTTCTACAATCAAACAAACAAACGAGCACAACCCATGATTTTGAGATGCCAAACTAAGGCTTGTTTATGTTGGCAGCTATATTCAAACTTTGTTTGAATACAGCCCACCCTAAGTTCAAGTATAATATTTAGACGAAAACAAGAGCATTTCCTACCTACACCGAAATGTCTACTGTGCTACTCCGCAAGAGCAATACTCAGCACAGCACACACGCACGCACGTGCGCATGCACACCTATACACTCACTAATTTATTCAACTTCATCACATTCATCACATTCATGACGAAACAAAAGTAGTAGTATAGTAGACCCCCTCGAGTTCACGTTATATAAAGACGGTTTTAAAAAGGTACGTTCTCACAGAGCGCGGCTTCTGGTCCTCATATGTGGTAAAATATGGCTGAATTGTGCGTTTTATGATACAAGCATGAAATTTGGCACATACTTACAGCATATTAAACAAAAATGTTTGGATATAGGGCCATCTCAGATTTTGTCCTGGAAGGCGTTGGCGGCCATTTTCAAGATGGCCGCCGAAAACCTATTTTCCCCATATCTTAATAACTGCGCCACGTAGAGCAATCACTTTGGTACCAAAACATAGGTTTTCGGGGGTCAACGATTTAAATATGTTATATGACCTTTTCCGACATTCACATCCGCCATTTTTTAAGATGGCGGTCGCTAAACTCAATGTCCCCATATCTTAACAAATTAGGTATATAAAACCTAATTGTTGCGTCACTGTATTGGTCATAGTTTAAAGATGGCAAATATGTTACGATTGGTCTTCCCCGACATTCTTATCCGCCATTTTAAAGATGGCACCCTTAAAAGCGAAAGTGGCAAAGTTAAACGTAACAGCGGATTTGTGCGGACATTTGCACACTGTTAGCGAATGTCCAAAATAAATAAGAACAGAGTTCCATTTGTTCGGTCACTTTACTAAAGAGAAAGCGTGAAATGACAATAACTAAACAAGTATTGAACAGGTTGAAATGCGAGTGTGTAATGGTTCCGTTTCTAGTAGCGCATGCGCACTGGTATAAGGGACCGGTTATTATGCGGGAGCAAGGGACCGGTTATAATGTTCTCTATCTCCCTCCGAGTCTTTATGCTACTGGATAAAGGCTGATAAATGTTTATTGACTATCCCATGGAGTAGACCTTGTGCCAGGTAGGCACGCTGGTCGCTCTGGTGGATCGTCGTTGACCAATTGCTGGTGCTGGTGGTTCCACGTCAGGCTCCGATGGGGGTGGAGATCTCGGGATCTCTGGGGCTGGTGGTGGCGTCTGGAGGATCGCGCGCCTCGGTGTGTCTCGTCCTGGGGTTGCAGGCGTGACTGCAGCGGGCGGTGTCTTGCGCTGGGGTGTTCTCGCTGACGTCAGTGTCGGTGGCGGTGTGTGCCCCGTCTGCGTCGCAGGTGTCGCAGGTGTCGCAGGGTCGTTATCGAGGTCAGGTAGTTGCGGTGTCACGACGGGTGTTGGTACGGTGACGCGGGTTGCTAGGTCGTCATAGATCGATCGGGTTGGCGGCCGGTCGTAGTGAACTGGGCTGAACTTGCGCAGGAATTTCCTGTTCCGAAGTGTGACTCTGCCCGATCCGTCAATCTTGATCGCGTATTGGTCGTGCTGACGTACCTCAACGATACTGCCCGTCTTGTCCCATTTGTTGGGGTGAGGTCCTGTCTGGTTCTGTACGCGGACTAAGTCCCCTACCGCGAGTGGTGGAAGGCGTTTAGTGTGCTCCGCCCAGGTTTCAGCTGTGCGGATGTTGCGTTTACGGAGGGCTTCCTCCCTTGCTTTGAGTGTCTCACGCCAAGTCTCATGTGGTCTGTATTTCCCGGGGATAATCGGGATGAAATCGCGTGTCGGGCGACCGAAGACACACATTGCCGGGGAGATCTTTGTGTCAGGGTCGGGTGTGTTGCGATATTGTAGTATCGCTATCTGCACAGCGTCAGTGTCCAGTTCTCCCTTCGGACCGGTGTTGTCGGTGATGAGTCGTTTCATCGTCTTCACCCCAATCTCTGCACGACAGTTGCTGTGGGGGAAGGCCACCGATGATAGGCGGTGGTGTACGCCCCATCTGTGCAGGAAAGACCTGGTCTCGGTAGAGGTGAACTCCGGACCCCCGTCCGATGCGAGCTCTTCTGGCGTCACGTACGTCACGAAGGCGCGACGTAAGTGGTTGATGAGGCCGGTGGCGCCACCTGTCGACTGCGATATGATTGGCCAGTTTGAGTATATGTCCACCGTCACGAGGTAGTGTACGCCCCTGTGTACGAAGAAGTCCGAGCACACTGCCTGGAAGGGGTAAACGACCGGGATCGGTGGGATGGGCGGTGCTCCAGGTTGTGAGGGTGCCATCCGGTGGCAGTGTTCGCAATTTTTCCGAGTGGTGCTGATGTCGGCCGATATGCCTGGCCAGAACACAGAGGATTCTGCACGGGCGGTCATCATCGATACGCCCTGGTGGGCAGCGTGTAGGGTGCTCAGTACCTCACCGCGGAGTGAGGGCGGTATGATAACCCTGTCCTTGTATAGGATCACTCCGTCTGTCGATGTGATGTTTTCGCGGTACTGGTGATAGTCGCGAATCGTCTCTGGCATCTCGATCTTCGAGTCGGGGATGCCGTCGGTTGCCATTTCCTCCAGTGTGTGCATATCGACGTCGCTGCTGGTAGCCTCCCTGACACGGTCCCATGTCACTGATCGCAATGATTCGAGGCCCGCGGCGCACCATGTCAGGTTGTCCTCCTCGACGTCGTCGTCGTCGTCGTCATCCGGTTCGACTCGGCGTAGGAGAGATAGGACGTTGGTGTGCATGCTGGATGGTAGGTGGTTCACTATGGCAGCATTGTCGTCTGGTAGGTTCAGATTGATTTTTATTTGTTAAAAATCAATATGGTTTTAGAAAAAAACACTCTACCGAGTTAGCATCACTTGAACTAATAGATAGAATAATTACACAAATTGATAAAAATTATGTTCCTTTCAGTATTTTTCTTGACCTCTCTAAGGCCTTCGATACAATTGATCACTCGATACTATTAACTAAACTAAGATATTATGGATTACAGGGTCCTACCCTGAATCTATTTAAAAGCTACTTAGGCAATAGAAGACAATACACCGAATTTCAAAATGAAAGTTCTGATATCCTACCTATCACAATTGGTGTACCACAAGGATCTATTCTTGGTCCCCTATTATTCATAATATACATTAATGATTTCCCTAAAGCTAGCGAAATGTTTAACTTTATTATGTATGCCGACGATACCACCTTATTTAGCACCATCAATCATTTTCAGGGTAACTCCCCAAATAGAAATATAAAATCGGCAGTAAACGATGAACTCCTTAAAATAATTGAATGGTTAAACATTAATAAATTATCATTAAACAGAAACAAATCCAAATATATGATTTTTCACATGAAAAATAAAGCTGTCGATAACTTTATGCTCAATATAAATGGTACAAACATTGAAAGAGTAGATGAATTTAATTTTTTAGGACTTACTTTAGATACAAATTTAAATTGGAATAAACACATTGAAAAAGTATCAAACAAGTGTTCCAAAACAGTCGGCATATTAAACAGACTAAAATATGTCTTTCCCCTAGAAATTAAAATTATCTTATATAATACGTTATTTTTATCACATATCAACTATTGTATTATGGTGTGGGGATACCAAGGTAGTCGAATGTTGAAAATACAAAAGAAAGCTATGAGAATTTTATCTATAAGTAAATATAATTCACACTCTGAGCCACTTTTCAAAAAATTTAATATCTTAAAAATTGATGACATGTTAAAATTACACGAACTTAAGTTTTATTATAAATATGTACATCATGACCTACCTGCTTATCTATTAAATTGGAAAATAATTACAAATGCTTACGTACACAAATACAACACAAGGAAAAAAACAGAGTTACACCCATTCAGAACAAAACATGAATTTGCCAAAAGATGTCTTAGATACAGTTTGCCATATGTCATAAACAATACCTCAAAGTTAGTCACAGAGAAGATTGGAACACATACCTTCAGAAGTTTTGGTAATTATGCAAAAAACTATTTATTAGAAAAATACGTAGATACGTGTACAATATTAAACTGCTATACATGTTATCAAAGTCATTAAAACTGTATTATTGCATGTGATATGTATGGATATGTATTGTATATATATAAATCAGCATATGGATATTGTATTTGTGCATATACACATACATATCAAGTATATTGAAGTGTACTATTGACAACTAGTATTTGTTTATTTTAACATACCTTTAATACTCCAATACATGCATATATGTAATCAAGTAATCTCGGTTTCTTTTCTTTTCCTGCACTTTTACTTTTGCATTTGCACTTCCTTCGGTAAAATTGAATTGAAACAAATTATTACTGTGGCTCCTATGAGAGCGACTGTTATTGTCTTAATAGGAGTCACAGACCCCATCTAATTTGAAATTACACTGCATTTGTATATATATGCCTGTTCATGTTACGTTAATTTCATATTATACACATATTGTAATTGGGGTCTAAATAAAACTTTCTTGTTCTTGTTCTTGTTCTTGTTCTTGAGTGATGGTAGCGCGGTGCCGACCGGCCTACGTGACATGGCATCTGCCGCCTTGTTCTTCATGCCTGGGACATGTGTGATGCGGAAGCGATAACGCAGGGTCTTCTCCTTGAGGTTCCTGAGGCGAAGGGTTAGGTATGTCGTCAAGGGCTCTGTCCGCAAAGAGTTTCAGCAGCGGCTTATGGTCTACCGCTACGATCAAGTTCTCGCAACCCAGCACGAAGTAGCGCGCCTTGTCCAAGGCGTCCGCGACTGCGAGGGCCTCGCCCTCTATGGGCGCGTATCTGGATTCTGCTGCGTGAGTAAACCTGCTGCCGACCAGGGTTATTTTCCACCCGTCGTTGCAGCAGAAGGGTCTGATTGGTGAGCATCGGCAGTGCTTTTGAAATAGCCAGAATCCAATGCCCGTTGGGAAACGAACAAACATTTCGGAAACGGCAACAGACAAATTTTGCCTAGGTGTGAGAAACAAAAGAGGCGACACCTTGGTAGAATGTGCTACATCAAGAAAGTACAAAATCATGAATACCATGTTCCAGAAGAAAGCAGGGAGGAGATGGACATGGAAAAGCCCAAATGGAGAAACGAAGAACGAAATTGACTACATCCTGACAAACAGGCCATACATGGTCACTGGTGCTCGTCGAATCGGCCGTCCGAAAGTGGTATCACCGAAAGTTCATCCCCTGTCGCCGAGAGGACGGTTATCGACGTAGACGGGGCATCTGCCGGTGCCGATGACATGACTTCAGTTTAATTACGCGATGCTAGAAGAAAGGTTGTTTTAAAATCTTGCTAACAATAAAACAATTGATCGGTCGAGTCATTTGCTTTTCAGTTATCAACGCGAGTCTCAGCTAGGAAGCGAAACAAAAATCGATTACACGATTGAACTAAACAGCCTCAAGTCCCTTTGATGGTGTGAAGTCAGGCTATCATATGCCTATATCAGGAAATGTAGTTGTCTTATTGGCGAATAACAATGTATGTTAGCAGTCGCTTATCGCTGCTGTTAGCACGAATAATCAATAGTTTGATTAGTTTGAATCATATCTCAACCGTGAGGACATTACAACACGAACAATTGCCACTATAGAAATTGTTTGGAAATCAAGCGTTATTCCGATTAATGAGAGGTTCGTCGTTACTCGGTGTTTGTTCTTCTTCTTCCTTTTCCATTAAAGATCATTACCTTTGTCTCTTATCATCTATGTTTACTTTATTTTGTTGTATGTCCGGCCGAGTATACCTCCATAAATATTGCATGCGTGGGGCGGATATTGTGCAGGCGTTGTAGCGACCATCTGAATACTATAGCTTAGTTTAGGGTGGTTCGTAGATTGAGACTTATAATTTCACCGGCGCAGTCTTGGGGGCTCAACCTTCTAAAAAGCTGTACAGTTGGTTGCAACTTATTGTTTTAAATTTTTTGTACGCACAAAATTACAGTAACTGTCACATTATTGTGGTTGAAAATATTGGATTTGAATCTCGGCAGTTCAACATAATTACATAAATTTCATTCATGTTATCGTACATATAGCAGTGTCACATACACACATGCCATTGGATGTACACATACACACATGCCATTGGATGTACACATACACACATGCCATTGGATGTACACATACACACATGCCATTGGATGTACACATACACACATGCCATTGGACGTACACATACACACATGCCATTGGATGTACACATACACACATGCCATTGGATGTACACATACACACATGCCATTGGATGTACACATACACACATGCCATTGGATGTACACATACACACATGCCATTGGATGTACACATACACACATGCCATTGGATGTACCCAGACATGTTAAAAACTTCTCACGTTAGTGCATTTTGTATGTGGACGCAAGCTACACCTGTATATTACTGAGCACAGTATAATAATGTAACACAAAGATTGTCTTCAGTTTAACCGCGGCTTTTATCTACAAGATTCAAGATTCAATAACTTTATTGTAGAATACAGTACCAAGGTTGCATTATGAAATCGTCCATCTGTTATATACACATTTCCAGTGAATCAACATGCCGCGAACAATTCATACCATCTCCTCGTCACCACATAAACTTTTTCACATAAATAGTGTGACATTTTCTGATAAAACGGCGCACAAGACAAAGAATTATAACTTCATTTCGGAGGAGACACATTTACAACGAACTGAAGTTAGCACAATAATATATCGATTTTTATTATACAATCACATACAGCCCTAATACATGTCACATGATATCATCTTAAGACATGTTAATTCAGCTCAGCAAGTTTGTTTTCTACGGGCAATTTAGACCTAATACGTATCGGCATTCACCAGTTCCTCTCGCCCGTTATAGTTACCAATCGGATCACAACATTGGGGTCGCGTGCAATCTTTGTAGTAGTCTGATGAGTGCAAGTATAGATAACGTATGGACAAATAACAAACATTGATTGATTCACTCTGCCATATGAGTTAGGGTTGTCGGTTAACAATCTTCTTTTCTGCCAAATATCATAATATTTTACATAACAAAGGGTACGAATTGGTCTTCCGGTTGTATTCGTTGCACCAGGTTCGTGTCGTTAGTTGGATGGTTCGATGACATAATGATAATAAAAACGTTTTCTGTCGACAAAGAGGCCCGTGTTTCAGAGTGTCTCACGAGAACTAGCTATATCGCAAACCAAAATGTATAACAAGACCGGTGTTTTACTCAGATGTTAGGCCACACAATCAGCGTGAGTGAATCTGGTGTCAAAGTTCGTCTGGAAGATCGTGTTATCATTCCTGTGCACGCACACACGCACGCACGCACGCTCGCCCACACGTAAACAGACACACGCACGCACGTTCACACACATTCACTAACACACACCAGCACGATTATACATAGGTTATCCCTATATAATTTGCTGTCCTAATAATCGTAATGATTACCAAAAATAAATATATACTTTGACCACTTGTAAGCAGTTTTCAGCATGTTGTCTAAATTCGTGACTTACGTTGATAACATTCTGAATTACATTTAAAATATCTAGCACTAGCTTCCACGTTACACCAACAAGCAGCTCCACTTTGTGTAGGCGGTATAGCAGTACTCCACGCAGGACAGTTCACGCTTATCGTACGTTCGCAACTGTCGACCCAACATTGTTTCTACCTTTATTAATCTCACGTATGAACAGGATGTGTTTATATCGGTCAACTTACATAAAACCGCTATCTTATCGGAGAACTAATTTAGTTTAAACCGCCCTTGAGCATCACGATCTGAACCGAACGGATTATTCATAAAGTCAAACAATATAGTTTAGTTGAGGTGACCATGTCATTTGATCAAATGATAATAAGATAGTTCACTTGTAAGCAGGGTATACGAATATGAACACACTTATTCAATGTAAAACACATAAACAATCCGTACATATAAATAGGTATAAAAATACATAGCTATTAAAAGTAACTAGTTAGAAGTATAGATACAGTAAAAATAAAATAACGTAATCAGTTTAAATATATATATATATGTGTTATAAAATTATAATAACTAATTAACTTAATATGTAACACATTATATAAATTCACCATTTTATAAAGATCATTAAACGGTTTTTAGGTGATCCCTTAATGTAGTGTAGATTACCCTTTTCATTTGTTGTGGTGACCCTTATTAATGGATGATCCCCTTCTTCCTTGCCACAGTGTTTGATTCAGTCCTATTGTTTGCCAACATGTTGTTACTGCGTTATCTGAGAGGTTATATGAAACTATTTCAAGTGTTCTCCAGGGAAACTAGCGGCTGTCTCGATCTGCGAATCCTTTTAAAATTTACATTCTCTAGTCTCCTGTCTCACCCATTGATCAGGCCGATTGTAGTGGTGCGCGTTCAGGGGCTTCAACAGCGATCTTCTTCCATCTAGGACGGTTGAGGGCTGCCTCATATAAATCCCCTGGGTGTAGTCCCGTCCACTTTCGGGTGTTGTCAAAGGACTTTCGTGGTGTACCTCCTCGTTTCCTGCCGCCTTTGACCGTGCCTTGTAGAATTTCTTTGGCAAGTGTGTTGTGCCTGGTAGCATGGCCGAACCGTTAGAGTTTTCGGCGCTTCACTATGGTCAGAAGTGGTCTTTGAGGTCCTTACATTACCGGTCAATTATTACTTTACCGTCAGTCGATTTATTACACTACCGGTCGATTATAGTATTACCGCCCGATTAGTACGTTACCGGTCGACTACTACATTACCGGTTGTAACATACGTTTCAAGAATAAACTATCAGTGATTCGATTTAACCTGCCGATGCTGTTTCGAAACTTGGACAATATCGTTCACCTCACCATCACACGAAGGAGGTCACGATAAGATTTAAGCTAATCAAATTATCGATAAATATTATTGGTTGCAACGATAAGCGAATGTTAAATATAACCTTAGGTTTGCTAGCAAGTGTCCCAATTCGCCGATAAGACAACTATATTTATATAGGTAAATGCTAGCCTGACTTCAAACCATCAAGAAGACAGCGTGGATATGTCACAGCCCAGTTCATCGAGTAATCGAGTTTTGTTTAAGCTTCCGCTTGTTGTCTGAGACTCGCGTTGACAAGTGAAGAGCAACATAGTTGTTCACGGCATTACCCGGCTACAGAACGACGGCTCACGTTAAAAGATTTTATTGTTAGAACAAATTTAAAACAAAGTTGTCTCTAACATCACGTAATTACACACAAGTCATGTCGTCGGTACCGGTAGTTGTTCCGTTTATTACGTCGATAACCGTCCTCTCGGCGAAAGGGGATGAACTTCCGGTAATACCACTGCCGGACGGTCGATTCGACGAGCTGTTCCGACTGCAGCGACGTCTAGCGGAGACAGAGAAGCCCATGTACGCAGCATTCGGCGAGGACGAGTTTGTTGGCGAAGACGGATTTCGAGCGTTGCTCGACAGCGGCGATACGTTAATTGCGATCGAAAGTAAAAATGATGACGTCATTGATTCGTTCGTCTGTGTCGCTCCTAGCGTCTTTGCGCGATATTACAACGCCGCCGTCGCTGACGTGTTCGTTGGCGTCGATAGCGCGCAGGCGAAGGCTGGCATGTTCCGGAAGTGGATCGACATTGCAACTGCGCGTGCGCTTAAACTCGGCTACGTCACCGTTCTAGTTCAGACATTCGTCACCAACGTGGCGACATATGGCGACATGCGCGAAGCTGGTTATGAGTTTTGCGCAGTTCTGCCGTCTAGCGGCCGGCTTCGGGGAATCGGTCTTACTGACCTTGTCCTCTGGCGGAAATATGTCGCAGACCGAAATGTAAGTTCCTGTAGTCTAGTTTATCATACAACCAATTCATGTTATAAAGATATACGTACTGCTTTTTTGCGATATTCATCATTATCAGATGTTTCTTCCTTTATATTTATTTTCCCTACCTTGTATTGTCTGTCAGCTTGTACATACTCTGAACACTGATATCCATTATAACTTCACTTCCTGTCACACTATCAGTACAAGCGCCCACATCCCATATACACACAGTGTTCTCCTGTCATACTATCAGTACAAGCGCCCACATCCCAAATACACACAGTGTTCTCCTGTCACACTATCAGTACAAGCGCCCACATCCCAGATACACACAGTGTTCTCCTGTCACACTATCAGTACAAGCGCCCACATCCCATATACACACAGTGTTCTCCTGTCACACTATCAGTACAAGCGCCCACAACCCAGATACAAACATGGTTCTCCTTCTTACGCCCTCACCTGTACTTCCTTCATTGTTACCCCCTCCATTCTCACATCGCATTCAGCCAAGCTGTCAACTTTCTTAATGGTCTTTCTTCCGACTACTACATGCAGATGTGTATCTCTTGTTCACCTTTTCTCCTGAGTTCATTGTTACCAGGTCCATTCGAAGGCATTTGTTTTGTTAAGATTTTAGCTGATTCATGCAATTATCTTTTATAGTCTCTCATTTCTTATCTGTCATCACCATTATGACGCTTGTATTCAGTTTCGTCTTCAGTTTCTCCTGTTCAAACACATTTCGTCTGAGCGGATTCATTACCATGATGAAAAGCACGGAATTCAAGGCACTTCCCTATCTGAAGATTACTTCCTTTTATAACTGTTCTAGTGGCTCTCTTGCAATCCTCATCAGCGTTATTGGCTCCTGTGTCGTTTTCTCCACAATCCTACCATCTGCTTCTTCAAACACCGCAGTTGATATTGTATTGTCGCGTGTATTTTCAATGTGGAAATACATGTGAGTCTACAGGACTGTAACATGTTGTCTTTTCTGTGGGTGTGTTTTTCAGCCTGGAACACACATCCAACAAACATCGCCGAGGGGGTAGTGTTGGTGATTTTCCCCGTCGAGGGGGTAGCGTCGGTCAAAATGTGTTTACATCACAGCTTCATTTCAAACATAACTCTATTCTTCCAAGCGGAACTATTTCCACAAAACTGGAACTCTTTTGTCTCAGCGTGGGCGGGGGTGCGTACGCTCCTATCGCACCTACTGGCCTGGTCTAGCTTCGTTCTGTTGAGTGTTTGTTTCAGCTATTGTGTAAAGCATTACTCGTCCGGTCATAAATCTGGACAATATATGTATATATTATCCTATGTTTCGCAGCGATGTTTGTTATTTGTATATCTCATTTGCTTCCGGCTGTAGACTTGCGACTTCTCAGTGAGACGGGTTCCTCGCGACGAGTGCTGGTACTTCGGCCCAGCCAGGCCGAGACGGAACACCGATTTCCCCAAGAAATACACTCTCAAAGATGGCACGGTCATCGAGTGGAACAACTTGCAGTCGGAGGATATCGACAGCTACTGCCGCTTGTTTGTCGACGCCAGCGCGCTTGGGGAGGGTAAGTCGGAATATAAGTGTGTGTGTTGTTTGTGTGTGTGTGTGGGTGGGTGGGTGCGTGCACGAGTGTTCGTAAGTAGGTGCTAAGGCGTAAATCACGGTGCGTATATGTTTGTAAAATTTATATGCATATCTATATTTATATGCATATATATATATATATATGTATATATATATATATATATATGCATATCTATGTATATATATATATATAAATGTATATATATATGTATATATATGTATATATATATATGCATATCTATGTATATATATATATATATATATATAAATGTATATATATATATATATATAAATATATATGCATATAACTTATATATGTGTGTGTGCGTGGGTGCGTTCATGCGTGTTCGTACGTGCGTGTGAAGGCGTAAGTCAGAGTGCGTATGTGTTTGTATAATTGATACACACACACACACACACACACACACACACACACACACACACACACACACACACACACACACACACACACACACACACACACACACACACACACACACACACCCACACACACACATATATATATATATATATATATATATATATATATATTATCCGTCTCTCTTCTCTTGCGCTCAAAGGTTACACCGCTGACGAAACCGACCCGGAAGTGACGCGGCACTTAATCGAAAGTGACACCGTCGTATGCAGGACCTTCAAGACGGTCGACACAGGCGAAGTGGTCGGCGCCGGTCTACTTCTTCCGGCTACTTGCACTCGCACGACCACCCCGATCGTGTCCAGTGGAGCCATGGTAGTTCGTCCAGACTTCGCCTCCAAGGGGCTAGGCTCGGTAATGATGGAACTATGGCAGGAATTGGCGATTAGCTGTGGCTACGACGCATTGTACGGAGAGACGCACGCTAAGCACACGGCAGTGCTGCACATGGCCATCAAGGAGGGTATGCGCATGATCGGATGTGTACCCGGCACGATCAAACTCCCCACTTCCGGTTGGGGTGACACCGTTCTGTTTTATATGCTGTTTGGGCGACATGTGAAGGCGAGCAACTTGTAGTTGTCTTAAAGCTGTCACCTCGGTCAGTTCTTTGAATGAATACTTATGTGTAATAAGATCATACAAAGAATTGACAGTTTGGTGGTATAACATTTGAACGTGGATAACCTTGTTGAGGTCATTAAAAACTTATTGTCGATCTTTGCGGTCTGGAAAGAGGTCCCGGTCTGAGAGTAAGTTCCGGTTCCGTTTTGCGTATTGCGCAAGCGATTGTACATACCAAAGGTTAGCGCATACTTTCGGCCCGCAGCTGTACGGTCTGGAAGTAAGTTCCGGTCTTAGAGTAAGTTCCGGTTCCGTTTGGCGTACACACTGTACATTTCAAAGGTTAGCGCCTATTTTTGGCCAGCTTAAACACGGTGTTTGCTGAAACTGTGCGTGACCCAATTATATTATAGTTTACGTTAATGATACGGTTACTTTTGTAATAGTTTTTTTGTATACATAACAAACCCTCATAATTAGCATAACTTGTAATTATTTTCCAACAAATGTGTTTTATTTTGATGTCATTGTCTCAAAGCGTTGTGTATCTTACGATTTGGTTCGTAGATTTATATTTTTTTAAATTCGTGGGGGTGTGTGGATCCTAGGGATAACAGTTTATAAATGACACATATCTCTGTCAATTTGACATGTATGAAGCACCGTAGGGGGGCAAGTACATCAGTGGAGTAACAGTCGTTACAGCAAGCAGAAAATGATTAATTATGTAACTCAGTCGCCGCGAGCGTCGAGCAAGGGTCAAAGGTGATCGGTCACTTGAGGTCACGTTGCTCACCGCGATGCACATACTTCTGGCACGGGGTCAAAGTTGATCGGTTGGCTGAGGTCACGTTGCTCACCGCGGGTCGTATTTTATATACTGCGCTTGCGCGAGCATGCGCAATACGCAAAACGGAACCGGAACTTACTCTCAGACCGGAATCTCCTTCTAGACCGGTACACTGGATGTGCTTCTTTTGGGCTGGGTCGACATTAATGTAGGCTTCGTAGCTTCTTGCTATTATTTCAGGATACCTGAATAACAGATTTGAAAAAACGAGTTAGTTAATATTAGAGAGGTTACATTTTTGACGAAATGTGCCTGAAACATGTCGAGTGATAATGGACCTGATGAGGTAGATTTGACGACAGGCGGATGGCACACAACGGAATTATTTTGCAGTTCAGATAAAATATATGTGTGTAATTGTGGAATATATTATTACTTGCTTATTCTTGCCCCCGAGATGTGCAACCTCTGGGGCAAGAACAAGTAATAATATATTCCACAAATATACCTAATTTATTCCACATATATACATGTATACATATGTGTGTGTGTGTGTGTGTGTGTGTGTGTGTGTGTGTGTGTGTGTGTGTGTGTGTGTGTGTGTGTGTGTGTGTGTGTGTGTGTGTGTACAGTTTGACAGTATTAGCATACCATAATATCATGTTTTGTAAAAGTCATTTTATTGTGCTTTAACACATCTTTGGGAACACATTAAGCGTTCACGTTATGTAAAGAACTTTATCTTAAAATCCTAGCTCGTGTTGACATTTTTTAAATGTACATTGGTATGTGTGCATGATATTCCAAATCAAATAGGATGGATCACATAATTATATATCTGTGTTTGTATACGAATACTGCGTAAGCCAAACGTAAGAGTAATAATATACCGTAAACCTCGAATATATCGAATCTCCTGGGACTGGCCAATTTATTCGTTACATCCGACAGTCGTTATATCTGAAAAATAATTGGTCAACTTCACTTAATCGGTAAAAGCGAAATTCGTTATAAGCGAATTTGTTATATCCGAGGTTTACTGTACCTACTTGCGTAGCAAATGGTTTTGGAGGAAATCGATAATATTACTAATGACATATCAAACTTACAAGTCAAACTTACAAGCATCTAACATGACTTACTTTTCTGTCATCTGAGAGCTACGCGGTTATTAAGTAAACGTTCCAAGTTGGCGACGTGTAGGAATACCTATACCACAGAATGTCCTTTATAAAATGACCACGATGTCAATCTGCTTGGTGGGTACTAGTCGTAGTAACTGGTAAAAAAGTAAACTAAAGTGTGTTGAGTTGCTAACAACTATCTGTAACAATTTGTCGGATACAATACATTTGTTTCCGTGACTTTTGGAAGATCGCATTCAACCGATCACGATCGTTTCGCAAATAAAATGCAAATATGGCACTATTAGCCTTATTTATTTGTTCCTCGATAGTAGCCTACTACCATTTGCAAAATGTTCAAATATTCTATTTGTGACATAATAGCCCTGCGTGTGTTTGCGTGTGTTTGCGTGTGTTTGCGTGTGTTTGCGTGTGTTTGATTGTGTTTGCGTGTGTTTGCGTGTGTTTGCGTGTGTTTGCGTGCGTTTGCGTGTGTTTGCGTGTGTTTGCGTGTGTTTGCGTGTGTGTTTGCGTGTGTGTGTGTGTGTGTGTGTGTGTGTGTGTGTGTGTGTGTGTGTGTGTGTGTGTGTGTGTGTGTGTGTGTGTGTGTGTGTGTGTGTGTGTGTGTGTGTGTGTGTGTGTGTGTGTGTGTGTGTGTGTGTGCTGTAACGTTTATATATCTGGTTTTTAGATACAAATTGTTCATGTTAATATGTTATGTTTCACCATTCACTATTTTGTGATGACATTATATGCCAAACTGAACCTGTTTATGTTGGCAGCTATTTTGACTTAGTTTGATTACAGCCCATCCGAAGTTCAAGTATAACATTTAGAGCAAAACAAAAGCATTTCCTACCTACGCCGAGCTGTTTAGTGTCCGCAAGAGCAATACTCAGCACAGCACACACGGATGTACACGCGCATGCGTACCCACACATTATTCAATTTCATCACATTCACAACGAAACAAAACATGACAAGGATGTAACGCGTGTAGTAGACCCTAGGCGTTCACTTTATGTAAAGACGGTTTAAAAAAGATAAATTCTCATATAGCGCAGTATCCTATCCTCAGGACTGCTTAAAGCGCTTTACACGTTACTCCCTGGCAGACCTGTTCAGTCGAACACCATCTCGACTTCTCTGGGAAGCATTCAGCCATGCTGCAATAAATGCGCGAAGACAACTCGTACACAAATATCCACCACTGTCTATAGCCAGGTACTCATCCATGCAGCTGAGTGAACTGAAGCAATGTAGAGTAAACGAACTTGCCCAAGGTTCGACACTGCCGCATAGGATTCGGACCCGGGTTCTCTCAGTCGAGAGTCCGAAGCTATTACGCTGCGCTACTTCGCTCCACAGTTTGGTCTCAGCGTTCACTTTATGTCCACTGAGGATAATGCTTCAAACTAAAACCATCATTACTTACATGTTTGTTGAACCAATAAATGTCACAGCAAAGACACGTGTCGCAACCGTAGCGAGTAGCGAGTATAAATGCCATACATTTGTCACTGACAAATGTCGTACACTTCAATGACAACTATCACAAAACAAGAGCTACCCGAACTCACCCGATGTGTATTATGTTGTAAGGCAAACTACCCTCCAATAGGTAATATTTCTGCAGACCACCAAACTACCGAGAAAACATCTGTTAACCCCGTCACTGTCAGATGTACCATTTAACAAGATTTAACAAGATTGCCACCCAGAGAATTAACTCAAGGTGGCAGGTGGACAAGGAAGCCCTTTGGCTTATCGAGAGTCCGACCCTTTTATCTATGTGTATATATTATAGTGTATATTAGTTTAACAAGAAAATCCACCATGTGATCTTTAATTATCTTTCTAATAATTTGAAAATCACTGATGTTAAACTCACTGGTCTATAGTTCTCTGACTTGTTTCTCGAACCTTTTTTAAATAACGGTATAATGTTTGCCTCTTTCCGTTCTATAGGAACCACTCCCTCTTCTAATGACAAATTGAAAACTGTTGCAAGTGGTATGCTAATTTGTTCTACAGTTTCCAATAGTAGTTTGGGTGGAATACCATCCATTCCAGGTGATTTATTATCCTTCATAGCCCTTATTTTCTTAGCTACCATTTCCGGGGTTACAATTAATTGTCCTAAATAGTCAGAATCTACCCCCTTGAACTTAACCTCTGGTATTGGCAGTGAACTAATATCTTCTCTGGTAAACACTGAACTAAAGTGCTCATTCATGTCTTCTGCCATTAAGAATCCATCTGATATCATATTTTCAGCAATATCTTCTAGAGGACCGACCTTATCTTGAACTTTCTGTTTGCTCCGAACAAACTCTTGCTGTCATGTTTTATATTACTAGCTAATTGTTGTTCATAGCTTCTCTTTGAATTTCTAATTTCAGCTGTAGCTTGATTAAGTGCTTCTTTATAACTGTTGTAGTCTTCATCATTTCCAGTACATCTATATGACTTCCACATCACTTGTTTATACTTAATTTTTCTAATGGCTTCTTTCGAAAAGTGTTTCTTTTTGGACCGTTTCCCTTGTTTTTTGAAGGGTACAAATGTATCTACTATGCACTTAGTTTCACTCTTTAATATATTCCAGCATTCTCTTGCTGTGTTATTTTTCAGTGGGTTATTCCAGTCTATCTTTGCTAAATATTTCGTCATGTCCTTTTGGGGTCAGGACACTGTTAGACTTCCTGCTTGGTTACAGAAACGAAAAAGTGCAGTATATTTTTGGGAAATGATTTGTTTGTAATATTCACCTGCTTTGACATAAGTAGTCAGATTTCTAGATGTGATCATAGAAGCTGTTGACAGTAAAATGATGTATTTTAGCTGATATTACTAAGCGGAAGGGTATTTGGCAGTAATTTTGCTAGTTGACCCTTTGGCCGGATTACTGCCTGCATCCATTTGTAAATATTGACGGGTGTCACACATACAGGCATTTTGTAAGAGCTAGAAATATTAGATTTTGACAAAACTCGACCAGCATGTCAATGAGATAATGATAACAGCAGGTGAGAAATTTAATAAATTGTCTAGGTCACGTTTTCTTACAGTCAGACAAAACGTTAGCATGGTCGCCAATGGGAAAACTATCAGTGTGCTGACCCCTTATACCTTCCTTTGTGGACATTTCTCCTATTCTGCTTTTTACTATTCCTTTCTGATTTCTGATTTGGTTGTGTATCTGGTTGTGATCACTACTCCCCAGTGGCTCACATATCTTGACATTGTCAACCAATTCATTCTATGAGAACAAAACTAACACATTCTCACCCCTGGTTGGTTCTAGCACATGTTGATAAAGGAAGGTATCTTGAACAAAAAGTAGAAACTTGTGGTCCTCACACCCCATACTCTGTAAAGATTTCCATTGTATATGCCCGTGGTTAGAATCCCCCATAATAATACAGTCCTGTTTGCTTACTTCCCTTATAGCGTTTTGTATTTGTTCATTCTCTTCTATGCTTATGTTTGGACTTCGATAAACTAACCCAACTGTTAACATTGAGTTTCCTGTAACTATGTTACACCAAACAGCTTCTTCGTAATATGCTTGTCTTTCTAATTTTATTTCATAAGCCTGGATATATTATTTAATATATAAAATAACTCCACCTCCCTTTCTTCCTATTCTATCTTTCCTAAACATTACATATCCTGTTAGTCCCAATTCGGCATCTGATATATCGGTGATGGTCCAGGATTCGGTTATACCTATTATGTGAGGGTCAATATCTTCTACCATAATGTTTAGTTCATTTCTTTTGTTTACTATACCCCTTGCATTTAAACGAACACATTTATATCCAGCTTCAGAAGAGTTTTCCAGACTGTTCTTTGCTGATTTATTTGTGCTGTCTTTATCTAGGCCTCCAGTTTCAGGCTTTTCTGTGAGTCCACCCTGTGAATCTAGTTTAAATAGATGCAACCTGTCTCACTGTCAACAGATCGCAGCAGGTTCTCTGATAAAACTGCTGCCCCGTTTCCAATAAGATGGAGGCCATCTCTCATGTACATATCTTCCCTCCCAACAAAGTACCCCCACAAATCTGTGAATCCCACCCCCTCGTCATGTGTGAGATGATATAGCGCGTTATGTCGTGACGTTTTTTCCCGCTACACCGACGTCGGACTATGACGCCGCATGTTAAACCGCAGTTCACAAACGACGCAGGGGCACAGTTTATCTGACCCATTTCGTTTCCAGCCGGCGGGAGTTCGTGATTTAGTGAAAGGCAAGCAATAAATATCCAGATTTATCGCCCACTGCTGCTGCTGGCTGTCCGTTTACTGTTTCAGCTCCACTGTTACGACGCTCCGGGTGTTGGCCCCTGTCTGGGATACACCTGTTCATCATAGGATACGTCTTTTTCATTAAACGGCCTCAACAGGTGTAATTCCAATTAAAACGTTTGACGACTTGGCGTGATTTATTTTGCTATCATAGCCAACGATTTTTGTAAATTGCAGATAACATAAAATGGCGTGTTAAAACGTAGATCTGCCTATACAAAATGTCAAAGCAATAAATTCGCTCAAATGGGCACCCGTAACCGGATTGCGCAGTCAAGCGTAATGCGCACGGATTTATGATACGAGAGCTATTATTCCTATGTTCTGAGCTACGTGTCCTGTGTTTTGATAAATGGTCTCTTTCTTTCTAAGTAGACTTCGCACGTCGTCGGGCAGTGTTCAAAGCAATTTTTTTGGTGAAATTTTAATCTCTATAATGTACACAATTATTCACTAATCCTGTTAATATGGCTAATTCATGTAATTCTATGCATTTATTTTAATACAATTATATTTTATTGATCACATATGACCATTGCACTATATCGTTATAATAACTCGGCGTACGCGGAGTTTCCATCTTGCGCCAGCATTCACGATCGGTATAAGGCATCCTCATGAATATTTGGTACCGTTCTTCAGATTGTGGTTACCGCCGCTGAGTTTTGTGGGGCAAGAAAAATAGATCCCACTGCTGTCGTGGATTCAATAACGAGAAAGAAGGAAAAGGGAAAAAGACGATCTATGGAATAAACTGGGAGTGAATATAGGGGAAGTACATGTCAGATGGATTGATTTATTTTGAAATGTGTTTCACGGAGCATGGGCGGGCTGCATCATTAATCAACCACGTGGAAACAAGCTCAAAATTATTCGTATAAACCCAGTTATTTATCGGCTATTTTGCGCGTGTTAGACCATAATTATGCATCAAATGCAAGAAATAAGTGGTAGAGAATGTACTTATGCGAGAATAGTACTTTTGATGGAGTACAAATAGAATGTATTATTAACTTACAAAGACTTGCTTTAATATTTTCAATGCAGCGCCAGATTTATGACACTGGAAGCCCCTGGACAGTGGTCATCCTAGCATAACTGGTCTTTCTTCTCCCGGCTTAGTAAAACATAATACTTCATAACACTATTCCATTTTTCATTTAGAAAATAATTATGCGTTATATAGCAATTTTAGTTCGGAATATATACCTACTATTTTGTCAGTTGCCATGGTTTTACGTATGGAGTCATAACAGATTTTCACCACCTCCATTTATTTGACCCAAACATCATGGTGACCATGACCCAAAACAGTTCTGTAGAAGCATATAACAATTATTTTATGGAGGCCCTTGGGCAACTGCCTCGTCTGCCTTACTCTGAATCCGGCACTGTTTCAATGGGCGAGGAGTATTTGGAAGTCTTTGCGTTGATGTAGATGTGACCGTTCGTAAATACATTAGCATTTATAAAACAAACTGTACATATACGACATGCGTGCGTCTCGTACACGTGAGTGTGCATACACGTGTATACACATGTGTGCGCGTGTACGCGGGTGTATGCGCGTGTGCGAGTGTGCGAGTGTGCGAGTGTGCGAGTGTGCGAGTGTGCGAGTGTGCGAGTGTGCGAGTGTGCGCTTGTGCGCGTGTGCGAGTGTGCGAGTGTGCGAGTGTGCGAGTGTGCGAGTGTGCGAGTGTGCGAGTGTGCGAGTGTGCGAGTGTGCGAGTGTGCGAGTGTGCGAGTGTGCGAGTGTGCGAGCGTGCGAGCGTGCGAGCGTGTGCGAGTGTGCGAGTGTGCGAGTGGCACGTGACTTTAATGGGGCGGGCGCGCACGCACACACGGCACGCACTCACACAACACAAACTAGGCGAAAATACTCATTTAGATTTGTTTAGTTTCAAAGTGATTGGACAAATAAAACATGAGAAGTGTTGTAGAATATGTGGGAAATATACTTCCTTCTAATTAACTACACTTACCTTGTGTACATAATTACGAGCTTAAGGGTATGAGCAATAATTAATATCATGCAATCTGCACATAGTCCTACATATAACCATCAACGTCACATGGCGTGAGAAAAGATAGTACGTTATATCGCAACGGGCGTTCCGCTACACCGACGTCAGACTTGTCGCGTGCTGAACCGCACTTCCAATACGAGGGGCACAGTTTTGTTTGTGAAGAAAAACAGTTTTATTTATTAAATAAATATTTGTATAAAACATTTATTCGTTAAAAAAAATTGCTTGCATACTTATTTTAAATAAAATGACATATCCTTTTCTATCTATCACAGTTATTGTTACCACTTGTTTAACACATCCATGTTTATTTTAGCCTGAAACGGTTACCGGTGTCTGCGTTTGTGTGTAACTTGAAATACCTCCCTGTGAAGACCACACATATATCATAAAAAGCAACACGATATTTTTTATTGAAGTAATCTGGCACATTTATCTTATATAAATTGACATAAATCGCATATCTAGCACAGTTACTGTTGCAATTTTTTTTTTAACACATCCTTTTTTATTTTAGCCTGAAATAGTTAACGGTGTTCGTGTCCAATTTAAAATACCATTCTCTGAAGAAAAAAGAATCACAAAAAGCAACAAGAGATTTATTTGTGATGAAAAAAATACTTGCACATTTATCTTAGATAAAAATGATATATCGAGTCTATGTATTACGGTTATATTACCATTTGTTAACACATCCTTGTTTATTTTATCCCGAAACGGTTACTACTGTGTGCGTGTAAAATGCCATTCTCTAAAGACTAAGCAGACATTCTCAAAAGCAACATGAGATTTATTTGTAAAGAAAAAGTATTTTGGCACATTTATTTTAAACTAAATTATATGTCTCGTCTATCACAGTTACTGTTACCACATTTTTGGGACACACGCTTTTTTATTTTATTTTTCGCAAGGTTAATGTACGTGGATAATTTTTGCAAAACGCCATCAGTAGTTTCCAAGCTCCTATCATCAACGTCACAGAGGGACGTAAATGACGTCACTCACTCGCCAGAGCTTGACGTCATAATCATAATTATCAACGTCAAGTTTCGCCTTTTAGAAGCCATGTTTACACCAAAGAGCCTCTATAATTTCTTATATCATTGACATATTGAGGGCATCGTTGATAATGTTGAGCAATGATAATGCAAACAACTGCATTTTCTGCGCGCGTGTGGTCTAGCTTGGCGCACCCCCAGAATGGCGGACCAACTGCTTACGTATTTTTCTCGAAAATGTAAATAGCGCGAGCAGCACCATCTTGTATTGATGTACGTCCTTTGGTTTTCAAACGCTAACACGCACACACGCACGCACGTACATACGCACGCACGCACGCACGCACACACGCACACACACACACACACACACACACACACACACACACACACACACACACACATACACACGCACACACCTACACCCCCACCCGCCCCCACTCAAGAATAATCTTCGCGCAGTAATTGCAGTGTAACTGAATTCTTTCTCAGATAAGTGAAGATGACAGGTCTGCCAGGGGGTAAAGCGTATGGCCTTTACGCAGTCCTAAGGAGTGGATACAGCGCTACATAAAACCTTTAACTTTATTTGTTCACGACGTTACTGCTAAATGAACACAAGAAATAATGTGCATACAAAACTGTCTCCAGGGTCTCGCACACCTGGATTCTGACTCGGGATATTTGTGTTGTGACTGCTGTGCACTAAGCATCGCGTGCAGGGCTATACTCAGTTATCAAGATTTAAATCTGGTTATTAAATCAGCGGTTGGTTGTTGCGTCTGCACCTGACGCATTTCACCTATGACAAAACTGCGTAAATGATACACCCAAATGCGTAATAGGATCTTAAGAAGATCACCGGTAGAGCCACAAGAGGAAAACATGTTTTTTGTTTAGTGGGTCTGTGTTACGTGAATCCGGCATTTTATTCTTTGTAGATCCTCCGGTGTCTCAGTTTTGGAGCTGCTTTCGTTGTGTTATGATGAAGGTCGAAAGTGAAGATGAGTTGTCACAATATAAATTTAGCAAGAACAAATAGTTCACTAGCTTTTGCAAATACGTGTTTATGATAATAATAAGGTTATCTTTTTCGTATGAACTGCTTTGTGGAGTGTTAGTCACACTAACAATTAAAGCAACACACTTGCTTTTATCAAAGGGCCATATGTCGTTTAAAACGATAAAGAAAATTATACATGTTTGTAACGTGCTCTTAAGTTTTATAGTTGTGCATCCATTAAAATGTTTTGCATTTTCCTACATGTATCCAGTCTGTCCTTCCGTTCTTTTCACATTTGTACAAGCGTCACTCCTTGGAGCAACTAACCATCTAACACACGTATAACTATTATCTACAATGTCATCAACGGTAATTTATTGGACACCTCCCACAGCCCGTCCAACGGCCCACAGCATGTTACTAGTAAATCCTTAAGTACCGTGGGGCAACATAGTTCAAAGTACCATACTAACTGTGTCTTAGGTGATAAAAGCATGACATTAATTTAGGTAAATATATAGAATTACATATATGAATCAGTTGTACATATTGAGCTATCTGATATTATACCAGTGAATGCCGCAATCTTGAAATTCAAAATGGCTGACGTCAAATCGCATTTTATTGTCATAAAAAACATTATAGTTAGTATTTATGCAATATTTATTATGCAACGAGTAGGAATACAGAGTGTTGTGTCGTTTTAATGAATATATGTTTACCGCCACTTGAATCAGTGATAGTGACAAGAAGAAATAACAGTGTCCACAATGTTCTGGCCCAATATCTAAAATATAATTACCATATATTCGATATGTGTTTGGTGCTTTCATCACAAAATGCACAATCGTTTTGTTATGCAGTCCACTAATACCATTTCCCCGGAGAATAACAAACTGGAACTCACCTATGAGACAAGTCAGCAGTATTACACCAAGTCAGCAGTATTACACCAAGTCAGCAGTATTACACCAAGTCAGCAGTATTACACCAAGTCAGCAGTATTACACCAAGTCAGCAGTATTACAACAAGTTAGCCGTATTACAGAACCATAACAATATAAACAAGCGCTATACACCCAATATAAACAAACATGACAAAATAGTAAGCGCCTCCAACTCTGACCATTTGACTTCAATGAGTGTTGATTAGTAAGAAATAAAGATAAAACAAGACAATAGTGGTATTCGTCTGCTATGAAGAAGGCAACAAACTTGGACAATGTTTTAAAACTGTTTTGTACTTGTATTATTGTTTTAACTTAATTATATTTTTAACATACTGTTATTTTAACTTTGTATCGTATTTCATTTTACTGTACTTGAATATGGGTTGTTGACCTGAAATAATAGTCTTCGTGTATATGTATGTATGTATGTATGTATGTATGTATGTATATATATATATATATATATATATATATATATATATATATATATATATATATAAGCACAAGAACACATGTCGATTAAGTATTTATGCTTTCAAGCCTTACGTAAACGAAAACAGGCGGCTCGATACTGTCTTCGACATCGCTTAATGTAGTTATCAGGATTGTATCGACTTGCGTGACTGAACGCAATAAAGACTGACAAATGCGACGTACTCTTGGTTTATTGTGGACGTCAAGCTACCAATCACGTCCCACTTTGATCACAGGGCAAACAGGTTCTAATTTCGCCAAAACATTGTCATGCGCACAATTCTTTCACGTATATTCTACTTAACTTTAGTAAGTAAAACAGCATCGTATACGTTTTCATTTGGATTGTGTGTTCTTGCGATTACGGGAAGTGCGTGGGTTATGGGGTTGTTCTGCTATCTAACACCCCTTGGAAGAACCAAGAGG
>OZ023213.1:28300365-28322865 GCA_963995525.1 Escarpia spicata
GGACAAAGAGAGAGAGAGGACAAAGAGAGAGAGGGGGTAGAGAGAGCGAAAGAGAGGATGAAAGAGAGGATAGGGAGGGGATAGAGAGGAGAGAGGATAGAGATAGAGAGCGGACAGAGAGAGAGGGAGAGAGAGATACATGATAGAGAGAGAGAGGGAGGTAGAGAAGGAAAGAGGATGGAGAGAGAGGACAGAGAGAGAGTGAGATATATATATATATGAAGAGAGAGCGATATATATATAGGTATATATATATATATATATTTATATATATATATATCCGGAGGACGGAGAAACGGAGAGACACAGAGATATAATAAATAAACATCATTGTCGTTAAACTGTGGTCTTCTGTTTAGTTAATAATGTTTACCGTTATGATTTCAGAGGGCATTGCTTGCAAAATGGGAACCCTCACTATTCTCTTGGCGTTCTTCGTTGCCGCATGCGCAGTGGCTGCTGGTACGTGTCTTCATTCCATTGGCTCATGTCTCACATTAAGCTTAAACGTAAAATTTATTTACTCGCGGTTATACAGAGAAGGATATATGGTGTGAACGAATAATCTTCGTGCAGTAATTGCAATGTGGCTGAATGCTTATCAGAGAAGACGAGGTGCGTTGGAAGGTTACGTGTAATGTGCTTTGAACAATACTACCTGCTGGATACGGCGCTTTATGAAAACGTATCTTTACCTTTAAGTACTTTGCTAATCGAGATACCGGGTTGGTTGTTGCAGCGTGCAGCGGGTCTGGTTGCGGCAGTGGCGACTGTCGCAGTGACTCGTGCAATGGCCGGATGCAAGGCAAGTACAAGTCCAAGTGCCGGTCTTGCCCCTACTACTACAGTTGTACCTTCGGTGTGCTGCACTACATCCGCTGTTCACAAAGCTGCTACTGCTACGACGAGTACCAGGGTGGATGTGGTGAGTTGTCTCGATTCTACAATGTTGGTTCACGTCTCAGAAATAGATCTGCACTTTATCTAACGTACAGGGAACCTTGCTATTAAGGCAACCCCGGGACTGGGCAAAAGTGACATAAATAGCGAGGTGACCGTATTAGCAAGACTATTTGGTAGTCTTTGCTTTCTCACCTTTCTCACCTTTTCCCGCGTTCTCGCTGTGCGGGGTGGCGGGTCTTAAGAGTCTCTTCAGCTTCTTCCTGTCCTGGTCCCATTCTTCCTTCATCTTTTCTCAATGTCCCGCTCAACTTGAGCCTCCTTCTCACTCGTTTCCCCTCTATCTTCATCTCCATGGTGGCTGTTATGTCTTTCCTTTCTTTCCTTCTTTTCACATGGTCAAACCACTCCAGCCTTCTTCTTCTCATGATGACCACAATGCTCTCCACAGGGGCTTCTTTCAAGATGTCCTCATTCCTCCGGTGCTCCAGCAGGCTTACACCCATTGTCCATCTAATCATTCTCATCTCCGTTGTTGCCAGTTGTCTTTCGTGCTATTAATTGACTTCGCCAGTCGCGACTGCATCACCCGTGAGAACAGCGCAAATACCCGCCCCAGTTTGAAGACGGATAAACTATTTCTGGGAATCCCAATATATTATGACCCGTTCGCCCATTAGCACGAGTGGCTGAGAAGTATTGTGTATTCGAATAGTTGCTTTTACTTCCTAAACATTGCATGTAACACGAGCCACGGTTGGTTGAAATTAGCTTTATTATGACCACCTGACCTGCCGCCAACCACAGATCTAGTGGACAATTCCAAAGGCTGAAATTAAATTAAGATTTTCGCAAAGCTATCAGCCAGGGGGTACTGCTGGCTGGCACTCACGTAATCAGCAGTAGCGACCCCTGGCGCGCGAGGATGATGGCCATGTTTCACAGAAGAAGTGTCAGCCTCATTACCGTTTTGTAGAGCAGTATGTTTATTTTTGTGGCACCGTCTTATCACATATCACTCCAGATAGTTCCTCCACCTGGTTATTGGTTATTCTATACTGTTACAGTAATAATTTGGCACTATCCTAGCGTGACCTTAATTGCGAGGTGGCTGTATTACCAAGGTGACCATAACGCGAGGTTCAACTGTATTTGTACATGATAATTTGTTTCAAAATATTTGTACTTATACTTAACCTAATGCAAATACTTACAGTTGGTAAGTTATTTGTCAAAATACGTGTACATGATATAATGAACTTGCACCTGAAATTGTACTTGATCAAATGTACGTGACACAAACCCTGCTTGGAATTTGTGTTATCCGTTACGTGTAGTAGTAAAAACTGTATTGTGTAACAGTGATCATGTTACGTCTATAGCGTCACACACACATTGAATTTATTAAACAACATCATATTCACAACGAAACAAATCACGCCAATTGTGTACCGCACGCAGTAGACCGCTGCCTGGTCCATCTTTTCATATATAATCAGCTTCTTTCTAATTTCTGCGCCTTTAAGTTTTATCACCTGTGATATACGTGTGTACACACGTTTACGTACGCAGCCTGTGAGGACACGTGTTATGGTCGAGACGACGGAGACTATGAGGCGAAGTGTAAGAAGAACTGCCGTTATTACGTGCACTGCCGACGAGGAAGATTGTCCTATCGCAAGTGCAAGGCTAACCAATGCTTCGACAAAGCCAGTCGAAAATGCGGTATGCATAGGTTTAAAAGTCAGCTCCACCATCGTCATCGTCGTCGTCACCATGACCATCGTCATCATTGTCATTATCACCACTACCACCACCAACGTTATCATCATTAACATCGTCAACATCGTTGACATAATAATGATAATCATCATCATTATAAGCATCCGTTTATTTCGAAAGATAATGTCAGCTATGCCAGTACGATTATCTTCATAATACTTGCTTCTGTGTAGATCTTACAAATTGCACCGGAAACCAAACCAATATCCGTTTTTCGAAATATCATTTCAAAACTGCGTGAACAGTTATGACTGGAAATCTCTGGTATATGGTTGCCTGATCTTTTTGGAGAAAAAAGTAGCTCCACCGTATTACAATTTAATTTCTTGCACATGTACAGTACATGAGAGATACACCTTCTCTGAACAATGTAATATACATGATCGTATAATATGTATCTCCGGATTAAACAACGATATTACGAAAGATACATAAGTTCATTGTAAACTAAATAGTCAATACACCGAATCGTTCATCAACTAAAGCATCTGCTTAAATTCTTGGTTTAAATTTTAGTTTGTCAGGAATCGTGCAGTGGAAACGGAAACTTCCCATCTGCTTGTAAGAGCAACAAATACTATGTGATGTGCAGTAACGGAAACCCGACCCTGAAACAATGCGGCGCAAACCAAGTGTTCGTTGCATCCAAGAGTCGATGCGGTGAGTTAACACGCACGCACACACACACACACGCACAAACGCACGCACGCACACACGCACACACGCACACACGCACACATGCATGCATGCACACGCACGCACGCACACGCACACGCACACGCACGCACACTCACGCGCATGCACGTGAAATAATATTCCTATTTGACATTGAAAGTATGCTGGGTATATTGAATCAGAATGTCAGGAATCCTGCAGTGGAAATTTCCCGTCCGTTTGCAAGAGCAACAAATACTGCGTAAAATGCCGTAACGGAAACCCGAGCAGCATCAAGTAGCCAATGCGTTGAGTTATTTATAGCACATACGCACAACTGTAATCAAATACATCCATAGTCTGTGACGGGTGACATCTACGAACACACGAATGATAAGTAATCCTATAGTTTTAAACATCACCACACAAGGCCTATGAACTTGACTACGAATGATAATTTTATAAAATCAGTTGTACAAATTACGTAATCCGTCCACGGCTAATATGCGGACGGTTGACGTATTTTGGAACAATCATAGAGAACACATTATAACATTGTGAACAACCTTTGAAAACTCCGTAATGTTCGTCTAACTTACGAAAACTTAGCGAAACTGCCATAAAAGTTACGGCGAACTGCCAACTTGTTATTGTTATACAAGAATATTGCATGTTTACAAATATAATAAGTATATGCACACGTTAAAACGTTTAAACTTTACGTATCTTATGTAATATATTGACCATGTAAGCTCAAACAATTGTATATTTATATTTTAACAATGTTGTATTTTTATGCGTCACTGAGCAGAATTATATTCCGGATATACGGCGCTTTAAAAAAAAATTATTATTATTATTTATTATTATTAAACGTTAATTTGCAATAATCTAAATAGACCAATACACGGTGTGTGAACGTTACTCAGGGATGTACCTTTGACCGGAAAACGGTTAAAAGCGAACAAAACTGGCTAAAACCTGGGTAAACCTGATGAAGACTTGTTAGTACTATTCACAAGCCTACTATTACAATAACAGCCACCAAACATCTAGCATTACTGTAGCATATCTAGACAGACAAATACATACATGTGCTCAACTATTGTTTAGACAATACTCCTGCTTGTCTTCAAATATATGCTGGATATCTTAATTCAGAATGCCAAGAATCCTGCAGTGGAAACGGAAACTTCGCGTCCGTTTGCAAAAGCAACAAATACTACGTGAAATGCCGTAACGGAAACCCGACACTGAAACAATGCGGCGCAAACGAAGTGTTCGATGCATCAAGTCGGCGATGCGGTGAGTTAATGACAACTAGCATGTACCCATCCTTGGAGCAACAAGTCGTCGACTCCAGTTACCACCATTGCAGTAGTTTGTATCTAAAAAAATTGTCTACGTGGCGCCATCTGGAGAGATGATTGCCACTCCCTTCTCTCACGTATGAGAAAAGCCCTCTAGTAAAGCACAGCGTATCAGAAACACGTAGGTAAATAGCACGCTGTTATATATATATATATATATATATATATATATATATATATATATAAAACAGTGTGCTGTTTACGTACACAAGGCCTATGAACTTGACTACGAATTATAATTTTACAAAATCAGTTGTACAAATTACGTAATCCGTCCACGGATAATATGCGGACGGTTGACGTATTTTGGAACAATCATAGAGAACACGCATAACATTGTGAACAACCTTTGAAAACTCCGTAATATTCGTCTAACTTACGAAAACTTAGCGAAACTGCCGTAAAAGTTACGGCGAACTGCCAACTTGTTATATTATGTTCATTGTTTGGTGTCAGTAATCACGTGCTTATTATAATATTATCTGATTAAAACTCTATAAATGAATTATAGTCTTGTGAAAGAAACAATTATCGAGGATTTCTGTTTTTGATTTTTGTACACTGTGTATCTTGTGACAGAATGCCAGGAGTCCTGCAGTGGAAACGGTAACTTTGCGTCCGTCTGCGCGAGCAACAAATATTACGTGAAGTGTCTTAGCGGAAACCCGACCCTGAAACAATGCGGCGTAAACGAAGTGTTCGTTGCATCAAGTCGGCGATGCGGTGAGTTAATAATAACTAATTTTGATCCATCCATGAGCTAATGATAACTGGCTTACACCCTCCCTTGGAGCTACAAACAAAGGGTGTCAGTTATCATCGGTATTCCATTTTGTTCTTAAATGCGTTGTCATTACGCCACATGGAGTTATGAACAACAGTCAATGCTTTCATATATGACAGATGCCCTTTAGAAAACCATAGCATATCACATGTATTGATTTATACGTATAATCATTTCAGTGGACATAATATATAATTATTGTTTAGTTTCAATGATAACGTTATTACTGGGGTATTATTACAAGAATATAAAAAATATATTACTTTGAAGAAATACGTTCGACAAACGTTTCTTGCTGTCATTTAATTGTATACTAAATACAATGTATCTTGTTTCAGAATGTCAGGAATGCTGCAGTGGAAACGGAAAATCCTCGTCCGTCTGCAAGAGTAACAAATACTACGTGCAGTGCAATAACGGAAACCCAACCCTGAAACAATGCGGAACAAACGAAGTGTTCGTTGCATCAAGTCGGCGATGCGGTGAGTTAGTGATTATGTGCAAACATTAAACGAGAATCTGGTATCAAGTTCATACAATAATTGTTACGTTTCTGAAAACATGTCACGAATAATCGTTAATTTATTATGAGATTCTAAAATAATTGCATTCCTTGGAACAAATTATATAAACGTTGTCTACAAGTCTTTCTGAATCAAATGGTTGGAATTGTCTAATACCAGTTCACGTCCTAATGTGCGATTGAATTGGAGATCTCCATCGCAATTCAATGTTATCAATTAATAATAAACACAACCGGTATATTGTTTCAGAATGTCAGGAATCCTGCAGTGGAAACGGAAAATCTCCGTCCGTTTGCAAGAGCAACAAATACTACGTGCAGTGCCGTAACGGAAACCCGACCCTGAAGCAATGCGGCGCAAACGAAGTGTTCGTTGCATCAAGTCTGCGATGCGGTGAGTTAGTGATAACTTCCTCACAAACACTTATCACCATTAGATTACTGTGATTTTAAATTCGTTTCCATGACGCCAACTTATGAGTGTTTTACCATTTATTTCTCTCGAGTATGAGAAATGCCCTCTAGAAAACGTAGCATTTATCAGACACGTAAGTAAAAAGCATATTGGTACAGCACTCCAGAGGTAGCCTACAAAATATGCAGAAACACACGATTTATAAAGCTTTTAAAAGGTTCGTATTACGTATTAGACATATAATATTTGCATTAATTTAATAAACATGTGATTACTGTGATCTTATTAGAAGAATATAAACAAATGGTATTACTTTCAACAAGCTTTTCTTGCTTCCTTCTTTTTATTGTATACTGATTTTTTTGTCAGAATGCCAGGAATCCTGCAGTGGAAACGGAAACTTCGCGTCCGTCTGTGAGAGCAACAGATACTACGTGCAGTGCCGTAACGGAAACCCGACCCTGAAACAATGCGGCGCAAACGAAGTGTTCGTTGCCTCAAATCGGCGATGCGGTGGGTTAATGATTATATACATATATTATCAAGAAAACGGTTTCATTTGTCATACAATAATTGTTGTGTTTCAGGAAACACGTCAGGAATAATCGTCATCAATATAACATAAATTCATTCACATAAAAAAAGCTTACGTAAATGTTGTCTAAAAGTCTTTTTGACTGAAATGGTCGGAGTTTATGTCTTAAAGTGGGGTTAAAATGGAGATCTTCGTCGCATTTCAGTATTCAATTGATGATAAACATAAGTGGTATATTGTTTCAGAGTGCCAGGAATCCTGCAGTGGAAACGGAAACTTCCCGTCCTTCTGCGAGAGCAACAAATACTACGTGCAGTGCCGTAACGGAAACCCGACCCTGAAACAATGCGGCGCAAACGAAGTGTTCGTTGCATCAAGTCGGCGATGCGGTGCGTTAATGATAACTTGTTTACACCAAACCATGGAACAACAAACCAAGGACATAATTTATAACAATATCACAGTACATTGACCTTAAATTCGTTTGCGTTATGCCATCTGGAGAAATCATCACAACCCATGGAAGATGAAGTAAAGATGGAAGTAAATAGTTCATTGCTAAATAGGTTCAGAGTTGTCGTGCTACTATGTATATATACATGAGTTATATAATTGTTTTGGTTTGGTTTTATTGGACATAATAAATAATCTAATTTGGTTATAATAATCACGTCATTAAAATTCTCGTATTACAGCAATATAGCATAATTATATTCCTGAAAACAAATACTTTCTACAACTCCTTTATTCCTATTGATTTATTGTGTACTTTCAGAATGCCAGGAATCCTGCAGCGGAAACGGAAAATCCCCGTCCGTTTGCATGAGCAACAAATACTACGTGCAGTGCCGTAACGGAAACCCCACACTGAAACAATGCGGTGCAAACGAAGTGTTCGTTGCATCAAGTCTGCGATGCGGTGAGTTAATGATTATATACATATATTAGTCAAGAAACTGGTTTAATTGGTTATAAAATAATTGTTACGTTTCTGTAAACACGTGAAGAATAATCATCATTGTATCACATAAATGTAAAATAATTGCATTTATATGAAATAAAACCTTATATAAATATTGCCTACAAGTCTTCCTGGATGAAATGGTTGTGATTTTGTGATAGCAGTACTGACTGTGTAGTTTAATTGGAGATCGGCATCGCATTTCATTATTTTCAATTAATAATAAACAAAACTGGTATATTGTTTCAGAGTGCCAGGAATCCTGCAGTGGAAACGGAAAATCCCCGTCCGTCTGCGCGAGCAACAAATACTACGTGCAGTGCCGTAACGGAAACCCGACCCTGAAACAATGCGGTGCAAACGAGGTGTTCATTGCATCAAGACGGCGATGTGGTGAGTTAATTATAACTGGTTTACAATCACGCATGGAACATTTATACTTGAAAAACACAAACTCAATTGTAATGAATTCATTAATATACTAATATACAATATCATAATAATGATGTTGCTGTTTCATATACCATACTATATAGTTGTGATTATGTGATATTTATTATTCTTTTTCTGCATTACTGCACGTTGCGTTAGATATTAATACATTTAATTAAATAAGGGATTAAAACAAGATTGTTTATCCCCATTGTCATTAATGATATATGGTACTAAGTATGTTTTATGTTGATTATGATCAATACAATAAAGTCAAGTCATATACAATCATTATATTCCTGTGAAACAAATATGCCCTTTAACAAGAGTTTTCGTTTTAATATAATATGTATTGTACACTTTTTCAGAATGCCAGGAATCCTGCAGTGGAAACGGAAACTTCCCGTCCGTTTGCAAGAGCAACAAATACTACGTAAAATGCCGTAACGGAAACCCGACCCTGAAACAATGCGGTGCAAACGAGGTGTTCATTGCATCAAGACGGCGATGTGGTGAGTTAATTATAACTGGTTTACAATCACGCATGGAACATTTATACTTGAAAAACACAAACTCAATTGTAATGAATTCATTAATATACTAATATACAATATCATAATAATGATGTTGCTGTTTCATATACCATACTATATAGTTGTGATTATGTGATATTTATTATTCTTTTTCTGCATTACTGCACGTTGCGTTAGATATTAATACATTTAATTAAATAAGGGATTAAAACAAGATTGTTTATCCCCATTGTCATTAATGATATATGGTACTAAGTATGTTTTATGTTGATTATGATCAATACAATAAAGTCAAGTCATATACAATCATTATATTCCTGTGAAACAAATATGACCTTTAACAAGAGTTTTCGTTTTAATATAATATGTATTGTATACTTTTTCAGAATGCCAGGAATCCTGCAGTGGAAACGGAAACTTCCCGTCCGTTTGCAAGAGCAACAAATACTACGTAAAATGCCGTAACGGAAACCCGACCCTGAAACAATGCGGTGCAAACGAGGTGTTCATTGCATCAAGACGGCGATGTGGTGAGTTAATTATAACTGGTTTACAATCACACATGGAACATTTATACTTGAAAAACACAAACTCAATTGTAATGAATTCATTAATATACTAATATACAATATCATAATAATTATGTTGCTGTTTCATATACCATACTATATAGTTGTGATTATGTGATATTTATTATTCTTTTTCTGCATTACTACACGTTGCGTTAGATATTAATACATTTAATTAAATAAGGGATTAAAACAAGATTGTTTATCCCCATTGTCATTAATGATATATGGTACTAAGTATGTTTTATGTTGATTATGATCAATACAATAAAGTCAAGTCATATACAATCATTATATTCCTGTGAAACAAATATGACCTTTAACAAGAGTTTTCGTTTTAATATAATATGTATTGTACACTTTTTCAGAATGCCAGGAATCCTGCAGTGGAAACGGAAACTTCCCGTCCGTTTGCAAGAGCAACAAATACTACGTAAAATGCCGTAACGGAAACCCGACCCTGAAACAATGTGGTGCAAACGAAGTGTTCGTTGCTTCAAGTCTGCGATGCGGTAGGTTAATGAAAACTTGTTTACACCAAACCATGGAACAAAAAAACAAGGACATCATTTATAGCAATAACACAGTACTTTGATCTTAAATTCGTTTGCGTTATGCCACCTAGAGAGATAATCATAACCCAATGCTCTCTTGTATCAGAATGGCCTTCCGCAGAGTATAGCATATTAAAAATATGGAAGTAAATAGCTTATATCTAAAGAGGTTCAGAGTTGTCGTTCTACTATGTATATATACATGTGCTATATAATTTGTTTGCTTTGGTTTTATTGGACATAATAAATAATCTTATTTCGTTATAATAATCACGTCATTAAAATTCTCATATTGCAGCAATATAGCATAATTATATTCCTGGAAACAAATCCTTTCTATAAGTCTTTTTTCCTATTAATTTATTGTGTACATTCAGAATGCCAGGAATCCTGCAGCGGAAACGGAAAATCCCCGTCCGTTTGCATGAGCAACAAATACTACGTGCAGTGCCGTAACGGAAACCCCAAACTGAAACAATGCGGTGCAAACGAAGTGTTCGTTGTATCAAGTCTGCGATGCGGTGAGTTAATAATTACATACATATATTAGTCAAGAAACTGGTTTCATTCGTTATACAATAATTGTTACGTTTTTGTAAACACGTGAAGAATAATCGTCATTGTATCACATAAATATAAAATAATTGCATTCACATGAAAAACTTATATAAATATTGCCTACAAGTCTTCCTGGACGAAATGGTTGTAATATTGTGATAGCAGTACTGACTGTGTAGTTTAATTGGAGATCGTCATCGCATTTCAATATTTTCAATTAACAATAAACAAAACTGGTATATTGTTTCAGAGTGCCAGGAATCTTGCCGTGGAAACGGAAAATCCCCGTCCGTCTGCGCGAGCAACAAATACTACGTGCAGTGCCGTAACGGAAACCCGACCCTGAAACAATGCGGTGCAAACGAAGTGTTCGTTGCATCAAGACGGCGATGTGGTGAGTTAATTATAACTGGTTTACAATCACGCATGGAGCAACAGTTATACTTGAAAAACACAAACTCAATTGTAATGAATTCATTAATATACTAATATGCAATATCATTATAATTGTGTTCCCCATTGTCATTAATGATATATGGTACTAAGTATGTTTTATGTTGATTATGGTCAATACAATAAAATAAAATCATATACAATCATTATATTCCTGTGAAACAAACATATATTTTAACAAGAGTTTTCGTTTTAATATATATATTGTACACTTTTTTAGAATGCCAGGAATCCTGCAGTGGAAACGGAAACTTCCCGTCCGTTTGCAAGAGCAACAAATACTACGTAAAATGCCGTAACGGAAACCCGACCCTGAAACAATGCGGCGTAAATGAAGTGTTTGTTCCATCGAGGGGTCGATGCGGTGGGTTAATGATATTACATATGTATAATAGAGTTTGTGAACGTTTGTTTGACTTTCTGATAATCATTGTTGTACTTCAGTAACCACTTCGGTATTTTAATCTATTACGTAGGCATAGAGAAATAGAATTCAAATTAAACAAATGTTCCCAAGCTTGTCGCATTTCCAAACTAAAAAAATGCTTGAACGAATAGTCTCTTAATTTGTGATCACATTTCAGTTTCGGAACTTAGTAGATGTATACCATCTACTTCCAGCAATTTCATGTCCTTGTTTGTGCAATTGGTACGAGTTCTCCGTTTTGTAATGTGGCCATTCTGAGTGCTTATTCTGAAGTATAACAATTCACTCTCAACCAGAATGTCGTGAAACGTGCACTGGAAATGGAGACTTCCCGTCCGTGTGTGATGACAACACACACTACGTCCACTGTGTGAGCCTCAGCGCTCAGCTGAAACAATGCGACCTATATGAGGTGTTCGATCCAAGCGAGGGCAAATGCGGTGAGTCGGTTTACCATTTATGGAGCGGTTGAAACGTAGTGTCTAGGCCGACAGATTCCTGGATCGAATCCTCTTGGCACCGCGTCGTACCGTGGGCACGCGTTTTCAATCCACGTTTCAGCTATACGAATGAGTAACTGGAGATAGACATTGGATGGTATGTGCGTACGAATAACTTTCGACCTGCTTCCCATAAAAGTTGAGATGTGAGTGCAGTGTGTAGAGTTTGAGAACTGGATACCGTGCTATGTAAAACAAACTTGCACTTCCATTAACCTTTACTTGTTTATATTTCTTGTTACATATAAAACGACCTTGTCAGTTCTGTTGTAAGGAATCACCCTCTAGCAGGGTTATAACGAACACACACACACACACACACACACACACACACGCACACATGCACACGCACACACACACATACACACGCACACACACACGCGCGCACGCACACACACACGCACACACACACGCACACGCACGCACACACACACGCACGCATGCACACAAACCACACCCACACCACACACACACGCACACGCACACACACACACACGCACGCACGCATACACACACACATCCACACACACCCACACACACACAAACACACACACACGCACGCACACGCACATGCACACACACATGCATCGATCGTTCAATGCATTGCTGCACTCTTAGACATTTGGTAGTCACATGGCTTAGTGACTCTCACGACAACGACCTTGTGGTATTAACGAGACTCTCCTTGGTCAGAACAGCAACATCGTATCAACTAGTTTCTTTCCTAAAAATACAAATATCGACCGTTGTATTGTGTTAGTTAATAATATTCATTCCTTAACGAATTACACCAATAATGTCTTCATGTTGATACCTGCATAATAACGTCCGAACATGTAATTTACGATGTTAGTTATTTCGCTATTGGCTACTTGCAACTAATGTTATGCATTGACCAAAATAAACCATATCCATTGTCATTGTCTCTAGAAATGTCAACGTTTCGTAGGCATATCTAAACACCCGTGACCGGAGTATTGTCTAATTATTTGTTGGTGTATAAATAAAAATGTATTAGAAAAATAAACAATTCGTTTGTCTGTTTGCAGTTTGTCAGGAAACGTGTGTCGGATTTGCTAATGGACCGCATGAGTCGCGATGTCACAGCTCCAAATATTATGTCATGTGTGCTGGCGGAGTCCCGACTCTGAAGAAGTGCAGCGGTAACAAACAGTACATCGCGGGCCTGAAATTCTGTGGTGGGTGTCTCTTGATTCTTCCTAGGCGACTACATCAGACATGCCAATTGTTTTCATTGAAGTCCGTATGTTTAGTTGAAATTGCATGTAATTTATAAATCCATTGCAAAAGGTCTCCGTCATCATAATTTAGCACCTTCACCTTTTTGTTCCTTTCTTATTTGTTCTACGTTTTTGTTATTATTTGTTTATCCACACTGACAGTGAGGTTTAGTTCGTGTGTTGTTTGTATATTTTTTTATGTTGTTCCTCTCCACTGCTCCCTTTCAGCAGCCTCTCTCAACCTGGCATCTTCCTCCATCTTTCTAAATCTTTTCTTACCGTTGTCCTCCCATCTCAGCTGTAGACGTCTCCTTTTCCTGCGACCTTGGTGTTTCTTCGCCTCTGCTCTCTTTGTTACTTTGCCCTCACTCCACTTACCCATTCCCCATTTAGTTGACTCGACAGTGATTGAACTCTCCATCACGTGATCTGTTCCTTAGCAAAACCTCCGTCAAGCCATCAAGTCAAGTCATTTTATGTCTTATTTTGTTGTCGTAAAGAAACACTTTTGGGACCTGAATATCAACAAAATATACGATTGAATGGTTGAACCCCCCACATGTTCGGCATCCATTTTGATGGCTTGAAGGAGGTTTTGTTAGGCAACCGGTCACGTGATGGATAGGTCAATTATGTTACACTGTACTATTACTGCATGACATCTTCCATAGCAAACATTCCCGCATACAGCTGTCAGTTGACAAACTTTGCTTTATGGTTTTGTCATAAAGAAAATATTTGGGGGCCAGAATTCCAACAAAATATACAATGAAATGTCTAAACGCTTCACGTGTTCGGCATCCATTTTTACGGAATGGCGGAGCTTTCGCTAGGCAACAAGTCACATTATATCACTATTACGGCATGACTTTTCCATAGCAAACATTCCCGCATACAGTTGTTACTTCACAAACTTTGCTTTATGTTTTTGTCATAAAGAAAACCTTTGGGGGCCAGAATTTCAACAAAAAATATGCAACGGAATGTCTAAACGCTCCACGCCTTCGGCATCCGTTTTGATGGTTTGACGGATTTTTTGCTAGGCAACAGGTCACGTGATGGATAGGTCAGTTCCACTCTTGTTGTTCTCACAGTTTGCGCGGACATTTGCCATGGGAAGGTGGACGGGAGCTACGCCAGCTGCCAGAACCCTTGTGGCATGTACTACCTCTGCCGCGGAGAACAAATCATCACCCGACACTGCAAGTTCAACGAGTGCTTCAACCCCGCTACCGGCAAATGCCGTGAGTCGCAAACTTTTTCTCTAAGTTCTAAATACTTGTTCTAAATATATCCGTCGTGACGCAGGGTCTAGAGCGTCGGACTCTCAGTCGAGAGGACCCGCGTTCGAATCATGTTCTGCCGTGTCAAACCTTGGGCAAGTTCGTTCACTCTACGTTGCTCCAGTTCACCCAGCTGTATGTATGTGTATCTGGCTGTAGACAATGATCGATATTTGTGTAGGAATAGTCTTCGCCCATTAATTTCAGCGAACCTGAATACTTCCCATAGAATTATAAATGGTGTTCGATTGAACATATCTGTTAGGGAGTAAAGTGTAAAGGGCTTTGAACAGTCTTAAGGACTGACATTATAATGATAATCTCTAGAACCACCAGTGATAGTAGAAACTTATTGTTGTACAGTAAATCAATAACAACGCAACCTCCACCGATTTCGCTACAGAATGCCAGGAGATCGTGTGCAAGGGAAGACCGGACGGATGTTATCCCTCGTCGTGTCTTTCGTGCGGGTCGTATATCCAGTGTCGTAACGGCGATCGTATCCGTCGTCGGTGCCCTGGATACTCTCCGTACTTCGACTGCCAAGTCAAGAAGTGCTCGCCCAGTCCGTACAGATGCCAGGTAGGGTTTGCCTGGGTATGTCTTATCAGTGTGTCAAAGGGATGCAGTCCATTTATTTACCCAGTATTAGCCAGAGTAGCAATTTGTACCAGGAAGTCTCCTATGTTGAACGTGGGAATCGTTGAACATCAAAGCGTATTATGGTTAACTCAGCCCACATCGGCCATATTGTCAACGAAGCTTGTGTTGAAACTTAACCAATTGCGAGCTTACTAAATACAAGTTGGCGGCCAGAATGCCTTCCACACGTTTAGTATAGTCTTGAAAAAAAGATCATTATTTAGAGTTACTTATTTATTACGTCACGTGTTTGCATATCTTTATCTGTCGGTTAAAGTAAGAACCAGTGAACGAATTAAGTGGCGACTAATTCTACTTTGGGGTATAATAGTGGCTTTACGTTCGCGTTACTGTAAAATATTGGGTAAGTGTGTGCTAGTAATTAAATTATATATGATATAAGTTTAATAAGGTGCCGCGCAATAAGATTAACTTGAAAACAAACGAACTCGACAAACGTATAGGATGTGTATCGATACGACATACAAATAAACCATAGTGACGAGGTCAATTAAGTCTGTACTTCGATGTAGCGACTTAGGAGTAAACTGCAGTTTGTACTATGTATAATATTTAGGATGAGTCACAAAGCAGATTTGTAGTAATATTTTGTAATATATTACTAACGAATATTTGTTTTGTATTTTCAGAACTAAATGCCCGTCGGAAAATGTCGCCACGAATTGACGAAACAATATCATCGACGCTACTTGCGATAGTTGGTCGCTACCAACGTCGAAATAACACAACCGAGCTTTGTCTTGTGTAACGTGGTGACCAATAAATGCTACATTGTCAACTTATTGTCATGTGTCACCCGAAGATTACTTAAAGACCAAAACATTATATAATTATGAGATATAGAACCAGAATAAAACCGAAACACAAATAATTATAATAATTACACATTGTGCGGGTCCACGACCTTCGCACTGCAATGTCGTCTATGATACCGGCTGCTGATTAGGGGTTTCTGGGAACGCCTTTGAAACGTCTCCTTAGCAGTGTCCTAAGGCTTAAAATGTCAAGGGCCAACCGGGCCTGTAACCAAAAATTTCGCGGGCCCGACAAAAGATTTGATAGTCCGATAATCTTTATTTATTACAATTTATTCTAGTATAGTATATTATATATAAAACGTGAAAATGGACGCCTCTGCCTTCCCCGATGTATTCGCACCGTCTTATTTGCATCCTTCGTTGCACTGCTACCTATTCCCGCACATCACTGGTAATCAATCCACCAGTCCATCAATGTACGCAGAGGCACCCGCATGCTTGATATCCTTCACCTCCAACGTGGTGTTCGACCTCTCTTTCTTTCCGCGCGACTTTTATCCACACAAATCTTCAGCCCATGCTTTTGGAACACACCGTTGCAGTGCTACTCTCGTAGTACCTGCCTATTCTTCGCTAACAAAATTATAACAAGATCAGCTGACATATCCAAAAACTGCGCGGGCCTAACCTATTGCCGCCCTCCACAAAATTGTAATACGCTAACTGGGGGGGGGGGGGGGGGGGGGGGGGGGGGCAATTCTCAGTATCTCCTCTCGTGTGCCGAGATCCACGTGCATCTTTCACTGTTCATTCACGCACTTAAACCATTGAGCTACCAATTAGCAAAACACATTAGAACGACACACAAAGTTGGTAATTAGAGTTAATTAAATTTCCTTACGTGTTCCCTTACGCTTTTATACTAGTCACGGAATATCGAAACCTGGCGGATTGACTTGTGAGCAGCTCTCCAAATGACCACAAACGAGGTTAAGATCGTACTTATATACCTAACGATAACAACCGTTGACTATGGTGTTTGCCCCTTGGGTGGATGCAAGCGAATGTGGATAGTTGTTCATTATGCCATTGATTAATTTTACTATGCCGATATAAAAGTACCATAATTATATAAAATATCACCGGGGATAACATATAAAAGCATACAAAAGTACATTAACTTCTTACCAGTCAATCTGGCAGATTGACACCGATGTGATGTAAATGGAAAAACACGAGTTGCAGTATGAAAGCACGCCTGTACGAGGTAGCGGTCCAGTCAACCATGACTCAAGGCTGCGCGCGTGGGCAGAGAATGTTAAACGACACTAACGTAGCGGCAGTACCGCCAATGTACGTCGTGTAAGCCGTGAAAACACAAATACTTAGATGGCTTGACCGTAACACCAGAATGCGTGCGCTGCTGACAATTTCCCCGCCACGCCTACCGTACGAACCGGGTTCACTCAAGGCGTTCGAAACTTCGACGGCGGAATGCCTCGCGAACTTCGACACCGATCCAGAACAATTCCGTGTTGACTAGAGGAAAGAGGCGCGATACTAAGCTGTTCCCGCTGGGAGCTATGCTGTTTTATTGTCCCACTTGTTCTTAAGTGGTGTTGTCACAAGTTTCCATCATGTCAGAATGACAGACAGCGATGATTAATGCTGCGAGCCACAGCCGAGTAAACAATCTGAGGCTCCAACGAAAGAGAGGACGCATTTATATTTAGTAAAACCTCGCGCAGAAAGATGATGAAACTGTTTTGTATCTCCTTTTGAGATTACATTAACCTTCCTTTGGAGCGCGACCTTGTCGTGGTGAGCTCCAGTGATCCTCAGAGCTATTGCGTCCGTAGTTTTGTACGCCTGGTAGGGCCACTCATGGCGCACAGGTCTGAGGTGAGGAGCCCGACTAACAGCGACACAGCCACAACAGCGGACACTAAGTACCATTGGCTGTGAAGGCGGACCATGGCTGCAGCAGGACGACAACCCCCGGTCGTCATAGCTTACCATGCCACCGGGTCACGGACGTATTCCTGTCAAGCCAATGTCATCTCGGCTTCCTGACGCTAAGCGAATTAACGCGCAGGCGTTTGTTAAAGTGGATCTGCACATAGCCGGTTGGTGTGTGATGGTCGTTTGGATGTCTAGCTGGGAGAGGAGCGCTATTTGGCACCGGCGCCCGAGCAATTATATGCAGGTTCCCCTGTGTTGACACCCATGCGTAGAAGGGGCTAGTAAATGTGCCCTAAAACCAGGCCGTTCCACATTCTCTTGGCCGAAAAACCGCCTCCTGCGTGATCACCTTATTGCGTGATCACCTTATTGCGTGATCACCTTATTGTGTGATCACCTTATTGCATGATCACATTAAAAGGCCAGACTCAGCTATATCAACCAAAACTTGCTGCCGCTTAATGACACCTGGGTAATCGAAGCTAATCAAGTGGCGGCGTAAAAAGAAAAATGAATTGGTGCGATAAGTTTATCCGTGTACACGAACAAAGTGGGGGGGTCGTGAACGTCCACCGCCAGATGCACAAGCACGCGCACACGAACCGCACACGCACACACACAAACATACACACAGGATGTGGTAGCGTAGTAGAGTTGTGGAGCATCGGCATTGCTGTACGCGACTGTTTTTATGACGGTTGGTGTGAATAGGGATTAGTCCGTATTACCATAAGATTATGATGAAAAGACAATATCATGCATTATGTAGTTGATCGGTCCCTATATTGGCTACAATTGCTTTGGCCAAAAACGTATAGTAAACTAGGCCAAGACAGTTACAGCTCAGGCCTAAACCCGTGACGGCTAGCTCCCTCTCTTATATACCGTTAAAACAACGTGTCAACTTGCCCCTTCAATGGGAGTATTGGTTGTTCCATATGCCTTGAATATTTACCCTTTCTACCCCATGACCCGTTCTCTCCTATTCCGGGTTAACCCACGAGAACGTCGCGTGAAATGATCAGTGCTCATATGAGTAGGCGGTCAGCGAGAGTACGCAAGATAAAACAAGATGGCGACATCAACAGAACATTCAGCGCCTAAAAGCGAAGAGAGACAGAACTACAGAAGTGGATCTGACCGGAAAACAACTGAAAAAGTGAGTGATAAACCTATCTAAACACAAACTGTCCGAGGTTCAGAACAAGATATTAGCGAATGGGCTAAACTATACGGTAACACCGGAGAAAGTACCGACGGAGGAGTTCGTTGTAGCGACAAAACAAGCAACATGGAGCTTGCCACAAGATAAAAAAGAGAAACTTCGTGCAGACATCGCAGGACTTCTAAAGTCAGCTAATGCTCCAAAACCGAATCAATGATCATACTCCCTGCGGACAAAGAGAAGGCCACAGTCGTTATGGAAACGAAAGAATACCAGGAGAACATGTAGGAAATGCTAAACGACCAATCGACGTATGAGAAACTAAAGAAGTATCCGACCAGGAAGTACAAGGCAAAACTGATCAAAGTGATAAATTCTTTGGAGAAGGACAACCACCAAAGACCAGCACTGATACTTGTACCAAACGCTTGAACAATTACCACGCATGTACGGCTTGTCAAAAATCCACAAGGAGGGCGTACCACTCCGACCAATAGTGGATTACACACAGACCATAGCACACATAGTGTCCAGAGACTTCGCAAACGTACTACAACTTCTAGTGGGAAAACAGAACTCCACACAGAGAACTCACAAGAATTGGTGAAAGAGATGACAAAGCTAAAAGTGGAATACGGCGAAACATTTGTGTCATACGATGCACTGTCACTGTTCAGAAAGACACCTATCAAAGAAGCATGGGAAGTAAACCAAAAGAGACTACAGAATGACAAGACACTCATGAAGAATACCAACCTAACAGTAGAGAAGAACAAGAAGCTGCTGAAATTAGTCTTGGGGACTACATACTTTAGATTTGGAGGAGAAATGTACCAGCAGAATTTGGTGTAGCCATGGGTAGTCCTGTAGCCCCCATTGGTGTGAACTTGTACATGAAGGATTTAGAGCAGAAAATCATTGCCACAGCAACAACCGATTGCCAACCATGAAACTGGAAGAGATACGTGGATGATGTTGAGGAAAGAAAACGTGAAAAGAACGAAAGAAAGGATGTTTACAACACAAGGAAAGAGAAATACACGAGGAGCGAGAAAAAAGATCAATGTTGACCATCAACAAATTCGACCTATAGACCACGGAACAACGCAACATCATATCATAGACTGGGCGGGAGGAAAAATGGTGGACAAGGAAGTCAACAGAAGGACACAGCGAATAAAAGAAGCCACATGGATCAGAAAGGCCAGGTCACCAATCAACCGAGACGAGGGGAAATACGAGCTATCTCACATGTAAGATGACGCCATTCGTCACATATACTGCAGAAGTTCGTGTGTCACATCGACGAAAGCCTCTACAAAGTAAACACATCACGTATAGGATATGTCTAAAATAACTCATTTGCACTGTCCTTACCAATACGTCATCAAGGATTTGCATTCAAGATCGCTGTTCTTACGTACGCTGCACGTCTACACCTAAAAACTCGTGCGTGTCTACATGCTAGCCAGACGTCTTCGGTCTGCTGACTCGAACGCACTAGTTGTTCCGAGAACACGCAGCAGAGCCTGTACATTTGCACACGCAGCGGCAGCGGTGTGGAACGCTCTGCGTCAAGTGTTACCAGCAAAACATAACTGGAATCATTTAAATCTGTCTTGAAGAATCACCTGTTCACTGCAGCGTATATGTAACTCGGACGCTTACCAACACTGTTTTACCATAGCTGATTGATGTTTAACGTTTATTTATTATTTATGTATCTATGTATTTACTTTTCATATACATTTTAGCCTAATTTATTGATGTTGACATTAATTTTAGTTTATTTATTAAAATAATAATAATATGATCTTAACTATTTTATTTTATGATATATTATATCACTTGAAACGTTCTCAAAATGTCATAGAATGATCAGTAAAGGCAGATTGGGTCATTATATTGGGATTTCCAGTAAAGTGCCCTTTGATATAGGACGCGGACGTTTTGTGTGCGCCGTGGTGCAGTAGCTAGAGCTTCGGAATCTCAACCGAGAGAACCCGGGTTCGAATCCTGTGCGGCGGTGTCGAACCTTAGGCAAGTTCATTCACTATACGTTGCTCCAGTTCACTCAGCTGTATGAATGAGTACCTGGCTGTAGACAGTGGTGGACATTTGCGTACGAATAGTATTCGTGCATTAATTGCAGCGTGGCTGGATGCTTCCCAGAGAAGTCGAGTTGGTGTTCGATTGAACAGGTCTGCCAGAGAGTAAAGTGTAAAGCGCTTTGAGCAGTCCTGAGGACTGGATACTGCGCAATATAAGAACTTACCTTTTTTGTGTATCATGGATCCCGCAGCACGACGGACAGACAGTTTTAGGCCCAAGTACAGCCGCACATCTAATGTAGCGAACATCCGCCCATTATGTAGGACATCTGCCCGGGGTGGTGTAATCAACTACATGTACGACCCCTGGCTTGCGAGGATGGCGTAGGTCCTATTTGGTGAAACAATGGGTTAGGACGGGTCGAGGAGGTTAGAGGGAGGTGCACAGGAAGGAGAGAATTGCATTGGCATGGAGAAGTCTGAAAGTCTGGAAAAGATGGACGATATCGGAATGGACCTGTAATTCAATGGAGGAACAGTTAAAACTACAGAGCGTTTTGGTAACATGCATTTAGACACTGAGTAAAGAGCGGTAACACGTTTTAATATTTTTAAATATTAACGATTTAGGAACGAAACAAAATAAGACAATTCTACAAGACATAACATCTAGTCGTCAGAATGTGGTGAATACCCAGGGGCCGATGATTGCTTGATCTAAAAACAGTGTTCATAATGTAAATATGCGCGACGTAACTTGCTGCGATTTCTATCATGTTATGATGTCGTAAAATTATACGATAATAGTCAACAACCGGGCACATAGTTCAAGTTGACGGCAACCTTGACAGGGTTATGTAGATTGGTCGACCTCGCGCTTTTCTTCGGTTTCTTTACGCCACACACATCCGCTGTAATGAAGAATTCTTTGTTCCATTTGGAGGGGCGGAACAAATGGACATCTCCGTATCTGGCCTTCAGACAGAACCTAGCTGCTTCGCTAAGTAACGCTTTGAATTGACTCAATTCATCCCAGAAGTCGCTGAGCTCTTCAGCAATGCGTCGCCAGAGCGTCTTGTTAAAATGATTATAAAGTATATACTCCGGCTGGTTGTAACGCTTAAAATTGTTCACGTAGGTCGAGTCGATCTGTTCGTCTCGATATGCGTGATTGTGTACATTTGCCTTGGTATAAATGATGTCCTCCAGCTTCCAACACATAAGACGCCGCAGCAGCACCAACGACTCTTCATAATACTCCGTGATGATAACGAGGCTGAAGCGGCGCTGCAGAGCGTCGATCCAGTGCCGGATGTAGGTGGCGTTCTTCGTCTGGTCGGTCGTGTTGACGTGGAAGCCGGTCGGCAATCCAAGTTCGAACGCCAGAGTATTGTGGGTGAAACTAAAACTGCCCATACACTTCCTAA